>SJYQ01010812.1:46813-84802 GCA_006410935.1 Redunca redunca
GCTCAGATGGTAAAGAATCGGCCTGCAATACAGGAGACCTGGGTTGGGAAGATCCCCTGGAGAAGGAAATGACAACCCACTCCAGTAGTCTTGCCTGGAGAATCCTATGGACAGAGGAGCATGGTGAGCTACAGTCCAAAGGGATCTCAAAAAGTCTGACACGACTGAGCAACTAACACACATACCCTCTCTACATCCAAAAGAGACCAGATTCCAGGTTCCTGAAGGGCCAAGAGGGCCCTCTTCTGGACAGCCAAGCTATTCCTGTCCTTGGAAGACAGGTCCCACAGAAGACAGCTTTGAGAGGGACTCCAAAGTAAAGGAAGGATCCTGAGATGTCGGCATGTTATTATCACGTGATGTCATAACTCTTACATAAGGAAAGAATATGATGTTAATTGCCCATGTAGGTACAGAACATACCATCTTGCAAACATTTTGTATCTTACAAAAGCTTTCGGTTTTGGTTTTGAATGAATTTTTGGAACTGAAGCCCCACATTCTGTTTCAATGGAGACTCTGTAAGTAAGTCTCTGGGTTTGCCATGCCAGGACAAAAGAGTGGAGGCCAGAGCTGGCCAGCCCAGGCTGTTCATGGCATCTCAGCTCCAACAGCCAGCCAGAGGTCCAGGACCCTGAGGCCCTGACTCAGTGGCATTTAGTAACTCTGTGCAGAAATGTTCTGTACTGGACCCTTAAGCAAAACACAGTTTCGATCTGGGCAGGAAGAGAATGACTTCTGTGAGTGCAAACCCTGGAAGAAAGTCTTCCCGAACCGGGAATCGAACTCTGGCCACAGCTGTAAAAGCGCCGAATCCTAGCCACTAGACCACCAAGGAATTGTAGAGAAAAGATTATTTCGCTTCTTCAGGAGAAATAAGATGTGTAAGATGAATCGTCAGAAAGCAGGAAAGGAAATAATACCTCAGCGGCCTACAGCTGAGTCCGCTGCCTCAATCCGTGACTTTCCGCCTTTGCCAATGCGAATGCAAATCTCTGCGGTTGGGTGGTGAGGGAGAGCAACCTGTTTCCGCCCGGTTTCGAATCGGGGACCTTTAGTGTGTGAGGCGAACGTGATGACCACTACACTACGGAAACGGGACACCCTCCAGTACTTAACACTGTATTCATGAAATCCCGAATGCTGCCACCAGCATCTAGACCACCTAATTTTAACATTTAAACAGGAACCTTGAAGCCCCAGGCTCGCTCAGACGCGGAGACGCCAGTTCCCGAGGGCCCTGCTTTAGAGTTCCTCATCTCCCCTCAAGTGAGGACACTGGGGCCCCCACAGGCAGCATTCGGGGTCCCGCACCCAATGCAGAGGCCTCAGACCCTTAGCTCCGCACCCAAGCTCAGGGATCGCCCCAGCCGCTTGCCGAGCTCCCGGAACCCGCAGGAGGAGGGCACGGTGGGTGTGTTCGAGGCCACGAGACTCCGCGGCCCAGCGGTGTAGATGCCGCCCCTCCCGCGCTGCAGGCCCGCGCCGCGGTGGCCCTTTTCTCAGCGCCGGCGGTCAGTACTCTGGTATTAGGAATGATCGACGCTTCTAATCCCCTGGGACCCGCCCTCTCCGCTGCTCCTTTGTCCCTGACTCCTGTGTTCTTTCTCTGCCTGCCGGCTCGCCGCTGCACTTTCTGGTGTTCTCCTGGCAAAAGGGAGTCTCTTTGGTGGTCTCTAAAATGCCACCCCACCGTCCCTGGGTGGGCTCGAACCACCAGCCTTTAAGGTTAACAGCCAAACGCTACGGAGATAGCAGTACCGGCTTTTCCTGGAGTCTTTGGAGTTGACAATTCTTCCTAGGATAAGACCCTTGCCCCCAGGGAAACGGTGCCACTTCCGTGCCCTCTACCGACCACAGATGCCAGAGCTCCCAGAGATACCAGGAGCCAGGGCTCCAATCCTGTCGGCCTGAACGGAAATAGATCCATGGACAACTTAACACAGGGGGGGGCTCCCATGATGGCTCTTCCCACTTCCTCACCTACACCCAACGAATGAGAGTTTGCCTACTCTGGCATAGACCTCCGGCGCTGTGTTAGGTTTCCTGTGTCCACCAGGCGACTTCCACCAGAGTGGGCTTCCCTGGGGCTCAGACGGTAAGAATTCACCTGCAATGCAGCACACCCGCATTCAATCCCTGGTTTGGGACTATCCCCTGGAGGAGGGCGTGCAACCCACTCCAGTATTCTTGTCTGGAGAAGCCCCATGGACGAGGAGCCTGGCGGGCTAAGTCCATGGGGTGGCAAAGAGTCGGACAGGACTTAGCGACTAAGCACAGAGGTCGCAGGGATGGTCGGTCTGTGTCTGCATGCTGGGGACAGGGCCAGGCACTCACTGGGATGCTCTAGGACTTGGATGAATACATTGTCGTCTTTAGCCCTTGTCCCATGAAGACCGTTGAGAATGGAAATACAGAAAAGTTTTCAAAGTGAACGGTTCTTTTTTAAAAGCCTTTATCCCAGATTTTGGAATCCACAGCATCCAGTGGGGTGGGCAAAGGAAAGAACCCCGGAGCAGCCCCAGCTGAGTGGAGCTCCTACATCCCAGCCTAGGTAGGCTGCGTTCTGTAAGGTCTGCCTGGGAGCATAAAAGGGTGAAAACCAAGCTGGGAAGGCTGGTTTGGGAGGAAGGCATTGAGACCTCTCAGGAGGCTTGGGCAGGAATCCTTAGAGCTGAACATTGCTTCAGTCTGGTAGGGGAGTGGGGAAGGAGGGAAAGGGCTGGTACAGGCAAGAATCAAGAAGGCCTAAGGAGAGGGGAGGAAGGAGAGAATAAAAGAATTTGTGCTTCTCCCCTTCCCCCCTCCCTCTCTTGCCTTCTCTCCTCTTCTTGGTCTTCTTCCCATCCCTACAACTGAGAAATCTTGATACACCCACTTCTGAGAAGACAGACCCAAAACTATCTGTGCTCGGGTGCACAAATTCCGGGTTGTAAAAATAGTTCTGTCTTATGTGGCCTTAGACAAATAAAGAAAATTTCTTGTGCCTCCCTTCTTTCTGTTTTAAAATGGGAGGAAAGTAAGCATTTGTTGTTAGATGTGCCTGGGTTTAGAAACTACTGGATGAATCATGTTATCAGCTGTGAAATCATAAATATTGTTGTCACTATTCTCAGAATCTTTTGACAAAATCTACCCTTATTTATTTCACCTTGAATTAACGTGATACTTCTAGAAATTTCTGAAAACGGAATCAAGACAAAGGCTCCTGTGATTGCTCTTGCAGTTTGCTCCGTGAGTATTCTTGAAGTTTGCTCAGATGTAGCTGGACCACCCTTCATTGCCAGTTCTCTGCTTGCAGGTCAGGGACCGATGTGCAGGCTGGAGGAAATGGGAAGAACACACATCTCCACCCATCCCAGTTCTAACTTCACCTGATTCTGTCCTTGCCCCTTGTGAGAGCCTGGTTCTCCAGGTTTCCTGGCCGTTTTGTGATCTCTCAACATACTTTCTATGGATTTATTTTCTTCCTTTATGAGTCAGTGTCCATTTCATATCCTTGAACTCATAAACCTTGACTTTGTGTTGTTCATTACCACTCAACAGCTTGATTTTCCAAAAAGAAGATTCATATTCTCACCTGGAGCTGTGAACTTCCTCCTCATAACAAGAGCCTCACCTTAGCCTTCTTCCTCCTTGAGTCAACCTCTCTGTCCAGTCTTTTGGAACAAAATACATCTCCAGGCAATACTAGCCATCTTTCTGTGTTTTTTGGCCAGCCAAAAACTGGTGCTATTTTTTCTGTTCTGTGTATTGGTTTACAGAAGAAACACTTTTAGGATACACTGAAGAAGTAAAGATTATTATTCTGAGCCCTGATAGGATTTATACCTATTATACATGCAAATATTTAATGTGGTGGTATTTTGGGTACATAAGTACTGTCTGTACTGTAAGACAACTTGACTGTGCATCCTCTATGATTCAACAATCAGTGCTCTTGGGTACCTTGACATTTGTACGCCTTTTTAAAAACTGCAATTTCTATATTTGATTTGTTAAGAAATGGAAGAGAAACTGACTTCACCGACCTGACCAAAGTGTCTCTGAGTGCCTAAGTGTTAGAGCCGAGCCTCATGTCCTCCTCGACGTGGTTGATTTGGAGTCACCCAAGGTGAGTTTGGGTCTTCCCTAGTGGCTCAGCAGGTAAAGAATCTGCCTGCAATGCAAGAGACCCAGGTTAAATCCCTGGGTTGGGAAGATCCCCTGGAGAAGGGAATGGCCACCCACTCCAGTATTCTTGCCTGAAGAATCTCTTGCACAGAGGAACCTGGCGTGCTCCAGTCCATGGGGTCACGAAGTCAGACAAGACTGAGTGAGGTTCATTTCACTTCTAGGTGAGTATAGCTGATTTCTCTGAGTGTTTGATATAAATGGTTATTTTTACTTATATTGTAAATCTAACAAATATACACTTGTTGTGAGAAAACCTTACCCCTCCCAAATCAGAAATGTATGAAGAAAAGGAGAGTTCTCCTGCCTCCATTCCCACTTCACTGCTGACACACTTTACATGTTACAGATAAGAGGTGGTGGTGTCGGCTTTGGAATGTAATCTGTACTTTGGGAAAACTAAGGGACCCAGGAAATTCTGCCTCCTGCCTTGACAACCATCTGCCCTCATGGAGCAATGAGAAAAGGGTGAAGGCAAGGAAAAGGCAAATAACATTTTTATTTGCAGAAATTTTACCTCAAGATGGGACATTCTGCTTAACCAGGGCAGAATATCTGGCTGATGATGGAGAGCTAGGGGACTCTTCCCTGGCACAAAACCTAAAGTGGATTTTACCTCATTTTCTGAGGTGAGAGTGAACTGAGCCTATCAAAGAAGAGGAGCAGAAAGAAAGCAAAAGGGATGTGCACCTACGCGGGTGAAGTCTTGGGAGTAGGAATGGGACATACAGAGGCTGAAGAAGCAGATACCCTTTCCCTGGCAGTGGAGAGAAGGTAGCTGCCAAAGAGGTTCCATGGTGTAATGGTGAGGACCCTGGATCCAGCTATCCGAGTTCAAATCTCGTGGAACTTTTCTGTTTAATTAGAAAAGTTGTCCCTGTGACTAAACGGTGACGTGAAGGGGCTGCGATATTGATAATCAGCCGGGAATCTCGACAGCTTTAGGGTCGAGGGTTCCAGACCTGAATGAGAAAAACTGTGTTTTATTCAAGTTCTCTATTCTTCCAAATTTTTATTGGCCCTGTCCCCGTTTATTATGATTTTATTCAGAGTTTCTTGCTCTTAAGTCTGCGTTGGACACGCAAAGCCACTGTTCAGTCAAGATTCGAACCTTCACTCCTGCAAATCTCGTCCTTTGGTCCCAAGCTCAGACCGAAAGAGGTTGCAGATTTCGGCGTCTGAGGAGACCCCAGGTCCCTGACCCAGGGCCGCCCGGCCAGGTTGCTCCGGGGCCCGAAGGGGAGACGAACCGCTGGGAGTCCGGAGCCGGGGGCTGGGTTCCCTTCGTTCTGCCGCGACTCTGCTCCGCCGAGATGATTTCTCACGACGTGAGCGGATGGAAGCATTTGTGTCCTCTACTGCTCGGGAGAAAAGTACGGATGAGGCCCGTGATGGAACTAAATAGTTTTCCTTTCGCTGTGCTAAGAAGCATCTCTCTGATCTTTGTAATTTGGAACTTTCAGCGGTTACAAGGAAAGATATGAGGCCGGCGAAAACATCCGAGGAAGGACAAAGATCAGGAGAGAACAGAGGATAAGCCAGAAGCAGAAAGGGACTGGAAGAGAGAGGAGCGGGCAGGTACTGCGAGCAGCTCCCAAGCTTTACTGAGGTGTCCAGGGACCCGATTCACCCCACACCACAAAGCTGCTGGCCTGGCATTTGTTCTGACAAAGTTCCCTTTGCGGGTTCCGTGTGGAGTGGTGAGGTGGGTTATGTAGATCTGCAGGTGCCGGCTGCCTTGAAGATGACTGGCGGGCAGACTATACAGACACTCCACTTTCAACTCTGCAGGCCTGTCTGCAGCGTCGGCTCGGGAAAATCCGAGCCTCAATATTTGCTTAGAGATAAGGAGATATATAGCCAAACAGTAAATGAAAGTAGTTATCCCTGGAAAAAAGGAACATGGGAAGGGATAAGGAAACTACTGTTTTGGGGCGAGTGTAACATCATATTACATACAAGATTTTTTCAAAAGTTCATTGCTTGTATTTTTTATTTAAATTTGTGTGTAGTCATATGTATCACTTTTTAAAAATTCTGGGTCTATTGTCATGTGTAAGGGAGTGTTTTCCACTGCAAAACCATGAATTTTTTTTTTTTTTTAATTCAGCATTCTGGAAGGAAGGAGTTGGACCATTATTGCTCTTTTATAGAGCTGATCATATGAGTTGATAAACTCACAGATCCTCCCAGCCCCGGAGATTACTGCAGGTCAAAGAGGACTGCTTTACTCTTCTTGCCACCTGAGAAGCTCAAAGGCAGCGTGGATTCAAATTGCAGGGAGCTGGAGAGACACAGCATGGCGCACTTGGATGCACATGGCAACAAAGGCGCCGCTCTGGTTCTGAACCCCAGGGCAGTAACATCCGGGCAAGAAGAGACCAGTAGGAGAAGGGCAGCATCTCCTTTAAGTCCTATACTTTCAGCATCCAACAATGCTCTTGAAGACACACAGTGAAAGAGTGGGAATAGATTAGGGGAAAAGAAGAAATCCTCGGTGATTTCCTTATCTAAACCACTCCTGAGGATGAAGTGAGTATAGGCAGGGACCAGGCCCTCCTGGCCCTGGTGCAGGTGGGTGGAGCTCTCCTCAGCAGCTGGAGCCAAAGCAGACATCCTTGGCTAGGCAGCCAGTGAGTAAGCAGGCCTTCTTCTTCCTCAGCTGGGTAGCACTTGAACTTGCAGCACTGGAATGTGTCCCCCTAGGCTTTTGATGGGTTCCAAAGATACAAGAGATGGGTTTCTTTCTTTTTTTATAAATTTTTTCTCCAGCTTTATTGAGATATAATTGACATATAACACTGTGTGAGTTTAGGGTGTGCAGCACATTGATTGGATACAGTTATATATGGCAAAATGATTCCCACCAGAGCATTAACTAGCACCTCCATCCCATCACATAATACTCATTTCTTTTTTGTGATGAGAATATTTACGATCCAGTCTCTTGCATCTTTCAAGTACACATATAATGAAGTGCTTTGACAAAGTTTACACCCAGGTAACTGACACCTTAAGCTGTGACAAGAATTCCTTGGCAGTCTAGTGGTTAGAACGTGGTGCTTTCACAGCTGTGGGCCAGGGTTTGTGGAACTAAGATCCCACAGTCTGTGTTCAGTCATGCATGCTCAGTCATATCCAACTCTGTGATGCCACGGACTGTAGCCCAGAAGGCTCCTCTCTTCATGGGATTTTCCAGGCAAGAATACTGCTGCTGCTGCAGTGGATTGCTATTTTCTACTCCAACAACAGATAGGTTTCTTCTTAATGCACTTATTAAGGTTGGTAGTGGCTGGTGGCTAGATGGCACATCATGCATTGTTTGCTGATATGGCAGGCAACCTTTTTCATTTACATTCCTCCCCTCTCCCTTCTGATCTCATTTGTTTGGCTTCACCCATTGGAGTCCATGGGCAACAAAGACCTGGAAATGCTGGTTGCTAGGGTCAGCCTAAAGCACACAGATCAGGGGTGAAAGGTAAACAGGAAACCAGGAAGGGTGGAGAATATTTAGCCCAAGAATAATGAGACCAATGTCTGGGGGGCCTCGTTTTAGTCCTGGCACCACCACTTACTTTCCCTTTGACCTTGGGTCAACTCCAATTTGCTAGGCCAATTTTGCAAGTGTCACATGAAAGAAATAATAAGTACTTCATAAAACTGTTGTGTAGATTAAATGAGATAATCAAATAATACAGCTGGTAGAGCACGTGGCTAATATTAAGGATGGTCCAGTAGGAAACAATCAAAGATAAGCTGATACTTCGGTCTTTTGTAACATTTGAATATATTATTAAAACATTTCAATAAATCTTGTCTTTATGAATTTATTCATAATTTGTGAATGATTCACATTCACAGAATAAATTTGTGAATTTATAAAAAATTTTAAATGGAATTTATAAATCATATGCCCACAAAACGAACTTTCTAATATCAGCTTTGTTCATAATGGTTTCCAAATTGAAAACCATTCAAATGACCATCATGAAGTGAATAGATATGATTGTGACATAGTCACTCAAAGGAATACTGCTCTTCAATAAAATGAAACAAGTTCCTGATAGATGGCAATGAAATGGATTAAAACATCACCCTGAGTGGTGAAAAGAGTACATACTCTTCGGGCCACCTATGGGAATTACCCGATGAGGCAAACTAATCCCTAGTGACAAGAACTAGATCACTGAGCCCCTGGGACAGGGAGTGGCAGAGGGGTTGATGGCAAAGGGGCTCAAGGGGATATTTTGGAGTGCTGGAGATGTTCTTGAACAGGGTAGTGGTTCCATGGGTACATTCAGTTGTCAAAAGTCATCAAACTTGAAATGGATAGATTGTATTATTTTTATTAATTCTTAAGAAATTTGATTTTTAAAAAGTAATGAGAAGAATCATTTCAAATTTTAATAACTTNATTTTTGTATTTTTTCATTAAATATATGCACTATTAAATTGAAATACTTTAAAATAGGAATAGAACCTATAAGAGCTCAATCATATAAAAGCATATTTATATATATTCTTCTCTCTGTTGATATACCTAAATGACTCCATCAGGATTTACCTACATTAACAGAAGTTACTTTTGAATTTAAGATGTTTCAAAATTTTACATATTTGCATTTTGTGCATTATTTAAAATTTTTAAAATAAGCCTATATAGTTTAGGGGCTTCCCAGGTGACACTAATGGTAAAGAACCCACCTGCCAATGCAAGAGACACAAGAGATGTGGGGTCTATCTCTGGTTCAGGAAGATTCCCTGGAGGAGGGCATAGCTACCCACTCCATATTCTTGCCTGGAATCCTCTCATGGTCAGAGGAGCCTGGCAGACTACAGTCATTGGGGTCCAAAAAAGTCAGACAGGACTGAAATGACTTAGCATGAACCCATGCACATTTTGGTACAACTTAGAATAATTAAAAAATAGATTTGAAGGAAAACATGCAAAGATGATAATAGTAGTTCCTTCCAGGAGGTGGGACTATGGATGACTGCTTATTTTCTTCTTTAGATATATGTAATATTTTTAATTTAAAAAATCAATGACCTGGAAGTGAAAGAACAGAAGAGCTATGGAAGAGGTATTAGAAAGGTGAGAAGAAAGGATAAAAAGGAGGAAAAATCTGGTTCTTGCAGAAGGTGTGTTTAAGTTGGGGATTCAAGGGGAGCAGCTCTTGGAATAAGAAAGATGTTTACCAGGCAAGTGGGTCGTGAGGATACTGCAGTTTTATTTGTGTTACATGACTCCTCCTTGGTGTTTTGTGAAAGAAATATATGGTCTTAAATTTCTTGCCAAACATTTTTACCATTTGTGTTCTCTTTGATGGGCACCATATCCTATGGAGCCAGGCAGGCTTCCAGTGCAAAATGCTGGTTTCAGATTCCCACTCACTGATTGAGTGACTAGACAAGTTACTTAACCTTCCATATCTCAGGTTTCTCATATGTGAAAGGAGGATGATGCTATGATAGAAGCCTGTTGAAAGAATAAAATGAGTATGCCCATGTAAAACTTGCAGACCATGCCTGGGCACATGGCACTTTGCATGTCATCACTGAGTGTAAGCTCTTGCATTTTGGCACTGCACTGCATAAAGTCTGGGTGTGGTTTTAAGTTACTGATACCTTACAGTGGCAGTGGCAGCCTCCTGGGCTAGTGGGATCTGCCAGTTTACTAGTTCATCTGATCAGCTCATCAAAAGAACAGTAGTCCAATTCCTTGCTTCAAAAATCCCCCAATTAAAAAAAAAATTAAGGTTTTACAGTGGAAAACCTTCTTACACATGACACAAGACCCAGAATTTTATATAAAATATATATTTATTTATGACTGTGGTGTTGGAGAAGACTCTTGAGAGTCCCTTGGACTGCAAGGAGATCCTACCAGTCCATTCTGAAGATCAGCCCTGGAATTTCTTTGGAAGGAATGATGCTAAAGCTGAAACTCCAGTACTTTGGCCACCTCATGCGAAGAGTTGACTCATTGGAAAAGACTTTGATGCTGGGACGGATTGGGGGCAGGAGGAGAAGGGGACGACAGAGGATGAGATGGCTGGATGGCATCACTGACTAGATGGACATGAGTCTGAGTGAACTCCGGGAGTTGGTGATGGACAGGGAGGCCTGGCATGCTGCGATTCATGGGGTCACAAAGAGTGGGACACGACTAAGCGACTGAACTGAACTGAACTGATGTAAAAATTTAAAGTTAAAATATAAGCAATGCACCTTACTATGTATATATGTGTGTATACACACACACACACACACACACACACACACGTGAATGATTCCAAATTACATATACCCCAAAGAGTACTCCACTAGCCCCAGTCAGGTTCCCACTCCCACTCCCCCATCAACATAACCACTTTCACTGACTGCTTGGCTATTGATCTCCTTATCTCTAAATAAATATTGATATTGGCACTCAGATTTTCCAGTTGGCCACCCAGACCCTGAAGACCAGCCTGCAAAGGAGAAAGTGAATTTGTGTGTTTCCTTGCCCACCAGGCATCTCTAAGGTAGCCCATAGGTCTTGCATTCACCTGCAAACCCACACCACCCACCTCACCCTTCCTCACAGAACAGGCAAAGGAAGATTCCAGAACAAATGCCAGGCCAGCAGCTTTGCAATTTGGGGTGAACCAGATTCCTGGACACCTCAGTAAAGGGTAGGCGTGGCTGCTGAGTGAGTCGCTGTGATGCCCCAACCCACCGATGGCTCCCAGCGCTGTACCAGCCTGCTCCTCTCCCTTCCAGTCCCTTTCTCTCTTCTGGCTCATTCTCTGTTCTCTCCTGCTCTTGTCCTTCCTCGGATGTTTTTGCCGGCCTCACACCTTTCTTTTCCTCAAGTCCAAAGACAGGTAAAGCCTTTAACTGTGTGGATCACGACAAACTGATCTCTTTCCAGCTGCAGCCACACGGACCACATGCACTAAACCGCTGCCCAGAAGCACAAATGGTCGGATAACCAAGAGCCAGCAGCTTCCTTCGGGGGCCCCTACGGCTCAAGTTCGGGGCGTCTCTTGGGCGCAATGCGCGGCGGGGGCGCTCAGGTGACCTTCTGCCCTAGGAACATCTCGGCTTCCCAAGGGAACGAAAAGGCTGAGTGGACTCCATCTCTCCAGTTGTCTGGAGAAACGCCGTGCTACGGACACACTATTAGGCGGAAACTGCATGCTGCGAAACACAGGTGGCTCTGCCTAGGTCCCTAAGTATGCTTGCTTTCGGTGCGAGGGAGGAATAAACTTTTCTCAGGTCTCTGTGGCACAATCGGTTAATGCGCTCGGCTGTTAACCGAAAGGCTGGTGGGCAGAGCCCACCCGGGGACTTGTTGCACTATTTTAGAATGTAAACGATGTACGATTGCTTCTAGTCTGGGCATCCTCTCCCAAGCTCTACTACTACCCTACTCCACTGTGTCTTGTACACACACACACAGAGAAGGACGTACGACCAGATAGTACCTGATCCGCAGAGAGGATCTCTGCAGAAAAACAGGTTGACTGGGAATCCTAGAATTCATGAAAGAGGAGGCTCATCATCATCCTGTAAACTCCTTTTACCAATGAAGTTTCTTCCACTGTTAGTAGTAGTCTCTATTTAACTTTTTCCATTTATTTTTCCGAATAATTTTGTTCTATTCTTTTCCTCCGTTTTTCATTCATTGAATCATAGAAAAAGCAAGAGAATTCCAGAAAGACATCTATTTCTGCTTCATTGACTCCGCTAAAGCCTTTGGCTGTGTGGATCACAACAAATTGTGGAAAATTCAAGAGATGGGAATAGCAGACCACCTTACCTGCCTCCTGAAAAACCTGTATGCAGGTCAAGGAGAGATGAAACCTGTCAGGAAAGGAAACCAACCCTGAATATTCACTGGAAGGACTGATGGTGAAGCTGAAGTTCCAAGCCTCACTCCACACAGCAGGCCTTCATTTTGTGTTTAAAATATGAATCTAAAAGCTTGCGAGAAAGGGGAGTTGTTTCCGCCCGGTTTCGAACCGGGGACCTTTCGCGTGTTAGGCGAACGTGGTAACCACTACACTACGGAAACCACACGGCCACTTGTATCTAGCGACATATTCAAGAATTGCATATTTGAACACATCTGACCTTCAAGTTTTCAAAGGAAGAGGACTCTGGAAACACAGGCAATCCGTCAAGTAAGGATCTGCAGTTCCTGAAAGGGGCTGATTTAGGGTTCCACGCCTCTCCTGGAGCGAGGTCCCCGTGTGCCAGCTTTGCGCCCAAGCGCAGAGGTCGCTCCCGCTGAGTCCTCAGTTTTCAGGAGCCCTAGCAGCCAGGGAAGTTAGGTGAGTCTGATCCCCAGGCGGCACGACCTCCTGCAAGGTCGACGCAGCCCTTCCAGGCTGCGAATGAGCGCTTTAGAGTCCCTTTTCATGGCGCCAGCGGCAGCGAGCTCGATGCTTTAAATTCTACTCGTGAAACGAATGACACGCCCTCTCCTCTGACCTGCCCTCCTGACCCGTGCGCTCTCTCACAGCCCTTTCACAGCACCTCTTCTACGGCGCCGTCCGGCACTGGGCGGGGCTGGGGGCAGGGATTCCTCAGGAACCACTGAGATAATACAAGACTTGCATCACATTTTCACGTTTAGCAGGAAGTGCAGCAAAGGCTGAGGCTCAGGTCATTTGTTGAATTCGTTTGCCGACCTGGCCCCGCATAAAGCCGTGGAGGAGCCAGGCGCGGTCCACGCAGATCTGACGGTTTTCATTCCTTTCTCATCAAACTTGAGATTATTCTTGAAGGACAGCTTTGCTTTACATTTTACAATGTCTGAAACGTCTTTTGTTTGCCTTTTATAATTTTCCAGTTCAACATTTCATGGAGAGTGAATTTTAACAGAGAGGTAAAGGCGGTTTTCACCTCACAGCAGGCAGAGTTTCTTTTCGCTGAAAGACTAATCCAATGTCTGTGTGTCTGTCTGTCTCTGGTTTCCTTTAGAAATAAAGCTTCTCAAGTTTAGGGATGCGTGTGCCGTTTTCTCCAGCAGTGGCTTTTCTCCTTTTCTTAGTGCGGCGGTCACTGCGTTTCCTTCCCGTCTGAGGTTCAGCGGCTCAAACCCCAGGAAGGCGCACCCAAGGTGCGCACCGGCCCCGAGGACCGCGGGGCTCCGACTGATTCCGCGTGGATTCCGAGTGCGGTCTGGAGGTCTGAGTCCGCAAAGAGGCGGACTTGAAAATAGCTTTAGATCAGGACGTTTCATGAGATTTCGCCTTGCTTTCCTCCCCTGCAGGTCCTAGTTTTCACCTCGCATGTCCAGACAGAGGAGCGGGTTCGTCATCGTTCTGTCGCGTCCGGCGTGCTGCCGTCCCACTTGGACCGGACGGGGATGCGGTGGTCCTCTCTCGGTCAGGGTGGATGCACAGCGGGCGCCCGAGGGACCACAGACACACAGCGCCCTGAAGCACCAGGGGAAGGGGCAGGGATCTAGAGTCGGCGATTGGAGCGCGCTGAAGGGAGGGATCCATCCCCTGCCCCCGAAGACATGCCCAGAAGAGAGACTCAGCCCAAGACAAAGCGCAGCACCAGCTGCCTCACACCTCGATCAGAGGTTTAGCCTCATCCTAGGCCGGTCAAAGTAAGCGCCGCAGGTCGTGGGGGAAGACCTGAAATCCAGGTGTGGTGAGAGGTCAAGCTCTCTTCCCAAACCTATTTCCTTGAGAAGCAGGGGCCACTTGGTTCTCAGCCGGTGAAGAGCGTGTCAATCTACTCCCTGAACTCTGTCCTGACTCCGGGGCCTGCCCTGATAATGGCAGGAGGACCAACTGCTTTTCCTCGGTGACCAGCTGAATCTGCAGAGCCTGACCCTCTTCACCCTTGGGTCTTTGCCTTGAGCCCTGAGGGGAGAGTTGAATTCGTTCCGTTTGTTCTCTGACCTCAAATCTGTTTGTTCCACAGGTGGGCCAGGCTGATGGAAAGCTAAGATTCTTCACAAGGGATGAAGTTCTTGGTTTTCAGAGAGATAATAGATGTCACCAGTAAAGACGATGTAGGGCCCAGATGAAAAGGTGAAGGGTTATCAGGAGATAAAAGTATCCTGCAGTCAGCCTTGTCCTGTGCCCTCCTTGGATTCAGACTGTGGCTTGTTCTGCAAGGTGACTCAGAGCAAAGAAAGGAGGAGGGCTGGTTGTAGGGCCCTTTGGGCTTTCAGGTAGTAAGGAAATTTTTTCAAATTTCTTCAGTTCAGTTGCTCAGCCCTGTCTGACTCTTTGAGATTCCATGGACTGCAGCACTCCAGGCTTCCCTGTCCATCACTAGTTCCTGAGTTTGCTCAAACTCATGTCCATGGAATCGGTAATGCCATCCAACCATCTCACCCTCTGTCATCCCCTTATCCTTCGGCTCTCAAGCTTTCCCAGCATCAGGGTCTTTTCCAAAGAGTCAGCTCTTCACATCAGGTGGCCAAAGTATTAGAGCTTCAACTTCAGCATCAGTTCTTCCAATGAATATTCAGGACTGATATCCTCTATGTCTGACTGCTTTGATCTTCTGGATGTCCAAAGGACTCTCAAGAGTCTTCTCCAACACCACAGTTAAAAGCATCAGTTAATTCTTTGGTGCTCAGTTTTCTTTATAGTCCAACTCTCACATCCACACATTATTACTGGAAAAACCATAGCTTTGGTTAGATGGACCTTTGTTGGCAAAGTTACGTCTCTGTTTTTTAACATGCTATCTAGGCTGGTCATAGCTTTTCTTCCAAGGAGTGCGGGAGACTGCCCGTAAGGGTTAAGTCTTGGAAGCTGCTTGGCAGACCCGTCGAGCCCTAAGGCTGTGTCCTTAAGCTTCCTGACCCGCCTTCCCTGTTAAAGGTTAACATGCCCTAGAGGCTCCAGGACGTCTGGCTATGGTAATACTTCAAAGGACCAGGACACGGAGTTCTGCTCAGTGACGAAGGTCTGGTGTTTGTCCTCAGGGACAAACAAACCGTCATAAGACTTAGATAACACAATACCTTAAGTTCCTAAGAATGCTAAATGTCACGTAGCTAACTGTTTGTATCTCTATATATACTCGTCTGAATAAAGTTTGGTATCAGCCATTTATGGTCTGATCCTCTCAACCCCATCTTGCTGTCTGTCTCTTTTTTCTTAGCAGGAACTCTTCGTCGTCTGAAACTCCTGTGGGCCACAGTTTTCTAGCGCTGGTCGCGGCAAAGGGGCAAGTGTCTTTTAATTTAATGGCTGCAGTCATCATCTACAGTGATTTTGGAGCCCAAGAAAATAAAGTCTGTCACTGTTCCCATTGTTTTCCCGTCTATTTGCCATGAAATCATGGGACTAGATGCCATGATCTTTGTTTTTTGAATGTTGAGAATTAAGCCAGCTTTTCCACTATCCTCTTTCACTTTCATCAAGAGGCTCTTTACTTCCTCTTCGCTTTCTGCCATAAAGGTGGTATCACCTGCATATTTGAATTTATTGATATTTCTTCCAGAAATCTTGATTCCAGCCTGTGCTTTATCTAGCCTGGCATTTCACATGATGTACTTTGCATAAAAGTTAAATAAGCAGGGTTGTAATATACAGCCTTAACATACTCATTTTCCAATTTGGAACCAGTCCATTGTTTCATGTCATGTTCTAACTGCTGCTTCTTGACCTGCATACAGAATTCTCAGGAGATGGGTAAGGTGCTCTGGTATTCCCATCTCTTAAAGAATTTTCAACAGTTTGTTATGATCCACACAGTCAAAGGCTTTGGCATAGTCAATAAAGCAGAAGTAGATGTTTTTCTGGAATTTACTTGCTTTTCCTATGATCCAAAAGATGTTGGCAATTTGATCTCTGGTTCCTCTGCCTTTTCTGAATCCAGCTTGAACATCTGGATGTTCTTGGTTCACATACTGTTGAAGCCTAACTTGGAGAATTTTGAGCATTACTTTGCTAAATATGAGATAAGCACAATAGTTTAGTAGTTTGAACATTCTTTGGTATTACCTTTCTTCAGGACATCTCCACTAGCTTTGTTTATAGTGATGCTTCCCAAGGTCCACTTGACCTCAAACTCTAGAATGTCTGGCTCTAGGTGAGTGATCACACCATTGTGGTTATCTGTGTCATGAAGATCTTTTTTGTACAGTTCTTCTGTGTATTCTTGCCACCTTTTAAAAATATCTTCTGCTTCTGTTAGGTCCATACCATTTCTTTGCACGAAATGTTGCCTTGATATCTCTAATTTTCTTGAAGAGATCTCTAGTGTTTCCCATTCTATTGTTTTGCTCTATTTCTTTGCATTGATCACTGAGGAAGGCTTTCATATCTCTCCTTGCTATTCTTTGGAACTCTGCAATCAAATGGGTGTATCTTTCTTTTTCTCTTTTGCCTTTAGCTTCTCTTCTTTTCTCAGCTACTGGTAAGGCCTCCTCAGACAACCATTTTTCCTTTCTTTTTCTGTCCCCCTGTTTCTTGGGCCAAGGAAAATGTAAATGCACTTGCTGCCACAACTTCCACCCTGCTTTGTATTTCTTGAATGGGAATGTAGAACTCAGGAAAAGGGAAATTCTGTTTCCAGCCAGGATCTCTCGCATGTGAGGTGAACGTGATAACCACTACACTATGGAAACAAAGCCTGTATTTTGCTTGATGATATCTATGTCCATGTAAACCTCTGGTCCTGCCCACCTTCTCCTGGTCACCAGTCTTTCAAACTGAAGAATGAACCTGGAACCACCTGATATGTCAGACAAGGAGACTGCAGCTCCCAAGAGGCCCTGCTCTAGGGCTCCTCCCTTCCTCCTGAAACCAGGACCCTTGAGCACCCAGAGTCTGGCTTCCAGATCCCACACCCAGTGCAGTCTCCAGTCCCACTGCTACGCCCCGGAGAGCAGCGGTTGGCCCGGCGGATGCCTCAGCTCCGGGAAGCTACAGGAGTGGGGTTATCTTTGTTTGAACCCGAGGGAGCCTGTCGCACAACAGTGTAGACCCTGCTCCTCCAGTGCTGTGGACCCGCACCTGGGTTGCCCTGTTCATCACGCAGGGAGTCGGTGGCCTTGGCTCTCAGAAATGATCAGAGCTTTGAATTCACTCAGGAGCCATACAATCTGCTCTTGTCGCCCTCTACTCTTCTCCCAAGCTTGAAGTTCAGGCAAGTCAGTGAACTGCTTCTGGTCAGTTACTTGTTCAATTAGCAAGGCCCAGGTGCTTTAGGTAGCTTGATAGTTGAAAAGCAAACATCAGAGTGCTGAAATCTTTGGGATTCTGTCTTCAGAAAGAAAAAAGGAGGGGGATGAGGAGGCCCCTAACTGAGACGTGGGTTCCCAAATATCACTAAGGACCGCAGATCCAGGAACGTGGATGGCCTCAATGGATAACGCTATCAGGGAAGGCCCTAGGGCTCCAAGCAAAATTCTGGGTCTTTCCCCTTCCACCCTTGTGACAAGAGTGTTTTCCCATCTTATCTGGTGTTCTGTTTGCTCAGACCAAACACACTTCTCTTTGACACCAGTCCTTCATAACACACTGCCAACTTGTCAGAAAATCCTGTTTTTCTTTGATTAGTTGCGCATTTTGATACACATAATCTTTTTCTTGGTCTGATTTCCTCCCTCAACTTCCTCATAAAGGTGTGGAGATGGATTCAACTCGAGATCTAGCTCCGCTAAAAGTTGAGGCTTTGAGAATTTTAACCTCCAGTGTGTGGGCTGGGCCACGGTTGAGACTTCTCTTGGCCAGGCTGGTCAATATTGGCCTTTCTCTGACCTGTCCTCCAGGGTCAGGGGCAGGGCTAGGCCACCTCAGGCGGCCCCTGTCACCAGGTCTAGAGCCCCACACCTCACATGGAGCCGGTGGAGAAGCTCCAGAGGGGGCATAAATTCAAATTGCCCAGAGCCGGCGAGGCGCAGGTGAGCGGTGCACCTGGGTGCACGCAGCGACTTTTGGTTCTCAGGCAGCCAGTGCCCTCCCGGCCCCCTGGTTCTGATCCCCCGGCAGTAACCTCCGGGCCAGAAGAGACCAGTAGGAGAAGGGCAGCATCTCCTCAAGCCCTGTCCAGTCAGCACCCAACAATGGTCTTGAAGAGACACAGTGAGAAGTGGTAATAGATGAGGGGAAAAGAAGAAATCCTTGGTGATTTCCTCATGGAAACACCTCATGAGGATGAAGTGGGAGCCTGCAGGGACCCAGTCCCCCTGGTGCTGGTGAAGGCCAGTCTAGTTCCCAGCAGCTGCTGGAGCCAAAGCAGACAACCTTGGGCAGGGGACCAGCGAGTAAGCAGTCCTTCTTCCTCCCCAGCTGGGTAGCACTTGAACTTGCAGTACTGGAATGTGTCCCCCTAGGCTTTTGATGGATTCCAAAGATGTAACAGGCAGGTTTCTTTCTTTTTTTAATTAATTTTTTCTCCAGCTTTATTGAGATATAATTGACATATAACACTGTGTGAGTTTAGGGTGTGCAGCATATTGATTGGATACAAAATGATTCCCACCAGAGTATTAACTAGCACCTCCATCCCATCACATAATACTCATTTGTTTTTTGTGATGAGAATATTTACAATCCAGTCTCTTGCATCTTTCAAGTACATATATAATGAAGTGCTTTGACAAAGTTTACACCCAGGTAACTGACACCTTAAGATGTGACAAGAATTCCTTGGCAGTCTAGTGGTTAGAACGTGGTGCTTTCACAGCTGTGGGCCAGGGTTTGTGGAACTAAGATCCCACAGTCTGTGTTCAGTCATGCATGCTCAGTCATATCCAACTCTTGTGGGATGCCACGGACTGTAGCCCAGAAGGCTCCTCTCTTCATGGGATTTTCCAGGCAAGAATACTGCAGTGGGTTGCCATTTCCCTCTCCAATAGTAGATTTTTTTTTTAACATACTTATTAAGGGCTTCCCTGGTGGCTCAAATGGTAAAGTGTCAGTCTGCAATGCAGGAGACCTGGGTTGGGAAGATCCCCTGGAAAAAGAAATGGCAGCCCACTCCAGTATTCTTGCCTGGAAAATCCTGTGACGGCAGAGCCTGGTAAGCTACTGTCTACTGGGTGGCAAAGAGTCAAACACGACTGAGCCACTTCACGTCAATTTATTAAGGTGGTAGTGTGCCAGAGTCCAACTCCAGCAGCCAGGGACTCAACATGAAGAGATGAACGGTGTCGGTGAATGAGACAGCCTCTCATTTTTCTATGGACTTGCCTGTTTATTCCAAGTTTGAGATTCTCTTTTATAGTTTTACAAAAACATTAGGCCAGAGGCTTGACATTTTCAGTTCCCCCCTCCCAGATTTATCATCTCCATAAATCATTGTTGCTCCTCAAACAGAGTTCCTGCTTCAGTGATTCTCTGGGAATCATCCTTATCATCTGTTATCTACCTTCTCTAATGTGTCCTATAGTTAACTTGTGATTACATTGTAACTCATGCTACATTCCTCAGTTTACTACTTANGGCCAGGGTTTGTGGAACTAAGATCCCACAGTCTGTGTTCAGTCATGCATGCTCAGTCATATCCAACTCTTGTGGGATGCCACGGACTGTAGCCCAGAAGGCTCCTCTCTTCATGGGATTTTCCAGGCAAGAATACTGCAGTGGGTTGCCATTTCCCTCTCCAATAGTAGATTTTTTTTTTAACATACTTATTAAGGGCTTCCCTGGTGGCTCAAATGGTAAAGTGTCAGTCTGCAATGCAGGAGACCTGGGTTGGGAAGATCCCCTGGAAAAAGAAATGGCAGCCCACTCCAGTATTCTTGCCTGGAAAATCCTGTGACGGCAGAGCCTGGTAAGCTACTGTCTACGGGGTGGCAAAGAGTCAAACACGACTGAGCCACTTCTCGTCAATTTATTAAGGTGGTAGTGTGCCAGAGTCCAACTCCAGCAGCCAGGGACTCAACATGAAGAGATGAACCGTGTCGGTGAATGAGACAGCCTCTCATTTTTCTATGGACTTGCCTGTTTATTCCAAGTTTGAGATTCTCTTTTATAGTTTTACAAAAACATTAGGCCAGAGGCTTGACATTTTCAGTTCCCCCCTCCCAGATTTATCATCTCCATAAATCATTGTTGCTCCTCAAACAGAGTTCCTGCTTCAGTGATTCTCTGGGAATCATCCTTATCATCTGTTATCTACCTTCTCTAATGTGTCCTATAGTTAACTTGTGATTACATTGTAACTCATGCTACATTCCTCAGTTTACTACTTATCTTCCTAAGTCCTGTTTGCCCCTAACATCCTGAGCTCACTATCTCTTAAAAAGGCTTTCTAGCTATAGTGTCTCTAAAACTTAACTTCTATAAGCTATAGTAAAATATGCTAACTTTACAACATTCCTTAAATCTTTAACTTCTAACTGTTTTAACTATTTCTAAGCCCTAAATTCAGTAATCTCCTTTGCCGTAAACATTCTCCTCACAAATAGATATCAATCTCTCCCATGGCCCCAAGCTGCGGCCTATGTGTTCGTCCTGGGACACTTTTTTGTAAAAGTCCTTGAACAAATGTAAATGATTAACTTTATGAATTATTTTCAGAGCAATGCTGCAGAAGGCTTTGTGCTTTCTCATGCTCCTCTCAAGAACAATAAGCACCTTAATATTCCTTTTCAGTCAACTCAGCCAAGGAGAAGAAAAGACAAGTCAGAATTACAAGGCCTAACTCCTTCATCCCGGGATCTGTGCCTGCAGAATGAGGAGAGGGGGCTGGGGACCGTGCCTCCATTATGTCAGTAATGCCTAACGCGGCTCCGACAGTAGTGGCTGGTTGCTAGATTGGCCTTTATTTGCTGATATGGCAGGTAACCTTTATCATTCACTTTCCTCCTCTCTCCCTTTTGATCTCATTTGTTTGGCTGCACCTATTGGATTCTGTGAGCAAGAAAGACCTGGAAATGCTGCTTGCCAGGGTCAACCTCAAGCACACAGATCAGGGGCAAAAGGTAGACAGGAAACCAAGAACGGCAGAGAACATTTAGCCCAAATGTAATGAGCCCAACATCTGGGGGGCCTCCTTTTAGTCCTGATGCCACCACTTACCTTCCATTTGACCTTGGGTCAACTCCAGTTTGCTAGGTCAATTTTGCAAGTGTCATGTGAAAGAAATAACAAGTACTTCATAAAGCTGTTGTGTAGATTAAATGAGATAATCAAGTACTACAGCTGGCACAGAAGGTGGCTAATATTAAGTATGTTCCAGTAGGAAACAATCAAAGGTAAGATGATACTTCATTTTTTTGTAACATTTGAGTTAATTTTTTAAACATTTCAATAATTTTTTTCTTTACGAATGTAACATCCACTTGCAAAATAAATTCATATTAAAGAATAAAAAATTTTACATGGAATTTATAAAATATGTGCCCACAGAAGAGATTTGCTTATAGTAGCTTTGTTCATAATAGTTCCCAAATTGAAAACCATTCAAATGTCCATCATGAGGTTAATAGATATAGTTGTGATAATATCATTCAAAGGAATAATACTCTTCAATAAAATGAAACAAATTTCTGATGTATGGCAATAATATGGATTAAAACATCACCCTGAATGATGAAAAGAGTACATACTCTGTGGAGCCACCTATGAGAATTACCAGATGAGGCAAACTAATCCCTAGTGACAAGAACTAGATCACTGAGCCCCTGGGACGGGGAATGGCAGGGGGGTTGACGCAAAGGGGCTCAAGGGGATATTTTGGAGTGCTGGAGATGTTCTTGAACTGGGTAGTGGTTTCATGGGTACATCCACTTGTCAAAAGTCATCAAACATGAAATGGATACATAGCATTATTTTAAAATTATGTCTTAAGAAATTATATTTTTAAAAGCAATGAGAAAAATTATTTCAAATTTTAATTGCTTGATTAAATTATAATCATTGTTGTTATTATTATTAGCATTAGAGTGTGGGAATGTGGAAACTAATCTAAAATTTGTTTTTGATCAAAACCTGTTTTTGTCCTGTGGTCAGTCTGCCATAGAAAATGAGATCATGGGCTTCTGATTTCTTTAGGGTTTTCCAGGGACTATAAGAACAAGAGTTAAAAATTACCAGGGGCCTAGGAGAAAAACAGGCATTCATCCTCAGGCCTTTTGTTGATCCTGACAGGCCTTTCATTTTAAAGGTACAGGACAAAACATACCTTACGTCCTAGGAGTGAGACCCCCCAAGAGTTGTTCCGGGAAGGCGATTGTCTCGAACAGCTCGAGGAAATAACTTTTCTGAAAAATAGCTGTACAATATGATTGTAAGCTAGTAAATCGTCTCGGGCCAATAACTAAGACCTATCACTGAAAAGGTTAAGATCTAACNTGCCTGTTTCTCTCCTAGGCCCCTGGTAATTTTTAACTCTTGTTCTTATAGTCCCTGGACAGAAGCCCGTGATCTCATTTTCTATGGCAGACTGACCACAGGACGAAAACAGGCCTTGATCAAAAACAAATTTTAGAATAGTTTCCACATTCCCACATAACCACCAATCAAAAAGCTGCACTCCAGCTGCACCTGTTTGTGGTTTTTGTGCTTATAAACTGCTCTATAACAGCTCTTCGGGGTTCGTCTCCTCGGGTGGAGATTGAACCCCGGCGCGTCGGCCTAATAAATCCTCTTGCTATTTGCATCGAATCTGCGTCTCAGTGATCTTTGCGACGATGAGGCCTGGGCAGAGACCGCAGGGTCCAACAAGAGTAATGTATCTCTCTTAAGGTAAACAAGTTGAAAGTTCAACAGTTTCTTTATTTTTGTGTTTTTCCATTGAATTTATGCACTATTAAATGGGAATACTTTAAAATACTTTAAATACTAAAATACATTAAAATAGGTCTGGTCTTTACAAGGATTATGTAATAATGTATTGAAAGGTTGTTGTTGGATCACGCCGGGATTCTTGGCCCCCGGAAGAGAAGAATTCAATCCGGGGCCAGAGACTAGGCTTAATTGCTCAGAGCTTTTGTGTAATAAAGTTTTATTAAAGTATAAAAGAGATAGAGAAAGCTTCTGACATAGGCATCAGGAGGGGCAGAAAGAGTGCCCCCCTGCTAGTCTTTAGCTGGATGTTATATAGTGACTAGCAGTCTGTTAATGAAAGAAAGGAATGTCTTAAAACTCAGAATGGCACCAGATACCTCACACAGAAGATGCATTTGGTGATAATCTTGGCACCAAATAGTTCATCTTGGGCCATAAAATGATTAACTTGAATCTTGAAGAAGGGCAGATCACCATACAAATAGTTTCATTTACATAGATTAGAGGAACAATATCTGAGTATAACATACTGGTTTGTCAAGTAGGTTCTGAGCCAAAAGGCAACCGACTTGCAGACAGAGTTTGGGGTAAATGCATAGTACATTAGCATAGCTTAAGATAAACATTTCCATAAGAAAAAGGCATTGGTTATCTCTAGGCTTGAGAATAGTTAACTTCAGGTGAAACCAGGTGTCATGGCAACACAGAATTTTAAGAGAAACCTTTTAAATTTGTATAGAGAAGGAAAAAATATGGCTAGTTTGTTTCTTCCTGCCACTTAAGAGAGAGAAAAATGTCTGACACTTGCAAGCTATTTCCTCCCTTTGGAGACCCTTGGCCTTCCTGCCTGTTACCCTTTTAGTATCCTGCCTGAGGACAGTCTCTGAATTAAACCTTCTAGATAATTCTGTTATCTTAAAATGTAAATTATGAGAGTAGGTCTGGTGAGATCTTTCAGTTCAGTTCAGTTGCTCAGTCGTGTCCAACTCTTTGCGACCCTATGAATCGCAGCACGCCAGGCCTCCTTGCCCATCACCAACTCCTGGAGTTCACTCAGACTCAAGTCCATCGAGTCAGTGATGCCATCCAGCCATCTCATCCTCTGTCGCCCCCTTCTCCTCCTGCCCCCAATCCCTCCCAGCGTCAGAGTCTTTTCCAATGAGTCAATGCTTCGCATGAGGTGGCCACAGTACTGGAGTTTCAGTGCCAGCATCATTCCTTCCAAAGAACACCCAGGGCTGATCTCCTTCAGAATGGACGGGTTGGATCTCCTTGCAGTGCAAGGGACTCTCAAGAGTCTTCTCCAACACCACAGTTCAAAACCATCAGTTCTTCGGCGCTCAGCCTTCTTCACAGTCCAAGTCTTACCTCCATACATGACTACTGGAAAAACCATAGCCTTGACTAGATGGACCTTAGTCAGCAAAGTAATGTCTCTGCTTTTGAATATGCTATCTAGGTTGGTCATAACTTTTCTTCCAAGGAGTAAGCGTCTTTTAATTTCATGGCTGCAGTCACCATCTGCAGTGATTTTGGAGCCCCCCCCAAAAATAAAGTCTGACACTGTTTCCACTGTTTCTCCATCTATTTCCCATGAAGTGATGGGACTGGATGCCATGATCTTTGTTTTCTGAATGGTGAGCTTTAAGCCAACTTTTTCACTCTCCACTTTCACTTTCATCAAGAGGCTTTTTAGTTTCTCTTCTCTTTCTGCCATAAGAGTGATGTCATCTGCATATCTGAGGTTATTGATATTTCTCCCGGCAATCTTGATTCCAGCTTGTGTTTCTTCCAGTCCAGCGTTTCTCATGATGTACTAGATTGATCAAGTCAATTTCATTCCAATTAACATATCAAGATCCAGAAACTTCACAATTTTTTAAAAAGCACACAAAATCAAGGTACCCAAGAGCACTGATTGCTGGATCATAGAAGGTGTGTATCTAAGCTGTCTTACAATGTAGACAGTATTATGTACACAAAATACCTTTACATTAAATATTTACATGAATAATAGGTATAAATCCACATTATGGCCCAGAGTAATAGTCTTTCCTTCTTCGTTTTTACCCACTGTCATTTCTTCCCTCATCCAATAAACAGAATAGAAAAAGTAGTATCTGTTTTAATGGCCAAAAAACAGAGTCAGAAAGAAGCCCAGTGTTGCCTGAAGACTTATTTTGTTCCCAGAGACTGGACAGAGGTTGACTCAAGGAAGAAGGAGGCAAAGGGGAAGTTCTTTTATGAAGAGGAAGTTCATAGTTCTGGGGTGAGAAGATGAAACTTTTTTGTATAATGAAGAAGTTGAGTGGTAACAAACAACACAAAGAGCTCTTCCAAGAGAACCTGAAAGTGAAAGTGAAGTGGCTCATTCGTGTCAGACTCTTTGCGACCCCATGGACTGTAGCCTACCAGGCTCCTCCCTCCATAGGATTCTCCAGGCAAGAGTACTGGAGTGTGTTGCCATTTCCTTCTCCAGGGGATCTTCCTGATCCAGGGATTGAACCTAGGTCTCCTGCATTCCAGGCAGACTGACCTGAAGGTCAGTCAAAGTTTATAAGTGCAAGGATCAGAAATGATCTCTGGCTGATATAGGAAGAAAAGATATCCATGGAAAATATGTCGAGAGATCACAGAATAGACAGGGTGCCCAGAAAACCGTGCTCTGACAAGAGGCAAGGAGGGAATCAGGTGAGGTCAGATTGTGTTGGGTGATGTGTGTTCTTCCCATTTCCTCCAGCCCATATATTGGTTCCAGACCTGCAATCAGAGAATTGGTGAAGAGCAGTCACAGCAGCCAGCGTCTTGATTTTGTTTACAGAAATTTCTAGAAGCAACAAGCTAATTTAACATGAAATAAATAATGGTAGGAGTTGTCAAAAGATACAGAGAATAATGACAACAATATTATTTCACTGCCTATAACATTCTTGATACGATAGTTTCTAAATCCAGGCACATCTGACAATGGAATGAAGAAGAATGGTCTTATTGCTTTCACTTTACAGAAGAAAGACGAGAGGTACAAGAAGTTTCTTTATTTGTCTAAGACCACACATGGGCAGAACCATTCTTACAACCAAGAGTTTATGCTTCTGAGCATAGATTAGTTGGGTCTTTCTTCTCAGATGTGGTTGTGTCAGGATTTCTCAGTTGTAGAGAAGAAAAGAAGAGCAAGTAGGAGAGAGTGGGCAACAGAGGGAGGAGGGATGGGTGGAAGCACAAATTCTTTAATTCTCCTCTCCCTCCCCTTCCCCTCTCATCTCCCCTGCTTCCCCACTTCCCTTGCCTCCTGCTTTCCTTTTGGGGAGAGCTCTTTGCCTCCTTCCCCACTCTGTTATGGAGATTGAGACAATGCTCCTCTCTCCTAAGCCTCCTGGGAGGTCTCCATGCCCTCCTCCCAAACCCACCTTCCCTGCTTGGTTTTCAATTCCCACCCCCCTTCCTGTTCCCAGGTGGTCCCCACAGAATGCAGTCTACCCAGCTGGGCTATCCAAACTCCATCCATAGGAGTTGTCCAATAAGCATTTCCATGGCCCACCCCATGAGATGCTGGTAAATCAAATAGCTGGGATAAAGCCTTTTTAAAAAGAACTGTTCACTTTGAAAACTGTTTCATATGTCCTCAGGGGTCTTCACGGTACAAAGGGCTAAAGACGACAATGTAGCCATCCAAGTGTTAGAGTGTACTGGTGAGTGCCAAACCCTGTCCCAGGGGTGCAGACACAGGGCGACCATCACCACACCTCTGCACTGGTGGAAATTACCTGGTGGACTCAGGAAACCTAAGCACAACCTCAGCCCCTTTGCCAGGGTGGGCAAACTCTCATTCACTGAGTGTAGGCGAGGATACAGGAAGAGCCATCTTTGGCACCCACCGGGTGTTTAGCTGTCCTTGGATCTCATTCGGTTCAGGCCCGGAGGGTCCAGGCCCTGGATCCCGGTATCTCTGAGGGCGCTGGCATCTGTGGCGGGTAGGGGGAAGGACGTGGCACCCTTTCCCAGAGGGTAAAGGTCTTACCCTGTGATTGAGTAAGTAAGTAAATAAAGTCACTCAGTCATGTCCAACTCTTTGCAACCCTGTGGACGGTAGCCTACCAGGCTCCTCTGTCCATGGGATTTTCCAGGCAGGAGTACTGCCATTTCCTTCTCCAGGGCATCTTTCTGACCCAGGAATCAAGCCCAGGTCTCCAGCATTGCGGGCAGACGCTTTACCGTCTGAACCACCAGGGAAGTGTCTATACCACGCAGAGGCAAGTAAGAGCTTGCGTCTTTGTCTCTGTGGTGCAATCGGTTAGCGCGTTCGGCTGTTAACCGAAAGGTTGGTGGTTCGAGCCCACCCAGGGACGGCGGGGTGAAATTTTAGAGAACACCAGAGACTCCCTTTTGCCAAGAGGACACCGGAGAAGTGCTGCAGAGAAAGAGCACAGGAGTCAGGTACAAAGGAGCAGCGGGGAGCAGGGTGTGGTTCTGAGTGGATTGGAAGAGTTGATCATTCCTGAGAGCCCAGAGAGCTGACGGCCGGGGCCATTGAGGTCCGCAGCCCGGGAGGGGTGGCGTCCACACTGCTGGGCTGCAAGGTCTCCTGGGCTTCGGACCCACCCCTCGCCTCCTGCGGCTTCCGGGGGCGACCTCTGCTCTCCGGTGCGCAGCTGAGGGTATGAGGACTCTGCCTTGGGTGCGGGACCCCGAAGGCAGTTTGAGGGGGCCCAAGGGGCCTCACTTCAGGGGAAAAGAGGAGCCCTAAAGCAGGGCCCTCGGGAGCTGCCGTCTCCGTGCCTGAGAGAGCTTGGGGCTCCAAGGTTTCTGCATGAGTGTTAAAAGTTGGTGGCTTGAATAGTGGCTGCAGAACCTTGGGTTTTCCTGGATACAGCGTTCAGTGGTAGTGACTGTCTCCTTTCGGCGTAGTGGTTATCATGTTCGCTTCACGCGTGAAAGGTCCCCGATTCAAAACTAGGAGGAAGCACATCCCTTTTTTTCTCCCCTGAGATTTGCGTTCTCATTGGCAAAACGAAAAGGCGCGAAAGGCACGGGGTGAGGCAGCTGACGCAGCTGTAGAAGGAGTTGGTGACCACCTGAAAGTCTACTCAGCACAAGAAAGCAGCCCTCCTTTCTCTGCTCCGAGTCTCTGCGGAGTCCAGGCCCAGTTCATCCCAGAGGGGAAGGACAAGGCTGACTTTGGATCACCTTTACGTCCGAAAAGCCCTCCGGCTCCTTGTCGGGCTCCTGGATCTTTCACATGTTCACAGATTGTCACTGAAAACCAAGGAGCTCATTCCCGTGAAGCTCACTTGTTTTTTCCACCTCAGCACACTTGAGGAGCAGTCTTATTTTCCTGGTAGAAGAAAATAGACCGCACCCAGGTCTCACCGTGGGCTCCAGCCAAAGTCACGGAAATGAGGAATTTAAGGCTCCGTGAACTGAGACGGCCGTGGAGGGAAAGGAACTGGTACCCGTGCGGTCATCAGAGGCCCTGAGGCCAGGTCAGAGATCTGGAGGTAGACGGATCCGCTCATCACCCATTGAAAGCCAAGTCAGAGCCTGACTCGAGGGAAAACTGAGGTTCACAAAGAGAGCAGCAAGGCAGCACACAGCCCTAGAGCTAGACCAGGAGGGACTCAGTAGATACTTTGTGACCTGGTCTCAGAAACAGAATCGTCCCCCAGGAAAGGGGATTTGAAGGGCGATGAGCAGCTGGGCAAGAGCTAGGAGCCTTGCACAGCTGCACACAGCTCTGGTCTGCTGAGCAATTTCCTGTTCTCTGCATCTCTGGTTTCATCTTTTACACTCTCAATTTTCAGTTGGAGGTGCTAAGTCATCTTTTGTGTACAGCTCCCTGGTGGCTAGGATTTTGGTGTTCACCGCTCTGTGCCCTGAGTTCGATTCCCGGTCAGGGAAAACTCTTTCTGCATCTGTACTCACAGGAGACTTCCTCTTCCTACTCAGATCAGAATTGTATTTTGCATCAAGATCCAGTGCAGAAGAGTTTCTGCACTGAATTCCTAAATGTCACTGAGTCTGGACCTCAGGGCACTTGACCTGGGGCTGGCTGTTGGACGTGAGATTTCAAAGAATAGCAAGGAGAGATAAGAAAGCCTTCCTCAGTGATTAATGCAAAGAAAGAGAGGAAAACAATAGAATGGGAAAGACTAGAGAACTCAAGAAAATTAGAGATACCAAAGGAATATTTCATGCAAATATGGGCACAATACAGGACAAAAACAGTAGAGAAGTGGCAAGAATGCACAGAAAAACTATACAACAAAGATCTTAATGACCCAATAGCCATGATGGTGTAATCACTCACCTGGAGCCAGATGTCCTGGAGTGCATGGTCAGGTGGACCTTAGGAAGCATCACTACAAACAAAGTTAGTGGAGGTGATGGAATTCCAGCTGTGTTATTTCAAATCCTGAAAGATGATGCTGTGAAAATGCTGCACTCAATATGCCAGCAAACCTGGAAAACTCAGCAGTGGCCACAGGATTGGAAAAGGTCAATTTTCATTCCAATCCCAAAGAAAGGCAATGCCAAAGAATGCTCAAACCACTGCACAACTGCACTAATTTCTCTTGCTAGCAAAGTAATGCTAAAAATTCTCCAAGCTAGGCTTCAACAGAATGTGAACTGATAACTTCCAGATGTTCAAGATGGATTTAGAAAAGGCAGAAGAACCAGACAGCAAATTGCCAAATCTTTTGGATCATAGAAAAAGCAAGAGAACTCCAGAAAAACATCTACTTCTGCTTCATTGACTAAGACTTTAGTCAAAGGAAGCCTTTGACTGTGTGGATCACAACACACTGTGCAAAATTCTTAAAGAGATGGGAATAGCATACCACCTTACCTGCCTCCTGAGAAACCTTTATGCAGGTCAAGAAGCAACTGTTAGAACTGGACATGGAACAATGGACTGGTTCCAAATTGGGAAAGGAGTACATCAAGGCTGTATATTGTCACCCTGCTTATTTAACTTCAATGCAGAGTATATCATGTGAAATGCCAGGCTGGATGAAGCACAAGCTGGAATCAAGACTGCAGGGAGAAATATCAATAACCTCAGATATGTAGATGACACCACCCTTATGGCAGAAAGTGAAGAGGAATTAAAGAGCATCTTGATGAAAGTGAAAGAGGAGAGTGAAAAAGCTGACTTACAACTCAACATGCAAAAAACTAAGATCATGGCATCTGGTCCCATCACTTCGTGGCAAATAGATGGGGAAACAATCTAAACAGTGACAGATTGTATTTTCTTGTGCTCCAAAATCTCTGCAGATGGTGACTGCAGCCATGAAATTAAGACACATTCTGCTTGGAAGAAAAGCTATGACAAACTTAGACAGCATATTAAAAAGTGGAGACACTACTATGCCAACAAAGCTCCATCTAGTCAAAGCTATGGTTTTTCCAATAGTCATGTATGGATGTGAGAGTTGGACTATAAAGAAAACTGAGTGCTAAAGAATTGATGCTTTTGAACTGTGGTGTTGGAGAAGACTCTTGAGAGTCCCTTGGACTGCAAGGAAATCAAACCAGTCCATCCTAAAGGAAATCAGTCCTAAATATTCATTGGAAGGACTGATGCTGAAGCTGAAGCTTCAATACTTTGGCCACCTGATGGGAAAACCTGACTCACTGGAAAAGACCCTGATGCTGGGAAAGACTGAAGGCAGGAGGAGAAGGGGACAACAAAGAATGAGATGATAGGATGGCATGACATGGTAGATCGATGGACATGAGTTTGAGCAAACTCCAGGAGTTGGGCATGGACAGGGAAGTCTGGCATGCTGCAGTCCATGGGGTTGCAAAGAACCGGAGAAGACAGAGACTGAATTGAACTGAGACATAAAAACGCTTAAAGACTTCATCAGCTACATTACAAGAAATGTTAAAGGAGTCTTCCAGGAAGTACAACACTGACACCAGCTGGAAATCTGTATGTACACAAAGGGATGAAGGAAAAATATAAGATTTTAAATTTAAATCTCTTAGAAATATGGGACAGATTTTTTTTTTTTTTTAATAACGGCAGGTTGTAGGGTTTATAACGTGCACTGAAAAGGAGAAACATGAAGAGATAAAGTTGCTAGTTGCACTCTTTCAGGATATTCTGGACTCCCAGTGACCCTGACAGGGCAACCTGCTCTTGGTTTAGGTCCATTAACGAGGGACAGAAGGGTAGTGAAGGAGGCATTTTTTGGAAAGGAAGAGCAGAGTAGAAAGAACCACAAAGCCTTGGAGTGCTTACTTAAAAGGTACAAGGAGAAAGTTATCCTTGGGTAGGCTTAGAATCACCAACTTTGCGGTTAACAGGCAAAGGCGCTAAACAATCACGCCTCAAAGCTCAATTACAAATGGCCTTCTTTTCATCCCGTTGGGTGCCGAATGCCCCAGCCGCGCCTCGCTCCCCTCCCCTCGCAGAAACAGCGCCCCTGAAACGCCCCCGGCCTGAGCCAGGAGGATAGGTAGGGGTCTAAGGAAGCTGAACACTCGCTTGGGCTCCAGTATTTCCTCTGTTCTTTGCTCCGCCTTCACCAGGCCGTCTGAGCCGCTGGCGCTGCCCTCCCTCCGCTCGGCCGCGGTCGGTGAGGCGTGAGCTGGAACCAGAGGGCGGGGAGGGTCGGTCCAAGGAACAAAAGCGAAGAGCCGGGAAAGAAGCCGGCGAAGTGGGGACGAGGACAGTCAGACTTCCCAGACGGGCACGTGCCGGATCTGGGGAGATGAGAATTGGTTTTTGATTTTGTTTTGTTTTCTCATCATGTATCAGAATTGAGAGGAAGAGAGGGGAAGCCAGTGAAACAGAGAATACGAACACCTGAGTAAAGTTTCCAAGAATAAAGTGATTGGAATCATTTTATGTCAAATGACATAGATTAAGGACAATTGTCAGCGCTTGGGTTGTGGTGCACCGTGGTCGTATAGTGGTTAGTACTCTGCGTTGTGGCCGCAGCAACCTCCGTTGGAATCCGAGTCACGGCATTAGGTTACACCTGGCATCTCCTTGTTTTTTTCTTTTCTTAAACCCCATAATGGTCTACATTGGGTTCTCCGAAATGTGACCGCCGATTCTATCCAAAAAGGAAATTATTAAGGTGTGTGATCACAGAACAAAATGCACAAATCATTAATGAACAGCTATTTGATGTGAAATCATCACCAGGATCAAAATGCAGAAAAATTTTTATCAACAAAGTATGGAAGATACACTTTGATGTGTGATGAAGCCCTTTGATACATTTTCCAAGTAATTAATGCCTATCCATCCCCTGCTACTCTAAGCTATTCTGATGGCCACCCCATAGATTAAGTTTGTCCTTTCTTCAAACTCACCTAAATGAATATACACATTTTACTATCTAGGGATTATCAAGCAGAAATTCTGAAGTCGAGTTTCCCACTAGTAAGGAAATCACGGAGTTCAGCACCACGTGAAAGCAATGGACAAGTTTTTGCCCTGGAGAAAGCTCCTTCAAGATGAGGTATCTCTGCTGCCAGCTAACTATAAGCACATACCCTGAGGGCCACCGTCTTTCACTCATGGTCATCCTCCGCCCTTCTACCCTTACCAAATCACTCTCTGCAAAGTAATTCTTCAAAGATCTCCCAGTTCTCCTGCCCCTCCCCACACAGGCAAAGCACACTCTCTCACCCACCAGACTGACTGCCTTTCATCACTCTTCCAGAGCCACACACACCCACAGCCACTGTGCTGTCTCATCTACTGCTCTCTCTGCAAGCTTGGTCCGCACTCCCACCCCCGTCCACCACCCCCTCTTCCTCACTCACCTCTTGCCCTACAGTGGACAGAACATTTATCCTAACAGGTCTTCTGAGTGAGTGTCCAAGGGAAAAGGGAAAATGTACCCTCTACCAGATGGAGACCACAGGGATTCCAAACAGCAGCAGCTGGAGAGTCAGGACATTTACCTGGATCACCATCATACTGATATTCTGGTATTGATTTTTACACATACTTTCTGCTTATGTCAACAATAACAGTTTTCCCTTTGTGGTAGTGAGATGAATTGGAAACTCAAATTACTCAGGGAAATGAATGTGAATGAATGGGTTGAAAGAGAATATTTTAAAAATATAATCTACTCTCACTCTACTGAAGAGTGGGTGGAAATGGCAAAGGCCTGAGAGGTTGGGTGAGTCTGCTTTTGGTGGGCCCATCACTGGATTTGAAGCAGCTGCTCCTGGGAACTCCCCAAGCTTGGGTGTCTCCAAGGGATGCTTCGAAGGATTCATCTGCACTGCAGTGATGGACCACAGGACCCGATTTCCTTTTCCTGGGAAGGAATGGATATTTTAATAACCAAAAGTTATAAGAAAATATTCTTGACATTTATACTCATCAGGGAAATAAACCTTAATACTACATGTAGATATCATTACCCTGCAGCATGATTGTATTTAAAAGAATTCGTACATCAAATGCTGACAGTTGTGGAGCAATTGCATCTGTAGTAGTCAGTTTGAAATCATTCTAGAAGACTGTTGGCAATTTCTGATAAAGTTAATCTTGTACCTACTCCATGACTCCAAAATTGCAGTACATCCATGAATGTAGAAGTATACAAAAGATTGATATGGAATATTCATCAAAACACCAAGAATATTCATCAAGGACACCAATTAGCACCAAAAAATCCACCAAAATTACTCCAATAATACCAAAATTAATAAGTGATATACATAACAGTATGAATATGTTTAATGAACAAAATGTTGCATGAAACAAAAATCAGTAACAAAAAATGTACATTCATTCATTTGAGTTTCAAAAGCAAGCAACAGTACATGATTGCAATAGACTTCAGAATTAGTAATTAAGTGATCTTGTATAGGAATTGCCTGGAAAGGGTCTCAAATGACATTGCTAGGATGGTAGCAGTTTTCCATAACTTCATCTGGGTGGTGATTACATTTGCCCAAGTTCACAAATTGTGCCTATGAATTAAAGATGTGTGCTTTTTACACAGTGTGGAGTATAGTTCAATGATTTACTGTTTCCATAAAAATCAGTGGATGGTGGGTGGAGACAAGCTGCTGTAAACTGTGATGACTCATTTGCTTTTTATTGTAAACCCATTGAAAACTCATTCTACTTTAGTGCAAAAAAAAAAAACCAAAAAACTACTGATGTTAGAAATACCTTTTCCAGAAAAAAAGTCATTGACCATATCACTTCGTTAGTGCAAGCTACAGACAAAGCTACTTGAGAGGCAATATTTCCACTTCAGAATATGTTCTGCTCAACAGTGAGACAAGCAGTTGACCTAGGTTTTGCTTTGACCAGCCCACTTGTGTGCTGTGGGATTTACTCCTCACAGAATACAGATGCAAGGCCAGCAGCAAACTGCTCTCCAACCACTGCTAAGTGGCATAACTCGTGCTGGAATTAAAGGCAAAACGAATATTACTCAACCATAAAAAAAAAAAAGAATGAAATAATGCCATTTGGAGCAATGTGGATGACCTGGAGATTCTCATACTGAGTGAAGTAAGATGGACAAATACGATATCACTTATATGCGGAAACTAAAACACAAAAACAAAAATGATACAAATGAAATTATATACAAAACAGAAATAGACTCTCAGATGTAGAAAAGAAGCTGCTGGTTACCCAGGGGAAAAGAACAGAAAGAGGGATAAATTAGGAGTTTCAGATTAATATATATACACTACTGTGTATCAGATAGATAACCAATATGGACCTCTAGCACAGGGAGGGACCTCAACTCAATATTTTGTAAATAAATAAATAAAATATTTTGTAATAAAAACCTACACAGAAAGAGAATCTGAAAAAAATGTATGTATAACTGAATCACTTTGTTGTACACCTGAAACTAACAACACTGTAAATCAACTATATGCCAATTAAAAAAAAAAAAAGCAAATGGAAGGAGGTTATAGACACTAACTTGATACAGCCTGGATATGAACCGAGGTTGCTGCCACCACAGTACAGCACTATACACCATACAAACACAATGCACAACATGACTTCAGGTAACTATCTCGACATAAATAAATCCACACTGTTTTATTCCTGGACACTTACAGAAGTTCCTGCTTTTCTCTCTTTCATGCTCTTCTCCGATTCTTCCTCCCCAATTTGCTACTTAAAAAAGCAATTTTTCTGAGGATCTGGCCTGAGTCTCTTCACAGACTTCCTGGAAGGTCTGCTGGCAGGTTTCATCCATGTCTTTGCTTGCTCTCGCTCCTTTTCACGTTTCCTCTTTGGTTGTGATCTCTTTCCCGTTAAGCCTCACGGACCACACCTACTAAACCGCATCTGAGGCGGGTGTGGAGTAAGGCGTGGCAGGGACGCTCGCTTGTACTTCTGCCTTCGGAATCGCCCGACGCCCGGCTTTCCAACGGGAACGAACACTGAGTGGACTCCGTCTCTCCGATGGCCCGAAGCTTGGAGACCGAGCTGCTCTCCCGAGAAAGGCAGGTGGCTTCGCCTACCTCTGTAGCTTTGCTTGCTTTCTGCGGGGATGAGTGAGGGAGTGTTAGTCACTCTGTTGAGACCAAAAACGAGCCAGTGTCGTGTCTCTGTGGCGCAATCGGTTAGCGCGTTCGGCTGTTAACCGAAAGGTTGGTGGTTCAAGCCCACCCAGGGACGTGTTTCACCCTTTTGGAGTGTAAGTGATGTATGATTGATAATTTCTAGTCTGTACATCGTTCCCAAGCTCCGTTACTACAGTCCTTTCCCTTGTGTCTTGTATACACAAACAGGAGAACCTATATCCAGATAGTCACTGACCCTCAGAAAGGGTCTCTGGAGGAAAGCAGGTCAGTGGGAGTCCTGGAATTCAGGAAACATTAGGCTTATTGTCTTTACCCTGTAAACTCCTTTCACCAATGAAGTTTCTTTCACTGTTTGTAGTAGCCTTTATTTATCCCTTTCCATATACTTTTGTAATTACTTTGGTTCTATGCTTTTCCTATGACAGTCATCATTCTTGCACACAGGGCTACAGGGTAGAATCCTGGAAGGGTAATTGCTCTGTCTTAGCCTTTACATGGTTTGTATATAATTCCTTTTTCTTGCCTTTGTTGACTTATTGGGTGTAAATATTTTGTTATTTCAGCAACTGCTTTGGGCATTGTAGCATGCATACATCTGTGACTTAGCACAGCCTGCCTTCAAGGGATGGCACACTTCCTCACGTTTCTCCCTGCCTGCCCTTATGCTTATGTTGTCCTGTATTTTACTTGGCATATGTTTTGAATCCCACATCCAAGGTTATTACTTAAAAAAAAAAAAAAAAAAAACTGCCCCATGTTTTTAAAAAGATTTAATTGATAAAAAATCATATGTTTCCCATGCACAGACCATGTCTCTTTTCCTTCATTTCCTTTGTGTCCATCAGGAATTTCAGTTCATGTGAGTTCCCGTCCTTGGAGGGCTCCTTTAACTTCTCTTGCTGTGTGGCTTTTCTGGTGACGAAGTCTTTAAGCATGGGTATGTCTATAAATGTCATCATTCAACTTCTGTTTTCAAAGAGATTTGGGAAGGGGGTGAGTAGGCATAGGATTACACTCTTTTTCACTCTCAGTCCTGTAAAAATGTTGCTTCACTGTCTTCTCACTTCCATTGTTTTTGATGAGAAATCTGACATAATTTTTACTTTTGTTTTCTGAATGTACTATGTATTTTCTTTCTGGCTCATTGGACATCTTTTTTCCTTTTATAATGGATTGGAGCAGTTTAATTACTCTGTGACTAGCCACAGTTTTCTTCCTGTTCCTTGTGCTCACAGTTCATTTGTCTCCTTGGATGGGTGGGTTTATAATTTTCATTATGACTGGAATGTGTCCTCTTGGGTTTCTTAAGTTTTTTCCTTCAAAAAATTTCTCCTGGTATTTTTTGAGACTCCAAATACTCTCTTATGTTAGGCCTTTTAAAGTTGCTCTACCGATTTGCGGGTTGCCCTTCGACCTGAGGAAACCAACAATGCTACGTGGCTTGGGTGGACGACTGGGGGACTGGGCTGGAGAGGAAACATAGTAAATTAAGAAGAGGATGGACAGGACAGCCTGGGCGCTTGAACCAGTGTAGGGAGGGTTGACAACTGCAAGACTCGAGCAGCAGCATCTTTTATACCAGAAAGCTGGCGGGCACTATGGGGAAAAAACAAAGCAAGAAGAAAGTGGAGGAGGTGCTAGAAGAAGAGGAAGAAGAATATGTGGTGGAAAAAGTTCTAGACTGTTGAGTGGTAAAGGGCAAAGTGGAGTATCTCCTAAAGTGGAAGGGGTTCTCAGATGAGGGTAACACATGGGAACCAGAAGAGAACCTGGATTGCCCTGACCTCATTGCTGAGTTTCCGCGGTCACAGAAAACAGCACATGAGACAGACAAATCAGAGGGAGGCAAGCGCAAAGCTGATTCTGATTCGGAAGATAAGGGGGAGGAGAGCAAACCAGAGAAGAAGAAAGAAGAGTCAGAAAAGCCATGAGGCTTTGCCCTGGGTTTGGAACCAGAGCGGATTATTGGAGCTACGGACTCCAGTGGAGAATTCATGTTCCTAATGAAATGGAAGAACTCTGATGAGGCTGATCTGGTCCCTGCCAAGGAAGCTGATGTCAAGTGCCCACAGGTTGTCATATCCTTCTATGAGGAAAGGCTGACGTGGCATTCTCACCCCTCAGAGGATGATGACAAAAAAGATGATAAGAATTAACTTTCTTGAATACTAGCCCCTGTCACATCTGACTGTGGGTTTCAAGTGGGGAAAGAAGGAGTTCTCCTTGTCTTGACACCATAAAGGTGGCTTGAGAAGATGTCCTTTGAAGAGCCAGTATAGTTTCTGTGCCCTACAGCAGCCCAGGGCTTCAAAGCCGCTCCATGCTGTACAGTTTGCACACCCATCCTGGTGGAGGGGAAGGAGGGTCAATGTTTCAAGGCAACCCATTCTGAACTTTGCTGAAAAAAAAAAGCAAAGGGCCTTCTATGAAGGACAAAACGTAGAATGGGATGTGGGAGAGCAAGAGATACTGTAGATCTTCAAAGAGCATCCGCACAACCCACACAGCCTTCTTTCCGATAGTGTTAACTCTGCATTTTTACAGCGTAGCATGTGTG
>SJYQ01010813.1:0-17144 GCA_006410935.1 Redunca redunca
TTTTCTTGAAGAGATCGCTAGTCTTTCCCATTCTGTTCTTTTCCTCTATTTCTTTGCATTGATCGCTGAAGAAAGCTTTCTTATCTCTTCTTATCAATATCTTATTACTCATGTATTTTTAAGATCACCAATTTATTCAATTTAATGCTGGAAAAAAACTGTAAAATTTACTTCAGTCTCCTTTTCTTGAGACAAAGGATTGTCCAAGGCCCAGCTGTTCAGGATTTGGATCATCTCCTAATCCTTTTAAGTCACAACAAGTTCAGGAGACTTATAGTTGGGTTTTTGTTATCAAGTGTGCTGTACGGCCTGTCCAAGCATTGGACAACTTGGAAGACAGCCCAACTTAGATCAAAGTTGTTTTCTCTATGGTGAGAACTATCCTTAATACTGACATTGGTGGCTATAAAGCAAATATAAGCATGTGCCCTACTTTAACAATATGAACTCAAAACCACAGATAGGAAGAGATTTAACTTTATAATATCTAATGCTTTTGTTTGGTTTGGATGAATGCAAGCTGTGACTAAAAACTTCGATTTGGCTATGACTTCAGGAATGGCTACTAGAATTAAGCACTACCCACCCACCCTGCCCGCACCCTCAAACCCTGAAAAAAACCCAACCTGCTCAAAGCATTTTGCTTCAGCCTAATGGCAGTTAAACTGTTTCTCTAATTGCTACAATTTTTAAAGAACCTGGTACAATTAGTAATTGCATTAAATCGCCTAACTTAATTTGACAACATTAAGAATTAGTCACTTTACAAGCTTTAAAGTGCTTGTCTTTGTTCTACAAAGAAAGTAATTTGGTAGTGTATTAATATTATTAAAGTATATTGGATGATATTTAAAATGGAATAGACTAGAAGCAGTTTTCAAGGGTGGCAGAGTCTTTGTATGTCAATGTAGTCATTCAAGTTAGATGATATGGTTATTAATTTGACAAGAGATACTATTCTTTTGAACTAAGAAAGTGTAGTATTTGCCACAGTATATTTGAAGTTTATATTTTGGTTGCAGTTCACAATCAAATTATTTGGTGTAATGGGAAGGAAAAAGATACTGATTTGATGATCAGAATTCATTTTGCTATGCAGTAATCTAGAAATGTTTAATACTTGGGGAGTTATTTTATTCCACATTATGAACTAACTTTATGAATGATATTAATGCCAAGTTGCTAGAATAATTCAAAAATTGTGCTTTTTAGTTTCAAGCAAGTTGAAAAAAATTAATGCTATCTGAGTCATAGTCATGTGTTTCATTTTTGATTTGAGAATAGTGAAACTTCTTTTAGGAAGGTGCAGTGTGGGGAAAGTTTTTGAGGACTGTAAGTTTTCTCCAAAAATGTTTTTCTTTTTCTTTTTTTCTTTCTGATCGGTGCAACTCCATAGTGACTGTTTCCTGTCTGTACCTTTAGATAACCAAAATCCATGCATAAACTTGAAATTTCCAAAATGAGTTACTACCTGCAGGTTTTCTCAGGGAAAAAACTTTTCCAGTAGTTGAACATTTCCCTGTGTATTACCTATAAATACTTTCCTAGATAAATCAGTTTTAAATAGCAAGCACAAGTTTAGAAAAATAAACATATTTGTAAAATGCGTCTTTGAAAAGATTAAATGAAGAAAGCTGATGTTTAATGCCAGTTTGTTTTTAAATAATATAAATGCTCTTATTTTTTCATAAAAGTTAAATTAGGTCTAAGTAGTAAGTTTTTCTATCCCTAATCTAAATAGCCAACTAGTGTTGACTTGTGATAAGAGGGCTATAGAAACCTGGATAGCCACATACAAAAGAATGAAGATGGATCCTCATTTTATTGTATATAAAAAATTGACTCAAAATGGACCTAAACACAAAACTATAAGAGAAAACATAGAAAGATTCATGAAATTTGATTTGACAGTGATTTCTTGGATATGACACTAAAATCACAGGCAACAACAAAAACAACAGGATATAAATTTCCTTCTCCAATGCATGAAACTGAAAAGTGAAAGTGAAGTCGCTCATGTGTCTGACTCTTAGCGACCCCATGGACTTCAGCTTACCAGGCTCCTGCATCCGTGGGATTCTCCAGGCAAGAGTACCGGAGTGGGGTGCCATTGCCTTCTCCGAGAATATAAATTAAGCTACATCAAAAACTTAAAACTTCTGTGCATCAAAGGACATGATAAACAGCATTAAAAGACAACCTATGGAATGGGATAAAATATTTGGAAGTCATGTATCTGTAATGTATATATTCGGAATATACAAGGAACTTATACAACAATAACAAAAAACACCCAGTTCAAAATTGGCAAAGATTTAAATAGACATTTATCTAAAAATGATATACAAATGGCCAATAAAGCACATGAAAATCAATATCACTAACCATTAGGGAAATGCAAATAAAATATCAGTGAACAGTCACCTCACATTCATTAGGATGGCCAGTATCAAAAACATGGAAAGTAAAGGTATTGGTGAGAATGTGGAGAAATTAGAACACTTGTGCACTGTTGATGGCAATGTAAAATGATGCAGCAACTATGGAAAACAATATGGCAGTTTCTCAAAAAAAAATTTCAAATAGAATTATCATATGACCTAGCAATTCTACTTCTGGGTATATATCAAAGAATTGAAAGCAGGGTCTCAAAAAAATATATGTACACCCATGCTCTTAGCGGCATTATTTACAATAGTCAAAAGGTGGAAGCAACTCAGTTTTCCATGGATAGATGAATGGATAAACAAAATGTAGCATATAGAAACAATGGAAAAGTGTTCAGTCTTAAAAAGGAAGGAAATTCTGACATGTGCCACAACCTGAATGAACCTTGGGGATGTTATGCTAAGTGAAATAAGTCAGTCATAAAATTCAACTATTGTATGATTTCACTTATATGTAGAATTGAGAGCAGTCAAAAATCATAGAATTGAAAGGTGGAATGGTGATTGCCAGGGAATATGTGAGGGAGGAAGAAATTGGAAGTTATTTAGTGGATATAGAGTTTCAGTTTTGTAAAATGAAAAATTTCTGGACATTTGTTGCACAACAATCAATCAAGTATATGTGAATATGCTTAATATTACTGAACTTTACTCTTTAAAATATTTAAGCTGCCAAATTTCATTATGTGCTTTTTTTTTAAACCACAGTTAAAAGAAAAACTTTTTTTTGAAAAGTGAAATTCTCTCAGTTGTGTCTAGTAGAAAAAGTCTTAATTGGTAGTTCCCATCTATGTATTTTTATTTTTTTTTTGAAGTCAGATGTCCACAGGTGATACAATCAGCTGTTGTTGTACAGTTGCTAAGTTATGTCTGATTCTTTGTGACCGCGTGCACTGCCACATGCCAGGATCCTCTGTCCTCCACTATCTCCTGGAGTTTGCTCAGATTCTTGTCTATTCATGTGCTATTTCATCATCTCATGCTCTGCCACCCTCTTCTTCTGCCTTCAGCCTTTCCCAGCACTGAGGTCTTTCACAGTGAGTCAGCTCTTTGCATCAGATGGCCAAAGTATTAGAGTGTCAACTTCAACAACATTCCTTCCAATGAATATTCAGGGTTGATTTCCTTTAGGACTGACTGGTTTGACACCCTTGAAAACTTCTTTAGAAACCGCTTGAAAAACACTGGTATAGAATAAGAGTGTGTGTGTGTGTGTGTTTAGCTGAACTTTTAAAATTTTCATAATGTAATGACACATATCTCCTGGGAACAAGGATAATCTCCTACATACCATTATATACAATAATATGACATGTACACTTCATCTCAATATCATCATCACAGTCAAATAATTTAATTATGAGTCAGCTGAGGGTAGGGCAAAGAGGGGGTGGTATAGGGTTATAGGGTGTTAACAGGGCTATAAGAGAGCATACTTTCTAAAGGGATGATGTAGAGGGAAGAAATNGAGTTTGCTCAGATTCTTGTCTATTCATGTGCTATTTCATCATCTCATGCTCTGCCACCCTCTTCTTTTGCCTTCAGCCTTTCCCAGCACTGAGGTCTTTCACAGTGAGTCAGCTCTTTGCATCAGATGGCCAAAGTATTAGAGTGTCAACTTCAACAACATTCCTTCCAATGAATATTCAGGGTTGATTTCCTTTAGGACTGACTGGTTTGACACCCTTGAAAACTTCTTTAGAAACCGCTTGAAAAACACTGGTATAGAATAAGAGTGTGTGTGTGTTTAGCTGAACTTTTAAAATTTTCATAATGTAATGACACATATCTCCTGGGAACAAGGATAATCTCCTACATACCATTATATACAATAATATGACATGTACACTTCATCTCAATATCATCATCACAGTCAAATAATTTAATTATGAGTCAGCTGAGGGTAGGGCAAAGAGGGGGTGGTATAGGGTTATAGGGTGTTAACAGGGCTATAAGAGAGCATACTTTCTAAAGGGATGATGTAGAGGGAAGAAATGTTTGTCATTTCTAGTATATTCATTTTAACTCTTGGTTTTAAAAAAGCATTCTTCCCCAGTATTTTTGTTTTCATTGACATGTGAGTGAGTGAATTTGCTCAGTCGTGTCTGACTCTTTGTGACCCCATGGACTGTAGTAGCCTTAGAGCTTCATAAATGACGCTAGTGGTAAAGAATCCATCTGCCAGTGTAGGAGATGCAGGAGACTACAGTTTGATCCCTAGTTCGGGAAGATCCCTTGGAGTAGGAAATAGCAACCCACTCCAGTGGGCCGAGGAACCTGGCAGGTTACAGTCCATGGAGCTGCAAAGAGTCAGACAGGACTGAGTGACTGAGCACACACACGTTTGACATGTAACATTCATTAAAGTATCATTTCCCCCATGGTTTCTACCCAGTTCAGATAAAAATGATTTCCTACTTGTGATACCTTCACTTCATCCCCCATTCTGTAGTTGGAGTAATCCTCCTAATATATGAATATGGTCTTGTTCCTCCACTGTTTAATGCCCTTCAGTGATTTCTAGTTGCTGCTAGGACAAAGGCTTGGGTTACAAGGTCCTGCTTGGTGGTTGACTGGATGTAAGAAATAAGGGAAATGGAGGATTCAAGGATCACGTCACAGTTTATTGCTCAGATAACTGGGTGAGTGGTGGGGGTTGTTCAAGTGGAGGAGCATGTTATGAGTTAAATTTGGATGGATATATTTGGGTTTCCTATGAGACATAGAATTGGAGCTATTGAATAGAGAGTTGAATGTGTGATTCTAGACCCCAAGATGGAAATTTGGGTTAGAAATACAGAATTAAGAGTTATGATTTTATAAATGGTAAGTAAAGACTCAGAGATAGTTGAGGAGAAAACCTAGAGAGACTGCAAAAAATAAGAAGTAAAGATTTGGGCAGAAATGACAGATAAGAGATGAGTAAAGGATCAAAAGGAAGTAGTCAAAAAAGTAGGAGAAAGACTCCCTGAGTTTGCTGAGGCTCACACCAGTGGTGTAAAACTGTAAACAGGGATAGGCCATCAAATGTCTCTTCTTCTAAGATGTCAAATAAGGTAAGTCTTGCAAAGTAACACGAAGATCAACAGTGACCTCTGCAAGATTTCTTAGGTAGAGCCATTCACCTAGAAGCCACATTCTAGTAGATTAAGAAGTGATTGGTAAGTGAGGAAGGGCTGATAGCAAATGAAGGCAACAGTTAAAGAAATTTGATAGTGAAAGGGAATAAAGGAACTATAAGAGCTACAGTGTTAGGCATTTTATAGAGAATTTTTACAACTTGTTCCCAATGGGAGATGCATGGATTTTGAAGATAGAGACAAAAGGAAGAATAATCACAGTGAGGTGCCTGAAAAGGAGGAAGTGATGAGACTTAGAGCACAGAGCGAAGGATTATGGCTAGACAGGAGGAGAAGTGTATGATCCATTTTAATGAAAGACAATGTATAATTTATAGATAAGCTAGCACGTGGACTCTTACTACATTTCCTGTGATATTATTTGAAATTTAATTTGATATTCTTGAATAATATCTTAGTGTGTAGATTCTTCTGAAAGCTACAATTATAATATCCTTTTTTTTCCCCACAAAAAGAACAAAGGCAAAATAAAATCTTTTGTATTAGAGCCTTAATTTAATGTGGTTTGATTGAGTATTAAAGACTCATTCTCCCATACTGCTAATGGATGTTTTTGTTCAAGTATAATGAATAGAAATGTATATGTGCTGATCTTTAAAGAAATACCCCTCTATCATAGTTTTGTAGAACAATAGGGGAATTTACAATTGAAGGTAAAAATAAAAAGTTTAGTGAAAGAACTTTTAAAGAGTCAAAATCATGCAGTAAATTAACCTAAAAGTTGAAGGACAGAGGATAACACTTATTTGTAATCATAAATTCTCCCCAAAACTTATCTTTTATGTACTTTATCAAAACCTTTAACACAATTTAAAAATAGTCTATTTTATTGTTTTATAAAAACAGATTCTTGTATACTTGCTTAAATTTAATTTTTATATTATAGTTGATTAACAATTTTGTGTTAGTTTCAGGTATATAGCTAAGTTATTCAGTTATACATATGTGTATCCATTCTTCTTCAGATTCTTTTCCCACATAGGCTATTATAGAATACTGATTTGAGTTCCCTGTGCTATTCAGTAGCTCCCTGTTGATTATCTATTTTATATGGAAAAGTATGAATATGCTGATCCCAAACTCCTAATTTATCTCTCTCTCCCAGGTTTCCCATACCCGGCAACCACAAATCTTTCAAAGTCTGGGTGTCTGTTTCTGTTTTGCAAATAATTTTATTTGCATAATTTTTTTTTTTAGATTCCACATAAAGAGTACTGTCATACAATATTTGTCTTGTCTCTGTGTTACTTATTTCACTTAGTATGATAATTGCTACGTCCATCCATGTTGCTGCCAATGACATGATTTTATTATTTTTTATGACTAATATTCCTTTATATATATATATATATGTACCACATCTTTATCCATTCTTCTGGCAATGGACATTTAGGTGTTTCCATGACTTAGCTGTTGTAAATAGTGCCGCGATGAACACTGGGGCTCATGTATCTTTTTGAATTATGGTTTTCTTTGGATATATGCCCAGGATTGGGATTGTTGGATCAGATGGTAGCTTTATTTTTAGCTTTTTTAGAAACATCCATTCTGTTTTCTATAGTGCCTGCACCAATTTATATTCCCACCCTTTTCTCCACAACCTATCCAGCATGTATTGTTTGTAGACTTTTTGATGATGGCCATTCTGACCTGTGTGAGGTGATATCTCATTGTAGTTTAAATTTGCATTTCTTTCATAATTAGTGATGTTGAGCAACTTTCCATTTGCTGTCTGCCATCTGTATGTCTTATTTGAAGAAATATCTATTTAGATCTTCTGCCTATTTTTGATTTTTTTTTTAAGACAGCACTGCTTGAGCTGTTGTATATTTTGGAGGTTAATCCCTTGTCAGTCACTTCATTTGCAAATATTTTCTCTCATTCTGTGCATTGTCTTTTCTTTTTGTTTATGGTTTCCTTTGCTGTGCAGAAGCTTTTAAGTATAATTAGGTCCAGTTTTTTATTTATTTTCATTTTCTTTACCCTGGGACGTGAGTCCAAAAAGATATCAGTGAAATTTATGTCAAAGAGTGTTCTATTTTTTCTTTTGATACTTGGAGTAACAGGCAAGTTTGGCCTTGGAGTACAAAATGAAGCAAGGCAAAGGCTAACAGAATTTTGCCAAGAGAATGCATTGGTCATAGCAAACACCCTCTTCCAACAAAACAAGAGAAGACTCTACACATGGACATCACCAGATGGTCAATACTGAAATCAGATTAATTATATTCTTTTCAGCCAAAGATGGAGAAGCTCTATACAGTTAGCAAAAACAAGACCAGGAGCTGACTGTGGCTCAGATCATAAACTCATTGCAAATTCAGACTTCAATTGAAGAAAGTAGTGAAAACCACTAGACCATTCAGGTATGATCTAAATCAAATCCCTTATGATTATACAGTAGAAGTGACAAATAGATTCAAGGGATTAGATCTGATAGATAGAGTGCCTGGAGAACTGTGGACAGATGTTTGTAATATTCTACAGGAGGTGGTAATCAAAACCATCCCCAAGAAGAAGAAATGCAAAAAGGCAAAGTGGTTGTCTGAGGGGGCCTTACAAATAGCTGAGAAAAGAAGAAAGCTAAAGGCAAAGGAGAAAAGGAAAGATATACCTATTTGAATGCAGAGTTCCAAAGAATAACAAGGAGAGATAAGAAAGCCTTCCTCAGTGATCAATGCAAAGAAATAGAGGAAAAGAACAGAATGGGAAAGACAGAGATATCTTCAAGAATATTAGAGATACCATGGGAACATTTCATGCAAAGATGGGCACAATAAAAGACAGAGATGGTATGGAGCTAACAGAAGCAGAAGATATTAAGATATTGCCTCTTGGTGGCAAGAATACACAGAAGAACTGTACAAAAAAAGATCTTCATGACCTAGATAACCACAATTGTGTGATCACTCACCTAGAGACAGACATCCTGGAGTCCAAAGTCAAGTGGGTCCTAGGAAGCATCACTATGAACAAAGCTAGTGGAGGTGATGGAATTCCAGTTGAGTGATTTCAGATCCTAAAAGATGATGCTTTGAAAGTGCTGCACTCAATATGTCAGCAAATTTGGAAAACTCAACAGTGGCCACAGGACTGGAAAAGTTCAGTTTTCATTCCAATCCCAAAGAAAGGCAATGCCAAAGAATATTCAAACTACTGCACAACTGCACTCATCTCATCTCACATGCTAGCAAAGTAATTAATTGATTCTCCAAGCCAGGCTTCAACAGTATGTGAATCATGAACTTCCAGATGTTCAAGCTGGTTTTAGAAAAGTCAGGTGAACCAGAGATCAAATTGTCAGCATCTGCTGGATCATAGACAAAGCAAGAGAATTCCAGAAGAACATATCCTTCTGCTTCATTGACTACACCAAAGCCTTTGACTGTATGGATCACAACAAACTGAAAAATTCTTAAAGAGATGGGAATACCACCTTACTTGCTTCTGAGAAATCTTTATGCAGGTCAAGAAACAATAGTTAGAACCAGACATGGAACAATGGACTGGTTCCAAACTGAGAAAGGAGTATGTCAAGGCTGTATATTGTTACCCTGCTTGTTTAGCTTATATAGTACATCATGCGAAATACCAGACTGGATGAAGCACAAGCTGAAATCAAGATTGCTGGGATAAATATTGGTAACCTCAGATACACAGATGACACCACCCTTATGGCAGAAAGTGAAGAAAAACTAAAGAGCCTCTTGATGAAAGTGAAAGAGGAAAGTGAAAAAGCTGGCTTAAAACTCAACATTCAAAAAGAGAAGATCATGGCATCTGGTGCCATCACTTCATGGCAGATAGATGGGGAAACAGAGACTTTATTTTTGGGGGGCTCCAAAATCACTGCCGATGGTGACTGCAGCCATGAAATTAAAAGACACTTGCTCCTTGGAAGAAAAGCTGTGACAAACCTAGACAGCATATTAAAATGCAGACATATTACTTTGCCAGCAAAAGTCCATCTAGTCAAAGCTATGGTTTTTCTAGTAGTCATGTATGGATGTTAGAGTTGGACTATAAAGAAAGCTGAGCGCCAAAGAATAATGCTTTTGAACTGTGGTGTTGGAGAAGACTCTTGAGAGTCCTTTGGACAGCAAGGAGATCCAACTAGTCAATTGTAAAGGAAATCAGTCCTGAATATTCATTGGAAGGACTGATGCTGAAGATGAAGCTCCAATACTTTGGCCAGCTGATGCCAAGAACTGACTCAATGGCAAAGACCCTGATGCTAGGAAAGACTGAAGGTGGGAGAGGGGGATGAAAGAGGATGAGATGGTTGGATGGCATCACTGACTCAATGGACATGAGTTTGAACAAGCTCCAGAAGTGATGGACAGGGAAGCATGTCCATGCTGCAGTCAATGGGTCGCAAAGAATCAGACACGACTGAGCAACTGAAATGAACTGAAGTGTTTTATGGTGTCTGGCCTTACTTTTAGGACTTTAATCTGTTTTGAGTTTATTTTTGCGTATGGTGTTAGGGAGTGCTCTAATTTTATTCTTTTGCATGTAGTTGCCCAGTTTTCCCAGAAGCACTTATTGAAGAGGTTGTCTTTTCTCCATTGTATATTCTTTGTCACAGATTAATTGTCATAGATTAATTGACTTTAGGTGCATGGGTTTATTCTTGGGGTTTATATCCTATTCCATTGATCTATATTTCTGTGTTTGTGCCAGTATCATACTGTTTTGATCACCATAGCTTTGTATTAGTCTGCAGGCAGGGCCTCTGATTCCTCCAGCTTGTATTCCTTCTAAGAATTGCTTTATATATTTGGGGTCTTTTGTGTTTCCATACAAATTTTAAAAATTTTTGTTCTATTCTGTGAAAAATGCCTTTGGTAATTTGATAGGAATTACATTGAATCTACAGATTGCCTTGGGTAGTACAGTGATTTTGACAATATTGATCTTTCCAATCTAAGGAAAGATCTTTCCATCTATTTATGTCACCTTTACTTTCTTTCATGAACATCTTTTGGTTTTCAGAGTACAAGTCTTTTGCCTCCTTCAATAGGTTTACTCTTAGTTTTTGTTTTTTTTTTTTGATACAATGGGTAAATGGGATTGCTTCCTTAATTTTTCTTTGTATTTCTATTATACACATAAGACAACAGTATAATAGCAAACTAATAACATGGTCACCAAAGCAGTTCAAGCACCCTCAAGGTCCAATACTCTGTTTGCTATGATGTGTTTTGTTTTGTTTTTTTTTTAACATTATGATCTAGTTCATAAATAATACTATCTTCATAAAAGAGTACAGATACAATTTCAATTTCTTCTCCAATGCTAATGGTAACTGAATGACTTTTAAAAGTACAAAATAGGATGGGGAACACATGTACACTCATGGCAGATTCAAGTCAGTGTATGGCAAAANTTTCTCTACACTCCTTCTCTAGGTTGTCTCAAGCCCTATGCTAGTTCTCTTGGGTTTACAAAATGGCTACAGCATTTTAAATCTCTTATTCTTAAAGTAGAGCATTTTGAACCAAAGTCCTGGAGTTCATCTTCATTTGCATCATCTGAGACCATATGCTTACCTCTGAACTAATCACTGTGGTCAGATAAATGTGCATCTTAAAAGGCTGGATTGTGTCTGTTTTTAGGTCAGTCACTGCAACAAAGGAAATGAGATATCTTGACTGACTGGGAATGAAGTCCCACCCAAATCCTGCCTGGGAATGGGGAGAAAACTCTGTCCTCTTATAAGGAAGGAAGAGGGTAAATATTAGGCAGCAAACAGATGTCCATTTTAATGTCATCATATATATGGTAATTTTTTACACATAACAGATAAATCAATATTTTAAAATTCTAAGTATAATGAAGAATTTAAAGAAGTTCTGTCATGTTCTTTAGGTGATTCAGTGTACATATGTTTAGTTCAAATATTACACTTATTGTCACACATTTGATTGTCCCAGGTTTCACATTAAGTCTTAGACTCTTTGTGAGCCCAGCTGTACAGACACAGGAAATCCAGTATTATTGGATACCCATGTATTTTCCAAGGTCTGTAGGAAAACACTAGGTATCCAGAAATCATTTTTGAAGTGATTACTTGACTGCATTTTTCCTCAGACCCAACATTTTTATCAAGGATTCTGCATGGTTGCCACCCTTGCTGATGAATATCTGTCATGTTTGACGTTGTTGAAATTAGAAGATAACTACCATNATCTGTCATGTTTGAAGTTGTTGAAATTAGAAGGTAACTACCATAGATAATGTTGTTGCCAGTTTAAAAAAAAAAAGACTTCTGGGAGCTGGCCTGCCACTCACAGGTAGGCTTTGTGGGTTGTTGTTGTTGTGCATGAACCATTTCACAGAATACCAACATCAGAAAAGGCTACTCTGTGACCATGATGGATCAAGACCAAAGCAAGATCACTCCATAATCATGTCTAAATACAAACAAGAACATGAACATTATCTACCCCCCAAAAATGATGAAACATTTCTCTATCCTGGCTAATATGAATGACTGCTCTTTGTTTACCAGTTATCAGTTCAGTTCAGTTGCTCAGTCATGTCCAGCTCTTTGCGATCTCATGGATTGCAGCATGCCAGGCCTCCCTGTCTATCACTAACTCCCGGAGTCCACCCAAACCCATGTTCATTGAGTCAGTGATGCCGTCCAACCATCTCATCCTCTGCCATCCCCTTTTCCTCCTGCCTTCAATCTTTCCCAACATCAGGGTCTTTTCAAATGAGTCAGTTCTTTGCGTCAGGTGGCCAAAGTATTGGAGTTTCAGCTTCAACATCAGTCCTTCCAATGAACACTCAGGACTGATCTACTTTAGGATGGACTGGGATGGCTATGCCTTATATTATTCTTCCTGTCATGTAGATAAGATCTATTAATGTTCACAGTTACTGAATTTACCCTGCTTCATCAGAGGATTCAGTGCAGAGCAAAGCCTTGCTTCCCTACTGCTGCTGCTAAGTCACTTCAGTCGTGTCCGACTCTGTGCGACCCCAGAGATGGCAGCCCACCAGGCTCCCCCGTCCCTGGGATTCTCCAGGCAAGAACAGTGGAGTGGGTTGCCGTTTCCTTCTCCATGCTTCCCTACACTCTCCCGCAAATCAGCTAGCATAAATCCTATAAGAAGCTCTGTGTGTGTGTGTGCACTCAGTTGCTCAGTTATGTCTGACTCTGTGACCCCATGGATTGTAGCCTGCCAGGGTCCTCAGACTATTAGATTTTACCGGCAAGAATACTTGAGTGGGTTGCCATTTCCTCCTGCAAGGGGTCTTCCTGACCCAGGGATCAAACGCATGTCTCTTGTGTGTCCTGCATTGGCAGGTGGATTCTTGACCACTGTGCCCCCTGGGCTCTAACACCCTGTATAGTTGCTTCGTACTACTGTGTCAATTTCTGTCATATAGCGAAGTGAATTAGCCATATGTGTACATATACCCCCTCCTTTTTTGGATGTCCTTACTATTTAGGTCACCAGAGAGTACTGAATGCAGTTCCCTGTGCTCTATAGTAGGTTTTCATTAGCTACCTGTTTTGTTCATGATAGTTTACATATGTTGGTCCTAATCGCCTGATTCATCCCACCCACCCCTTATTTTCCTTCCCCCTTGCTGCTGCTGCTGCTGCTGCTAAGTCACTTCAGTCGTGTCCAACTCTGTGTGACCCCATAGACAGCAGCCCACCAGGCTCCTGCGTCCCTGGGATTCTCCAGACAAGAACACTGGAGTGGGTTGCCATTTCCTTCTCCAATGCATGAAAGTGAAAAGTGAAAGGGAAGTTACTCAGTCGTGTCCTTCCCCTTAGTACCCATGTATTTATTCTCTGCATATGTGTCTCTATTTCTGATTTGGAGTAAGATCATCTATACTATTTTCAACTCTAACACCCTGTTACTGAGATGCCCACAGTTCCCCATTGGTGGGTTTTCTTGTTGCAGCAAGCAATGAACCTTTTCAGTGACTGATGAAGAAGGACATGAAGGTATGTTCCTCGTCTTTGGCTGGTGGGCATTCAAACTAGCAAATTTGGAACTCAGTGTTTTCATTTTTAGGAAGCAAATAGAATGCTATTATGAATTCCACTCAGTTGCCAGGATTGGAGGTAGGGGATTCTTACTTGGGCCCTAGTGTTCAATAGGTTAGCAACAAAGCTTTTTCACTCAAATATTGCTGCCAGTCAAGCCCTGAGTTTGAATCTAAGACTCCAAGAGAAGCTATTTCAATAGAGTCACCTACACTATCATGTTCTGAGTACTGCTTACACTGCCTGTGACCATCACTCTTGATGCTGATTTTTTGGTATATATCTTCATTTATACATCCAGGCAAAGATGCCTTTCCAAGGTAGGAAAAGGTGTTGGGGATTGGTAGGGCCCCAAAGTACAATTGATTGAGTCCTAAAGTATTGTAATTTTAGAAATTCATACATACACACACACACACATTCACACAGACTTATTTCACTAGGGTGCTTAAGTTAGCACAAATTTGGCTATTTCACATGCCCATAATCAATATTCCCCTGTCATGTCAGGTGCTGTTACTGGTCTAACTCACAGTGTTGTCTTCCCTTATGGCAAAGTCTCTTCTGGGAAATCTCCTAAAAGTTGACTTTCATTAAGGCCTGCAGTTCTCTGCTGGGTATATCTCAACTTTAACAGTGGGTAGAATTTAAATATTCTTCTTCTGGAAGGCTTTCGGCACCAGGAGAAGAATAATTTTCCAAATTACTGGAAGCAAATGGATGAAAGTATGAAGGAATTTACTTCACTCCACTACCCCAAAACATCTAATCCTCACACAAACTGACACATATAGAGGGAAGTTGTCTAATTCCACTGACCAAATCCTCTGGGTTCCCACTTCATACAGATGTTCTTTTACTAGCTTTTGTTTTGCTAACAAAAATATATGTAGCAGAATGGAATTTCCTCTATTTTATCCTTTCTTATCCAATAGGAGTCAGGTATGTTGTTTATAATAATCACTGAAATTTATCCACAGGTAGAGAGTTGGTAATATGACAAGAAAGGTTTATCTCATAGAAAGCCCAGCATGAAGGACTTCTGTCCCCTCTATTGACCCAGGATCAGAATCTGCCATGACAACTAGAATGAGGTACTCATTCTACTTGACCTAGAATGGAGCGGGGGCAATGGAGTGAGTTTAGAGTTGTAGAAAGGGCCAAAAAAGGGAAAAAGACAAGAGGGTAAAAGGTAGTAGAAGGCATTCTAGGATACTCATCTTGCGTGATCTTCTGACATGTCATATCTTTGTGTGTTTGTGATGTTAAAAGAAAGGATGTTTCTTCTGTTCATAGACTTCCGTGCATGCACTTATACTGCATGCATAATGCATACATATATACATAATCATAGTCTTTAAATATAACTTAATCAGTTGAAAAGCCCTTGAAAACTGGAGAAAAGGTCAAAGCAAACATACAAGATGAGATTTCTTCACTGGTGATTTGAGCTTTCTTCACTGATGATTTGGTTAAGATACCTTTCCTGAAAATACTAAAAGTTTCCTAAATGTTTTGTAAAAGCATTTTTAAAATGGTCTTCCGGTATATCTAAAATGTATATAAGCTGCGTTTATCATACAGCAGTCTGGTGTTGAGTAAATTTCCTAGTCTTCTGTGATATAAACTTTGTATTAATCAACCAAATTTAACCAGACATTTGGGATATGTTTATATTTATTACTGTGACCTGTTTTCCTAATAAAATTCCTAATATAATCACCAGGAAAAGCAAGTTACTTAAAGGCATTGACCATAGAACCCAGCACCTTTTCCCACCATCCCCACACTGAATGCTCTTCAGTTTTAAAGACTTACTGGTTGCCTCTACCTTGAACTCTTTTCCTGGCTCTTCCTCTTTTTACCCTCTTATTTCTTGAGGAACAGTTCTTTTGTTTATTCAAAAGTAGATGTTTGAGAGACAATAGGTGTCAGGCACTGTGTTAGGTATAGTCAGTGATGCAATTTATCCTCTGCTTTCTCTGTAATTAAAAGAATTAAAATCAACTCAGAACTTAATGGGTGTCAGGCCCTATTCTAACTGCCTTATGTGTATTCTTTCTTGTAATCCTCACAATCACCCTCTGAGGTAGGTTTTAATTTAATCCTTATTTTATAAATAAAAGAAATAGGGCAGAGAAAGGATATACAACTTGCTCAAGTCATCGAGTGAAAGGTAAACCCATGCTCGACAGCCTATATTGCTTTTCTGAAAAAATGTCATAGGAGAGGTATAAATTAGGTTTTCTTGGGTGGGGGAGGTATCATCTCCTATATAGTGGATGAAATTTGTAAAGGTAGTTATGAGCATGGGGAATGAAAGTCCAGAGTAAAAGATGTACCATTTACATATAATATGTTGAGTATTGAAGTGTATTTACTCAAAATCATCTCTGTTTGGCTAATGCTGTCATCCATTAGCTTTACTTTGTATGTTTGAAGTTACAAAGCAGAATTATTTTTAAAATGTTTGATAATTCCGGTCCTAAGAGGCTCAAATGTGTTACGCTGTGCTGTATTTGCTGGTATGCATGGTTGGAAATGCACAAACACTGACTTGTACAGTCCTCCACTACTATCTTTGGTCTCTTCCCAGTCCCATTCTTTTTCTGTTGGCCTGACAGGTTGCTAAAGATAGTCTTTCGAATAGATAATCATGGATAATGCAGTCACCTCAATTAAAATTAACTATAGCTATATTTGGGCTTCCCTGGTAGCTCAGCTGGTAAAGAATCCACCTGCAATGCAGGAGACCCTAGTTCAATTCCTGGGTCAAGAAGTTCTCCTGGAGAAGGATAGGCTACTCCCCCCAGTATTCTTGGGCTTCCCTGGTGGCTCAGACAGCAAAGAATCTGCCTGCAGTGTGGGAGACCTGGATTTGATCCCTGGGTTGGGAAAATCCCTTGGAGGAGGGCATGGCAACCCACTCCAGTATTCTTGTCTGGAGAATCCCAATGGACAGAGGAGTCTGGCAGGCTACAGTCCATGGTGTCACCAAGAGTTGGACATGGCTGAGCAACTAAGCACACAACACATAGCTACATTTAGATAATAGAATGTTTCTATTGAAAATAGGGCTCATTCCTATAGAACAAAAATTTAATCCTGATGTCATATTGTTTAGGGAATCTGCTTTGCTTGCTATTCTCCTGATATGGGATTAGAATTAAGTTATTAATGTTTATTAAATTGTTTTAGCTTTTTCTCTTCATTTCTTTGCCTCATTTGTTTATCTCTTTGGTTGACTTGCTTAAGCATTTTCCAATCTTTGTATTTTTCACTATAATGTTACTTCTAATTCCTTTGAGCTAAAATGTAAACACTAAAGAGAAAAATAAAACTCTCCAAAGGGACTATAGGGGCTTTGCTTTTATTTATTTACTGGTTTAGAAAGTTGTTCCTTAGTTTGCCAGAAAGCAATCCTGTTTATAAACAGTAGAATCAGTGTCAGAATTATGATGTTCTTTAAAACAATAAAACAATCCAAAGTAAATTTTCAACCTATAAGCATATCTAGTTATTGTCATAAATAATGTTAAT
>SJYQ01010813.1:17602-70102 GCA_006410935.1 Redunca redunca
AGAGATAGGAATACCAGACCACCTGACCTGCCTCTTGAGAAACCTATATGCAGGTCAGGAAGCAACAGTTAGAACTGGACATGGAACAACAGACTGGTTCCAAATAGGAAAAGGACTATGTCAAAGCTGTATATTGTCACCCTGCTTATTTAACTTCTATACAGAGTACATCATGAGAAATTCTGGGCTGGAAGAAGCAAAAGCTGGAATCAAGATTGCCAGGAGAAATATCAATAACCTCAGATATGCAGATGACACCACCCTTATGGCAGAAAGTGAAGAGGAACTCAAAAGCCTCTTGATGAAAGTGAAAGAGGAGAGTGCAAAAGTAGGCTTAAAGCTCAACATTAAGAAAACAAAGATCATGGCATCTGGTGCCATCACTTCATGGGAAATAGATAGGGAAACATTGGAAACAGTGTCAGACTTTATTTTTCTGGGCTCCAAAATCACTGCAGATGGTGACTGCAGCCATGAAATTAAAAGACGCTTACTCCTTGTAAGGGAAGTTATGACCAACCTAGATAGCCTATTGAAAAGCAGAGACATTACTTTGCCAACAAAGGTCTAGTCAAGGCTATGGTTTTTCCAGCGGTCATGTTTGGATGTAAGATTTGGACTGTGAAGAAAGCTAAGTGCCGAAGAATTGATGCTTTTGAACTATGGTGTTGGAGAAGACTCTTGAGAGTCCCTTGGACTTCAAGGAGGTCCAACCAGTCCATCCTAAAGGAGATCAGAACTGGGTGTTCATTGGAAGGACTGATGCTAAAGCTGAAACTCCAATACTTTGGCCACCTCATGTGAAGAGTTGACTCATTGGAAAAGACCCTGATGCCGGGAGGGATTAGGGGCAGGAGGAGAAGGGGATGACTGAGGATGAGATGGCTGGATGGCATCACCAACTCGATGGACATGAATTTGAGTAAACTCCCGGAGTTGGTGATGGACAGGGAGGCCTGGCATGCTGCGATTCATGGGGTTGCAAAGAGTCAGACACGACTGAGTGACTGAACTCAACTGAAGATCATTTAATAAGGGAAAAGTAATCTTTTGAACAAATGATGCTGGGACAAGTGGACGTGTGTGTGTGTGCTACGTCACTTTAGTCGTGTCCGACTCTGTAGCCCATCAGGTTCCTCTGTCCGTGGGAGTCTCCAGACAATACTGGAGTGTGTTTTTATGCCCTCCTCTAAGGTATCTTCCTGACCCGTAAATCAAACCTGCATCTCTTATGTCTCCTGCATTGACAGGCAGATTCTTTACCACTAACACCATCTGGGAAGCCTGGGACTAGTGAACATCCACATGCAAAAGAAAAAAGTCACACCTCCATTTCACACCATATTCAAAAATTAACTCACAATGGATCAAAGACCTTAATATAATAATTGAAGCTAAAAATTTTTCAGAAGAAATTAAATGTGTAAATCATTATGACCTTAGATTAAGCAGTAGTTTGTTAGGTAGATCACCAGAAGCACAAGCCACAAAAGAAAAAATTAAAAAAATAGGTAATTATGCCATCAAAATGGAAACATTTTTGTGCTTCAAAGGGCATAAACAAGAAAATAAAAATACAATCAAAAGAATGGGAAAACATATTTGCAAAGCATTTATCTGATAAAGGGTTTATAACTAGAATATATAAAATACTATAGTAAATTAATATTGAAAAAACAAAACCCAATTTGAAAGTGAATAAAGGATCTGCATAAACGTTCTTCAAATATGATATACAAATGGCTAATACACACATGAAAAGGTGTTCATTCATTGATGAACATTGATTCCCCAGGCAAGAATACTGGAGTGGGTTGCCATTTCCTTCTCCAATGCATGCATGCATGCTAAATCAGTTCAGTCATGTCCAACTCTGTGTGACTCCATGGACAGCAGCCCACCAGGCTTCTCTGTCCACGGGATTCTCCAGGCAAGGATACTGGAGTGGGTTCCCATTTCCTTCTCCATCACATTCACTAAGATGGCTATATTAACCAATGTTAATAAGGATATGGAGAAACAGGTACTCTCATACACAACTAGCTGGGATGTAAAATAGTGCAACTACTTTCAAAAAATGGTCTGGCAGTCCCCCTAGGGATTAAATGTAGAGTTACCATATTATCCAACTTTTCTACTACTAGGTATGTACCCAAGAAAAGTGAAAACATATATCTGCACAAAAACTTACACAGGAATGTTCATAGCAACATTATTCATAGTAACAAAAAGGTGGAAACAAACTAAATGTCCAACAGTTGTTTAATGGATAAATACATTATATCCATATAATGGAATATTATTCAGTCATTAAAAAGAAAGGGAGGTACTGATACATGTTACAACATGGATGAAACTTGAAAACCTTAGGCTAAGTGAAAGAAGCCAGACATAAAAAGTCACATATTGTATGATTCCATTTGTATGAATTGCCTAGGACAGGCAAATCTATGACAAAAATTAGACTAGTCATTGTCAGGGGCTGAGGGTAAGGAGAAATAACTAATGGTCACAGGGTTTCTTTTGGGGGTGATGAAAATATTCTGGAATTAGTGGTGATGTTTACATAACTCAGAATGTACTGGAAACTACCAAATTATACATTTTTAAAGAATACCTTTATGGTATATGAATTGCATAATTAGAAAAATTCAGAGCTGTGTGTATAAGCTGAAAGAAATTCAGTTGTATTTTTATGCAATGGCAAATCAGAAAATAGAAAATACTTTTCTACTTAAAATAGCATCAAAAAGAATAAAATACATTTGGAGTAAGTTTAACAAAAGAAGTGCATGACCTGTACACCAAAAAATATAAACCTTTGTTGAGAGCAATTAGAGAAGTTCTAAGTAAATGGATAGACATTCCATGTTCCATTGAATTGGGATAGTCAATACAATTTAGGTGGAAATTCTCCCTTAAGTGACCTATAGATTCATTGTAATCCCAATCAAAATTTTGAGTGGCTTTTTTACATACATTTACAAACATTATAAAAATGTATCTGTTTTGTATATGAAAATACAAAACACCTACAATAGCCAAAAAAATCATGAAAAAGTTGAAGAAATTTTACTTTTCAATTTCAGAACTTATTATAATTACAGTCATTAAAATAGTGTGGTTCTGATAGACATATGACATAGATGAGTGGAATACAATTGAGTCTTCAGATAAATATTTAGGGTCAATTAATGTTTGACAAATATATCAAGAAAATTAATTTGGGCAAGTATAATCTTTTTAAAAGTACAGTATTGAGACAATTGGATTCCCACATTCAAAAAGATGAACTCATACCCTCACTTCATGCCATACATAAAAATCATAGACTGAAATGTAAATAAAACAATAAGACTTTTAAAATAAAACATAGGAGAAAATCTTCGAGATGTTGGATTAGGCAAAGATTTTTTGCCTGTTGGCTACACCAAAAGCATAACCCACAAAAATAAAAAAATGATAAATTGAACTTAATCAAGAATAAAAAATTTGGACTTCAAAAGACAACATTAAGAAGATAAAAGAAGTGAAATGAGACCAAATTGATTAATTTCTCATTTGGTGCTTTTATTTCTGTCTTTGGTGGCCAAATACCATGGTACACAGAGAGCCTTCTGTCATTTAAGAACCATACACGTGTACAGAGACTGATGCTGTCTAAAAAGTTTAGTCATTAGAAAAATGCAAATTAAAACCCCAATGAGACATCATTTACAGATTCAGTGCAATAGGTACCAAATTCCAATGGCATATTTAACAAAAGTAAAATAAATCGTAAATTTTGTATGGGACCACAAAAGTCCTCAATAGCCAAAATAATCTTTCAAAAGAAGAACAAAGCTAGAAACATCAAAGTATACTTTTGATGTTTCAAAGTGTATTGAAAAGCTATAGTACTCAAAACAGTATGATACTGGCACAAAACTAGGCACACAGATCAATGCAATATAACTGAAAGCCTGGAGCTAAATCCACACACATATAGACAATAATTTTATGACAGTAGTGCAAGGAACAAACAATGCAAAAAAAAAAACAACAGTCTTTTTCAATAAATTGTGTTTTGCGTGTGGACAGCCACATGCAAAATAATGAAACAACACTGCTATCCTAAACAATATGCAAAAAATAACTCAAAATGGATTAAAGACAAATGTAATACCTGAAACCATTAAATTTCTAGAAGAAAACATAGATGGTAAACTCGCTGACATCAATGTGTTTTTGTGAGTCTGTCTCCAAAGACAAGGGAAACAAAGCAAAAAGAAATGAATGGGACTATATCTAACTAAAAAGCTTTTGCACAGTGAAGAAAGCCATCATCAAAACAAAAAGGCAATCTATCAAATGGGAGAAGATATTTAAAAATCATATTTCCAAGAAGGGGTTAATATCTAATATATATAAAGAACTCATACAACTTAACCATAGTAGCAAAACCCAAAGAATAAAAAAATGGGCAGAGGATCAGAATATATATTTTTCCAGAGAAGACATATAGATGGCTAGTAAGCACATAAAATGATGTTAAACATCACTATTAGGAAAATGCTAATCAAAATCACAATATCACCTTACATAAATTAAAATGGCTGTTTCTGAAAAGACAAATAACAAATGTTGTCAAGGATGTGGAGACAAGGGAAATCTACCAGTTTATAGATTGGTGCAGCCAGTATGTGAAACAGTGTGGCAATTCACAAAAAATTAAGACCTACTATAAAACTCACCAATTCCACCTCGGTTACTTATCTGAAGAACACAAAAATAATTCAAAAAGATAGTTGCAGTCCCATATTGTTTGCAGCATTGTTTACAATAGCCAAGACACAGAAACAGCCTGTGTCCATCTGTGGATGAATGATGTAAAGATGTGGTATATATACATGATGGGATATTAGTCAGCCATAAAAAGAATGAAATCCTGCTATTTGCAATGGTACAGATGGACCTCGATGGTGTTATACTAAATGACTAAGTCAGATGGAGAAAGAAAAATATTCAGAATCTAAAATATCAAAGCAAATGAACAAACAAAATAGAATACAGTCAAACTTATAGAGATCATATGGATGGGAAAGAGTTGGGGAGTGGAAGAAGTGGGTGAAGGGGCCAACTGTATGGTAGCTGTTGTTAACTAGACTTGTGGTGATCACTTTGCTGTATACACAAATGTTGAATTATAATGCTCTATAGCTGAAATACTTAAAAAAAAAAAAACACCACAAAGAGATACCATTTCATACTGAGTGGAACAGCCATAATAAATAAAACAATAACAAATGTAAGGATGTAGAGAAATAGGAAAACTTATATGTTGCTGATGGGAATGTAGAATGCTATGTCTACTTTCTTAAATAATTTGAAAGTTTTTTGAATAGTTAAAAGTAAAACTACCATGCAAACTAGCAGATCCCACTCCTAGGGTATCTACTCAAGAGAAATGAAAACATAAGACCACATTAAAATTCATGTGAGAATAATCAAAGTAACCTTATTTATAATGGTCAAAAACTGGAAACAACCAAAATGTCCATCAACTAGTTAACAGGCAAAATATAACATCCATATAGTTAAATATTATTCAGCAATGAAAATAAACTACCTACACATTATTCATCACAAATAAACCTCAGAAACATAATGCAAAGAAGCATATATGTTTCTATTTATATGATATGTCTGGAAAAAGTACCTTTATAGAAATACCTTTGATCAGAAAATAAAATATCTTTGTTCAGAAAACAAAGATCATGCCATCTGGTCCCATCACTTTATGGCAAATAGACGGGGAAACAATGGAAACAGTGACAGACTTTTTTTGGACTCCAAAATCACTGGGATGGTGACTACAGCCATGAAATCAAAAGATGCTTGTTCCTTGGAAGAAAAGCTATGTCCAACCTAGACAGCATATAAAAATGCAGATACATTACTTTGCCAACAAAGGTCCGTCTAGTCAAAGCTATGGTTTTTCCAGGAGTCATAACCAGTCCACGCTGAAGGAAATCAGTCCTGAGTATTCATTGGAATATTCATTGGACTATTCCAATACTTTGGCTACCTGATGTGAAGAACTGACTCCTTGGAAAAGACCCTTATCCTGGGAAAGACTGAAGGCAGGAGCAGAAGGGGACGACAGAAGATGAGATGGATGGACGGATGGATGGATGGCATCACCGACTTGATAGACACGAGTTTGAGTAAGCTCCAGGAGTTGGTGATGGACAGGGAAGCCTGGCGTGCTGCAGTCCATGGGATCACAGAGAGTCGGACATGACTGAGTGACTGAACTGAACTGAACTGATAGAAAGTATATTAGTGTTTTTCCTGGGTCTGAAAGTGGGGATCTGGATTAACTGTAAATAAGTATGAAGGATTTTACTCTGAGGGAATCAAAATGTTCTAAAACTAATTTATGACTGAACTACTCAGTAAACTTGCTAAAAAATCATTTAAATTGTACATTTAAAATGGGTGTAGTTCACATATGGCAATAAATCTGTCTTTTTTTGTTTGTTTCTCTTTAAAAATCACAGACATAGGGTGATGCACTAAAACACAGCAAGTAGATGAAGACAGAATAATTCAAAATTGCATTGTGAGTTTTGCTGACAATTTAGAAGGATCCCAACAGTGATAAGAGACCAAATTGATTAAAAATAATTTCTCATTTGATGCTTTTATTTCTGTCAGCAGATACCATGGTGACCAGGGAGAGTCCTCTTTCATTTAAGAACCATACATGTTTATAGAAATTGATGCTGTCTAAAAATACTTAAAAATTAAGATCACAGGAAAAAAAAATGCTACCAGATCATCTTTTTTGTCCTTTGAAAGTTTCCCACCTGCAACCATTTTCTAAATTCCTTTAGGTCTTCAATTTGTCAGTTACTTTACAATTCATACAGTTTAATGTGGTTATTGTTGACTGCAAATTTTGTCTAAGGTTATTTTCCAGTACTCAGATACTATTTAACTGCAAGCATTTGTGTATTGGAACTGAATTGGAATATTTTGTTCTGAAATGAACTTGTAGAGACAACCGTTTTAAAAACAAAGCATTGTGTTTCTGTAGAGAAAATTAATTTGGATGGTTCATTAAATAGTTTATAATAACGAACACTCCTATTAAGGTCATCTGCTTGAAATATGATGGGTCTCATTTACTCATTTATGGACAGAGGCATTCATTCAGCAAATATTTATTGAGCATCTGTTCCTAGTTTTAAGCTAGATGCTGGGAAAAGATCAGTGAACTCTGTATGAGGAGAGAAAAAAATTAGGAAGTAAGTAGGGTAATTTTACAACATAGCAAGTGATATGAGAACGAGTGGCCAAAGGACCTTTGGTAAACAGGCTGATCTGAGAAGCCCCCATGGGGATGTGATAGGTCAGCTAAGATCTGAGTAATGAGAAGAAACCAACCATGTGAGGATCTGAGAAAGAGAAGTTCAGGCCAAGAGAATATAAAAGAAAAGATCTCTAGGAGAGATTGTAACTGGAGTGTTTCTGAGACTATGTGTTTGGAATGTGATGATTCAAAAGTCGTATTTTCCAAGTAAGAACTATAGATTTTAGTCTAATTGCAACAGAAAAGCACTGTAAGATTTTTAAGCACAGTAGTGACATAATCTGATTTAATATTTTAAATGAATCAACTTGAATGGCAAATTTGAAAAGTGGAAAGAGGAGGTGCAAAGTTAAAGCAGACCAGTTAGAAGCATGTTGCAACAGTCAGAGAGAGATATGGTGGTATCTCGGATCATGACAGTAGCTATAGGGATGAAGAAAGGTGACAAATTTTAGATTTTTATAGTTTGAGTTAACAGTACTTTTTAATGGGCTGAAGGATAAGGATGGAGAGATTAGATAAATAGGTCTTTTAGATGTTTAATCTTAACTGGGAGGATAGTGGTACCATTTACTGAGTTGGGGAAGCCTGGGGGAGAAAAAAAAGTTTGGGGAAAGAAAAGTTTTCTGTTTTTAATAGGTCAAATTTACAATCCTAATTGTCATCGATATGACTATCGAGCTGGCAGTGGTATGTTTAAATATGGAGCTCAGAGGGAAGGTCACAAATGGACACGTACCTAAGGAGGTTATTGCCATATAGATGACATCTGAATCCACTGCTTCAGTCTCTGGATGAGATTACCTAGAGGAGAGAAAAGGGCTCAGCGCTGAATTTTGGGACTTGCCTACATTCAAAAGATGGCAGAGGAAAAGCAAACAAGCCACATGAATGAAGAGAGCAGAGTGGAGACTGCTGCCTAGAAAGCACATCTCTGGTCACAGGCTCTGTTGCTGCTCAGCCTGTGGCCAGGCACCACCACGTGCAGCCATAACAGAGCCCCAGGCAAAAGGAAAACATGTGCATTTATGTATATACTTATCAAAATATGTTCCCATATTTTGAATTAAGTGGGAAAACTTATTAAAATCTCTACAGTTAAAACACACTAGTATATATAAAGCCCTTTGTTGCTAAATCTGTTTTGCATATAACTGTCAACCCTCATAAAACTGACCAAAAGTAAGACTTGATGGGCAGGTGATTCCAAAACAGAGGGCTGATTAGAAATGACTATTCGATTGCAAAACATTGGGGGTGGTGGTGGTGGTGGGGTGGTTAAAACAAATGAGCAACAGCCTGTCTTCATTTAAAACTTTTGATATTTTGCTCATGGATTTTTTTTGCATTAATTATGATTCTTTAAAGATTGCATTAAAATATCACTTATCTTGAGTACTGCATTTTTTAGCACCTTTTGAAATTTGTAACTGTAGAGTGCCTTGTTTGCCTGACTCTAATCATGGCTCTGAACCCAAGACAAATTTCCTCCCTTTTAAAGAGAAGCTGACAATCCAGATCTTGTTGTGAAGTCTCATATTTTAAATGTGTTGTCTAATTATTCAAAAATTTTAAAAACATATTGTTGGCAACCAGAACAGTAGGAGTTCTAACATAAAGCATCCTAGTAAGTCCATTGAACTAGCCATTGGAAGATGTGAATTCTAGTCTTAGTTTTATCCTAACCACATGGCACTTGAACTTTCCTGAGCCTTATTTTTTCATTATTAAAAGTATACTTCTATGATCCAGTGTCAGGCATGATAATTAGAATTTTATTAAATACTCAGTTCAGTTCAGTTCAGTTGCTCAGTTGTGTCCAACTCTTTGCGACCCCATGGACTGCAGCACGCCAGGCCTCCCTGTCCATCACCAACTCCCGGAGTTTACTCAAATTCATGTCCATTGAGTCGGTGATGCCATCCAACCATCTCATCCTCTAGCACTTATTAAATACAATATTAGACGGAACCATATGAAATTACTAACAACTGGCCATTTTGGGTCTACAAAAACATTAATTTCAGGTGGTTCCACCTACAGTTTTGTTTCATTGTTGAGTCTGAGAGTATGATGAATGAATCAGGCAGTGCTGTGCCAAGCCATAGTAGAGCCTGAGGAAAAAGGAAAACTGTGTTCCGCTAGATTGTACATCAAGATCAGGGATTTGGCCAGAAACCTCTAATCAGAGGACAAGGGCATGATGGGACAGCATAATGACTTGCTTTTTTCCCTACTATAGCAACAGCTAATTTGATCTGAGCGCCTGTTCCTAGGGGTTCTCTCCCAGTCACTCATTCTCTCTACAGGCCTCCAAGTGGCGTATATCTGAGTCCATTTAAGGGTTTCTAACTTGGATCTGAGTGACTGACATGTATGTAGATCTTGAGCCTTCATTGTTTTCAGTATAACACAACTTTGAAATAAACAGCTCAAGTTCAAGGTGAAAAGAAATAAATGAGTCTCTACCAACACTTGTACATTCATTTTTGTCCAGAACAGTTAACTGAGTTTAGCATTAACCAAGCATAAAATGTAGCTATGCACCAACCTCTTCCAATCTTAGTGTAACTACTCATGCATACCAGGTATAGGGTACTTACAATGAATATCTCATTATTTAAAAGTGGGCCTTCTAGAACTCCATGTTGTAGTTTTCTTTTTTTTTTCCCCTCCCTATTCCCTTAGGCAATTACTTTTAAGCTACAGCTGATGTATGCAATCCAGATATATATTGATTTCAAGCCGGTTTCCCTATTGTCCAGTTCAGTTCTTCAGTGGATAAGGAATATGAGTCTTACACCATTTGCGTCAGTGGAGTACTTTGTGTTTAAACACGTTGTATATACGTTGATAAAATATGTAGAGTTTTCTCATAAGGATGTTAGCTTTCAATTCAAGAAACATAAAAGGTGTTCAGTATATATTTGTTGAATAAGTAAACATATATTGAATCCTTACTGTATGTTTGTGGCTGTGATATAAAAAAAAAACTTTCCTCCAACAGGAACATATGGAAATGTCAGAGTATGTGGATGGCGTTGGTAGGACAGCAGTAGCGGTGGTATGTTTTTAATTTTTTCATTTTTGCAGAGTAGTTTTCCATCCTTTATCCTAGAATCTTAGTCTTAAGCCTCCTTATGGTCCTGTCACTGGTCATTCTAGCAATTCTGTGAGCTTCCCAGTGTCTCTTTAACGGAGTACTTCTTCCGATTAATTGCCTAAATTTAGTTTCTGTTGATTGCAACTAAAAGATCTAATTCAAAGGAGAACCCCCAGTGCAAGGGAGAGGCCTGTTTTTGTAGATAGGAGTACACCTAAGGAGTAAACCAGGATGAAGAGTTTTGAAATAATTGGGGCAAAATGTTTTTCTGTGAGGCTTTTGAAAAGGAAATGATGACACCTCTGTAGGGCATCTAATCTGGTAATAAAGTTCAAGAACCCTATAGTCAATGTAAACATTCAACTGATGGACAAGCTAACCTTTATTCACTTCAGTAAACATCATTATATGGAATTTTAAAATAATGATCCTGATTCATCAACAACTTTTAAATTATGTTCATGTTTGCTATGATAGTAAAGCAAACTTTGACATATTTAGAAATATTTCAATGAGACGTGGTTTAAGTTTAAAAGTCTCCATGAATTGATTGTAATAGCAGATTATTCAAAAATTCATTTACTTGGTTTTATTCATTCATCAGCATTGCTGGATAAATCTGCTGCTGTTGTATTTGTTTTGGTTTGTATTTGTATTTGTATTTGGTTAATTTGTTTTGGCCTAAATTCAATAGTAAATTTTTGCCAGTAGCCATGTATATAAGCTTTTCATAGTCGATCAATTTATCTAACAGAATAAACTGACATGATGTCACTGAGACAATTTACTCTCTCCATAACATGTAAAGACAAACATGAATTAAGAAGCACATTAACAAGATTATGTGTAAAAGTAACTATAACATATTTAAATGTTGATTTCCTTGTAGTATTTTTCTATAGGTATAGTTTCAAAATGTTTGGTTTAAAGCACCCACTAAAATTTTTAATGTCCTAAGCAAGTCTTTTGGAGAAGGAAATGGCAACACACTCCACTGTTCTTGCCTGGAGAATCCCAGGGACAGGGGGCCTGGTGGGCTGCTGTCTATGGGGTCACACAGAGTTGGACACGACTGAAGCGACTTAGCAGCAGCAGCAGCAGCAAGCAAGTCTTTAGAGATGTCAAAATTCCAATATATTCTTATTCATAAATATTTAGCATAGAAAGAATATCAGATCTGGCTGGCTGCTTATCAAGAGAGTTGTAGAAAAAATTTAATCATTAGATGGAAGCTGTTGGACTAAATAAGTGACTTTTAGGATCCTTCAGATCTTGAAATTTTGTAAGTGTCTAAATGTTAGAGTTACCAAATTAGGACTCATAGTTCAATAAATACATTTCACATTTGTGTACTTTTAATTCTATCTCAAAATTTAAAAACTGGATACAATTTTAGTAATATAGTCATTCTTTATAGAAATTACCTTTAAAAGAATAGTTAAGTGAACTGTGAGTCCCAGAAAATTATCTAGTCTATTACAAATTCCAACTTAAATATCAAACATTTTGAACAAAACAACTTTTCCAACATGCTGGGGTCCTTTAATAGACCGGAACCTGGTGGTCCAGAGTCGACAATAAGAAAGTGAGAGAGCCGGAGGGAGAGAGAGAGAGAGGAAGAAAGAAAGAAAGACACGGGGACCCAAGCTCTGATGGAGCAAAGGTATTTTATTAGCAGAAATACAGGCTTTTATGTCTTTAGTAAAATGATTACTCAGCTATTACACAGGATGAAATTTTATCAATAGTCACAACATGGATAGTCTAATACATACAAGGTCGCTGACACTGAAAAGAGTCACTGAAGGGAGTTACTAAAAGGAATCCAAGCAGATACCGTTTCTCATGATCTCAGTCCTGAGAGCTGCGTGCAGCTCTACTCATTCTCGGAATAAGAACTGATAAGGAACAGAGAATTTATGAGAAACAGCATGTAGGAATCCTCCTGTTAAACTTTCCCTGAAACCAACAATACTTGCTTTTAATCTTTGGTTTCATTTTAAATTTTATATATATATATATATATACACACACACATATATAAAATTTAAATCTCTAAAGTATCTCTCAAATCCAACTGTCTCTCTCCCTCTCTCTTGTAACATCTCCTAGTTTAAGTAACAGTCATGTCTTATCTGGGCTATTCCTGTAGCCTTCTACTGTTCTCCCTGCTCCCACATCAAGCCATTCTCTAGACAGCAGCCAAAATGAACTTTTTAAAACTGTCAATCATTTATCACTCCTTTCCTTAGAATTCTTCTGTGGCCTCCTTCTGCCCTTAGTATAAATTCCTAGATTTATGATATGACCTAAAAAGCTGTCCAAGCTCCCACATGTGTCTATACCTAAAACCTTGTCTCTTTGCCTAGCCTCTGTTTTTCTTCCTGAAATTTTTTTCTGATACAGAAATATTGAATTATATTCATATACCATAAAATCAACCATCTAAAGTATACATTTCAATGGAAAGAAGTATATTCAGAAAATTGTGCAACCGTCAGTTCAGTTCAGTCGCTCAGTCATGTCCAACTCTTTGCAACCCCATGAATTGCAGCACGCCAGGAGAAGGCAATGGCACCCCACTCCAGTACTCTTGCCTGGAAAATCCCATGGATGGAGGAGCCTGGTGGGCTGCAGTCCATGGGGTCTCTAAGAGTCAGACATGACTGAGCGACTTCACTTTCACTTTTCACTTTCATGCATTGGAGAAGGAAATGGCAACCCACTCCAGTATTCTTGCCTAGAGAATCCCAGGGACTGGGGAGCCTGGTGGGCTGTCATCTATGGGGTCGCAAAGAGTCAGACATTACTGAAGCGACTTAGCAACAGCAGCAGCAGCAGGCCTCCCTGTCCATCACCAGCTCCCGAAGTTTACCCAAACTCATGTCCATCGAGTCGGTGATGCCATCCAGCTATCTCATCCTCTGTTATCCCCTTCTCCTCCTGCCCCCAATCCCTCCCAGCATCAGAGTCTTTTCCAATGAGTCAACTCTTCGCCTCAGGTGGCCAAAGTACTGGAGTTTCAGCTTTAGCATCAGTCCTTCCAAAGAACACTCAGGACTGATCTCCTTTAGAATGGACTGGTTGGATCTCCTTGCGGTCCAAGGGACTCTCAAGAGTCTTCTCCAACACCACAGTTCAGAATCATCAATTCTTCGGTGCTCAGCTTTCTTCACAGTCCAACTCTCGCATCCATATATGACTACTGGAAAAACCGTAGCCTTGACTGGATGGACCTTTGTTGGTAAAGTAATGTCTCTGCTTTTGAATATGCTGTCTAGGTTGGTCATAACTTTCCTACCAAGGAGTAAGCGTCTTTTAATTTCATGGCTGCAATCATCATCTGCAGTGATTTGGGAGCCCCCCAAAATAAAGTCTGACACTGTTTCCACTGTTTCCCCATCTCTTTCCCATGAAGTGATGGGACCAGATGCCATGATCTTTGTTTTCTGAATGTTGAGCTTTAAGCCAATTTTTTCGCTCTCCTCTTTCACTTTCATCAAGAGGCTTTTTAGTTCCTCTTCACTTTCTGCCATAAGGGTGGTGTCATCTGCATATCTGAGGTTATTGATATTTCTCCTGGCAATCTTGATTCCAGCTTGTGCTTCTTCCAGCCCAGCATTTCTCATGAGGTACTCTGCATAGAAGTTAAATAAGCAGGGTGACAATATACGGCCTTGATGTACTCCTTTTCCTATTTGGAACCAGTCTGTTGTTCCATGTCCAGTTCTAACTGTTGCTTCCTGACCTGCATATAGATTTCTCAAGAGGCAGGTCAGGTGGTCTGGTATGCCCATCTCTTTCAGAATTTTCCACAGTTTATTGTGATCCACACTGTCAAAGGCTTTGGCATACCACAATCAATTTTAGAAGATTTTCATTGCCCTGAAGGAGACCTTATAGCATTTAGCAGTTATCCTCAATATCCCCCAACACTCTCAGCCCTAGGTAATCACTAATCTACTTTCTATCTCTATAGATAGATTTATCTCTTCTGGGCTTTTATATAACTGAAGTCAATTTATACAATATGCAATTTTTATGACTGACTTTCACTTAGTTTCATCTATGTTATACTCTGTATCAGGACTTCCCTGGTGGCTCAGATGGTAAAGTGTCTGCTTACAATGTGGGAGGCCCGGGTTCAATCCCTGGGTTGGGAAAATCCTCTGGAGAAGGAAATGGCAACCCACTCCAGTACTCTTGCCTGGAAAATCCCATGGACAGAGGAGGGTGGTAAGCTACAGTCCATGGGGTCTCAAAGACTCAGACATGACTGAGCGACTTCACTCACTCACTCACTCACTCACTCACTGTGTATCAGGATGTCATTCCTCTTTCTCTCCCTATCCCCTGCTTTTATTAAGATAGTTAATGTAAAGCACAGTGTAAGTTTAAGTTACATAACATACCATTTTGACTAACATGTATTGTGAAATGATTACTACAGTCTGTTTAATTAACATCTACCATCTCATATAGATAGAAAAAGAAAGAAAGAAAAGGAAAATCTTTAACTATCAAGTATGATGTTAGCTTCCCTGGTGGCTCAGTGGTAAAGAATCCACCTGCCAATGTAGGAGATGTAAGTTCAATCCCTGGGTCAGGAAAATCCCCTGGAAAAGGAAATGGCAACCCACTCCAGTATTCTTACCTGGGAAATCTCATGGAGAGAGGAGCCTGGTGGCCTATAGTCTTTGAGGTCGCAAAGAGTCATGATTTAGTGACTAAGTAACAACAAAAGATATTAGTATGGATTTTTGCCCTTAGTTAAGATATTATTATGGATTTTTGCCCTTAGTTTCTTATGCCAACCACAAATAGTTTCCAAAAACTTGCTAAAAACTTTCCCATTTCAGAGCCTTTGCAATCCTTATTTTTCTCATCCTCCAAACTTCAAAAAAGCCTTTATTGACTACCCCAGCTAAAATGGACTGCCTCCTCCATTTATTTTTCTCTAGAATGAAATTGAAGAGTGGAGAAAACCACTAGACCATTCAGATATGACCTATGGACATGAAAAAATAGATTTAAGGGACTAGATCTGACAGACAGAGTGCCTAATGGAACTATGGATGGAGGTTCATGACATTGTACAGGAGACAGGAATCAAGGCCATCCTCCCCCCCCCGCAAAAAAAGACCATCCCCAAGAAAAAGAAATGCAAAAAAGCAAAATGGCTGTCTGATGAGGCCTTACAAATAGCTGTGAAAAGAAGGGAAGCGAAAAGCAAAGGAAAAAACTCTGAATGCAAAGTTCCAAAGAATAGCAAGGAGAGATAAGAAAGCCTTCCTCAGTGATCAATGCAAAGAAATAGAGGGAAACAATAGAATGGGAAAGACTAGACAAGTCTTCAAGAAAATTAGAGATACCGAGGGACTATTTCATGCACATATGGGCTCAATAAAGGACAGAAATGGTAGGGACCTAACAGAAGCAGAAGATATTAAGAAGAGGTGGCAAGAATACACAGAAGAACTGTACGAAAAAGATCTTCATGACCCAGATAATCATGATGGTGTGATCACTCACCTAGAGCCAGACATCCTGGAATGTGAAGTCAAGTGGGCCTTAGAAAGCATCACTACAAACAAAGTTAGTGGAGATGATGGCATTCCAGTTGAGCTACTTCAAATCCTGAAAGATGATGCTGTGAAAGTGCTGCACTCAATATGCCAGCAAATTTGGAAAACTCAGCAGTGGCCACAGGAATGGAAAAGGTCAGTTTTCATTCCAATCTCAAAGAAAGGCAATGCCAAAGAATGCTCAAACTACCGCACAATTGCACTCATCTCACATGCTAGTAAAGTAATGCTCAAAATTCTCCAAGTGAGGCTTCAGCAATATGTGAATTGTGAACTTCCAGATGTTCAAGCTGGTTTTAGAAAAGGCAGAGGAACCAGAGAGCAGGTTGCCAATATCCACTGGATCATGGAAAAAGCAAGAGAGTTCCAGAAAAACATCTATTTCTGCTTTCTTGACTATGCCAAAGCCTTTGACTGTGTGGATCACAATCAACTGTGGAAAATTCTGAAAGAGATGGGCATATCAGACCACCTGATCTGCCTCTTGAGGAATCTATATGAAGGTCAGGAAGCAACAGTTAGAACTGGACATGGAACAACAGACTGGTTCCAAATAGGAAAAGGAGTACATCAAGGCTGTATATTGTCACCCTGCTTATTTAACTTCTATGCAGAGTACCTCATGAGAAATGTTGGGCTGGAAGAAGCACAAGCTGGAATCAAGATTGCCAGGAGAAATATCAATAACCTCAGATATGCAGATGACACCACCCTTATGGCAGAAAGTGAAGAAGAACTAAAGAGCCTCTTGATGAAAGTGAAAGAGGAGAGTGAAAAAATTGGCTTAAAGCTCAACATCCAGAAAACAAAGATCATGGCATCTGGTCCCATCACTTCATGGGAAATAGATGGGGAAACAATGGCTGATTTTATTTTTCTGGGCCCCAAAATCACTGCAGATGATGATTGCAGCCATGAAATTAAAAGACGCTTACTCCTTGGTAGGAAAGTTATGACCAGCCTAGATAACATATTCAAAAGCAGAGACATTACTTCGCCAACAAAGGTCCATCTAGTCAATGGCTATGGTTTTTCCAGTGGCCATGTATGGATGTGAGAGTTGGACTATAAAGAAAGCTGAGCGCTGAAGTGTTGATGCTTTTGAACTGTGGTGTTGAAGAAGACTCTTGAGAATCCCTTGGACCTCAAGGAGATCCAACCAGTCCATTCTAAAGGAGATCAGTCCTGGGTGTTTGTTGGAAGGACTGATGTTGAAGCTGAAACTCCAATACTTTGGCCACCTGATGTGAAGAGCTGACTCATCTGAAAAGACCTTGATGCTGGGAAATATTGAGGGCAGGAGGAGAAGGGCGACAGAGGGTGAGATGGTTGGATGGCATCACTGACTCAATGGACATGGGTTTGGGTGGACTCCGGGAGTTGGTGATGGACAGGGAGGCCTGGCATGCTGTGGTTCATGGGGCCACAAAGAGTCAGATACAACTGAGTGACTGAACTGAACTGAACTGAGAAGGACTTCCTACTGTCTGGGACTTCCCTGACAGTCCAGTGGTTAAGACAGCCTTCCAACAAAGAGGGTACAGGTTAGATCCTTAGTCAGGGAGCTAAGTTCTGCCATGCTGCCAAAACACTGATACATGAAACGGAAGCAATATTGTAACAAAGTCAATAAAGACTTTCAAAATGGTCATTAAAAAATCTTAAGAAAAAGAACATGCTTGTCTCTTCACAGTACTCATTCCAATCTGTAGTTATTTTGTCTATTTATTTGCCTGTTCTTTTCCTGTCTGTGTACCATTTCCATTTTGTTTTGCTTTTGTAGCTCTAGTGCCCAGAACAATAAGCACTTCATACATTTATGCTGGGTGAATGAATGAATAAATAAGCACTTATCATATATGTGTGTGTCTTTTAAAGTCAGGCAATAGATTTGAAAAATAAAATGCATAACTTTGTCTAGTTAAAAGAACTTCTCTTAGCTGGAGTGGCCATTCATAAACTACCAGTTGTTTCACCATGTTACTATTTTTCAGAATGTCTCTAAAATTCTTTTGGAATTGGCTTTATAGCCAGTGACATTTTCTTTGCACTATATCAATTCTTCTATGAGTTGCATAAAATGAAAATTCTGAATTTGTACTATGACACATGTAAATATCTGATGAAATGACACAGCAGTGGGTTTGGCAGTGACAGTTTTCATTCTTTAAGTTTACAGAGAGCTACCCTTAGGCATGTTCATGAGGAGAGCAGTTGTGTTTCTTTTTTATAACATATTTGAAAAACTCAGTACATGCTTCTGGAGTTAATGTACTTGAGTATGTGAAAAACAGAAAACCTATAGATTGGTTTTGTTCAATTCACATCATAGATTGTTTTTCAGTTAGCGTATAGATATGCAGGAAGAAATCCCAGGTAGAATTTTATGTGGGACCTTTGATGCTATCCTGGCTCTGATATCTACAGCTCTAAGACCCTGGTAGGTTATCTGATCCATTCAAGCTTCCGCTTCTCTCCTGTAAAATCAGTCACTTTAGATGATAGAATATAACTGCAGGAGCTCACCCCAGCACCAGGTACACATGCTGTCAATAAACGGCTTCTGTTTTTAGTATAATCATTCTTCAGCTGCCCTCCTACTANCACCCCTGCCCTGCCCTCCCTCCCCATCTTACCCTTAAGGAAACTGAGAGACTTGAAATTTGCCAAGAATATAGACAGTTGTTAAAAAGCTGAAACATAAAACTGGGTCTCTTGGCTCACAGTGTGTTGTTGTTTAGTTGCTAAGTTGTGTCTGACTCTGCGAACCCATGGACTGCAGCCTGCCAGGCTCCTCTGTCCATGGAATTTCCCAGGCAAGAATACTGGAGTGGGTTGCTATTTCCTTCTCCAAGAGATTTTCTCAACCCACGGATCAAATCCACATCTCCTACACTGGCATGTGGATTATGTACCACTGAGCTACCATGGAAGCCTGGCTCACTATCTACCTCTTTCCATTTTAACCTGCAGAACAAGCCTCAGCTTCCAAAGCCTTACAACTGGGAAGAGCAATCTCATTTCTTGGCTGTGAGACAGTCAGAAAAGAATGTGACATGTGTACTTTCCTAATGAAAAGTAAACAGGAGTGTTTTTAGTTCTTTGGCTGCAAATCAGAATCCTTTTGTTCAAATTGATTTCATTTTGTTATTGCTTCAGGATAAAATAGATTCCATTGCCATTCTCTATCACTGTTTCCCCATTTTCCTTGCTCTGAGGGTATCCTACCTCTTAGAATTAGATTGGGGGACTTTAATTGCTAGAGTAGCAATAGCATTTTAATTTGAAAACTTACCATAAGATTAGAATATAAAGTCTTTGTGACCAATTACATATTGTATGTGTATGACCCTTTTCATGATTTTAATTCACCTGGTCTTCAGGAAAAATTATATTGATAAATAATAGGTTGAAAAACAATTTGATGGAAATTTGAATTTTTAGGGTTTAAATACATCTTATTATGTCTTTAAAATTTTGTTTATTTATTTTTGGCTGTGCTGGATCTTCACTCTCTGCGGGCGTTCTCTAGTTGGGGTGAGCTGGGGCTACTCTGTGTTGGGGCGCAGGGACTTCTCATTGCAGTGGCTTCTCTTGCTGCCGAGAGCACAGGCTCTATGGTGCACAGACTTCAGTAGTTGTTGCACATGGGCTTAGTTGCTCCGTAGCACGTGGAATCTTCCTGGACCGGGGATCAAATCCATGTCCCAGGCACTGGCAGGTGGATTCTTATCCATTGCACCACCAAGGAAGTACTGTTGGGTGCTTTTTTTTCTTTTAACAGTTATTGATTATAACATTTTTAATATGATTTTTTATTGAGGTAACAGATTTATAACATTGTATGCTTCAAGTGTGCGTTATATTTCTACTTCTATATATCTAAAGAATGCTTGCCACCTAAAATTTAGTTTCCGTCTGTCACCATACCGTTGATATCATTTGTTACTAGAATCTGACCTAGGGGAAACAACTCCACAAAACAAAACAGCAAGAAAGTTTTGAATTTTGCTCCTTGCTTTATAATTAGTGTTTTTATATGCTGGGCCAAGGTTATACCACTTCTGCTTTCAACACTGATTAATTAATGGGGGATGGAAATCCATCTCAGTTTCTTGCCACCTCGCCAAGTCTTCCAGGGAATGGGGCACGTTTCAGCTTTATACCAATGCTCCATCTTTCATCAAATCACATGCCCAAGTGGCTGCATCCATCCTTAAGGGACACCTTGTCTAATTTGTCCAAAGACCCTTTATAGATTAGAATGGCTCTGGCATAGGCATTATAGCCAGAATTAAAAAATGGCACTTTAACACAATCTGAAATTACCTTACAATTAATGCACTTCATTTATGCATCTATTCATTCAATACACATAATAAAAAATAATGCCACTGCTCATTTAAAAATAGGAAATTTTCAGAGAGAGTTTCAACAGTGGTGAAGGAAATTTAGCTCCTTGTTATATTCTGGCTTAAAACTCAACATTCATAAAATAAGATTGTCGCATTCAGTCCCATTACTTCATGGCAAATAGGTGGGGAAACAATGGAAACAGTGACAAACTTTTTTTGGGGGGCTCCAAAATCACTCCAGATGGTGACTTCAGCCATGAAATTAAAAGACACTTGCTCCTTGGAAGGAAAGCTATGACCAACCTAGATAGCATATTGAAAAACAGAGACATTACTTTGCCAATAGAGGCCCGTCTAGTCAAAGCTATGGTTTTTCTAGTAGTCATATATGGATATGAGAGTTGGACTGTAAAGAAAGCTGAGCGCTGAAGAATTGATGCTTTTGAACTGTGGTGTTGAAGACTCTTGAGAGTCCCTTGCACTGCAAGGAGATCCAACCAGTCAATCGTAAAAGAAATCAGTCTTGAATACTCATTGAAAGGACTGATGTTGTAGCTGAAACTCCAATACTCTGGCCATCTGATGCAAAGAACTGACTCACTGGAAAAAGCCACTGATGCTGGGAAAGACTGAAGGCAGGAGGAGAAGGGGAAGACAGAGGATGAGATGATTGGATGGCATCATCCACTCGATGGACTTGAGTCTGAGCAAGCTCCGGAAGTTGGTGATGGACAGGGAAGCCTGGCATTCTGCAGTCAAAGGAGTAGCAAGGAGTCGGACATGACTGAGTGACAGAACTGGACTGAGCTGACGTGATTGCATGCATATTAATGTGATTGCCCATTAATTTATACCACTACACATTTAACACAGATTGTTGAAAGCTTGCCTGGTGTTTTCTAAGTAGGCTCTAAGAAAAAGCTAATATTTTCTGCAACCATATGATTAGCCCCTGGCCCCAGTTTTCTGTTTCCCTTTGAAGCAACCCCCTGCTGAGTGTTTTCCTTTCTAGCAATTGTTAGGTTCTGGACATTTTGGGTGGCTGTCTGAGCTCATTAGGCCTCCACACCCAGCTCAGGCAATATTGGCCAACAGGCTTATTTTAATACAAACAATGTTATTGAGTGTGCTCTGTTGAATTACTTTTCTTGAGTCTTTTACTTCCATGTGAGCTCTCTTTTAGTTTATCTTTATGCTCACAAAGAAAGCATATCAGAACTTTTCAGTAGCAACCAAATCCTTTCAAGATCACAGCTCTGACTTTCACAGTTCCCCTTTTTGAAGACACAGCAGTTGGTGCTTTATGTATTCATCATGTCAGTCCAGCTCTCATTTCATAGATAAATTAATCCATCTAGAGAAAACATTCCAGGCAATTCAAACTTCCTTTTTCTTCCTTTTACTTAAAGGTACTTTTTTTTGGGGGTGGATACTGCTGAGAAAGACTCCCCATCCCATTGAGACTATGGTGATACTGACATGGCTGATACTTGGCATGAAAGTCTTTGCAATCTTTTAACTTATAGTGCTTGACAGGATTACCAATGGAGGTTGTTGAAGTAATTTTGCTTCACGATACTTATTTTCCATTCCCCTGATAATTGTATCCCCATTTTTCTTGCAGCCCACGAGGTAGTATTGTTTCAATGTCCATATCAGACTAAGCTTGTACATGGGATGAGCCAGAAGTATGTAACATTTCCTAGTTATAATAATTTGTTCAGAAAAAGTTGTGAGATCAGACTGGAGAAGATGAGACACATGAATTCTTGATTAGGTGGAAATGCTGGGACAAGAATTCTCACTCTTTGCTACTGGGCATGAATGAGGAAAGATGTAGCCCTGGGATTCCATGGAGCTGACCTGGGACCACTGTGGGAGAGCCTTTATGAGACTGGTGTCTGTGCAGAGATACAGAGAAAGAGGAGCTAGGTTTGGATGGCTTTTTTGAGCCATTGGATCCAGTTGTACCTAAAGTCAAATTTATCGTGGATTTTTCAGTTGTATGAGGAATTCTCGTTTTGCTTCATCCAGAGCAAGCAAGTGTACAGGACTGTGGATATGAGAAGGTATGTGAGTTAAGGAAGTATTTTTTGAGATTGCATCACTGAGATAGTTTGGGATCCCTTCTGGTTCCTCAATATCTCAGGACTCTCTGCCTCTTTAAGGATACTTTGAAAGTTTCAACAGGTACTCTTGAGCTAACCTGCATTTCACTTTATCCTGTCTCAAGCTCTCTTGCATTTATAAAAAATGTAAGTAGAACCATAGGATAATCATTTCTTCATATTCCTCCTTACAAACATAACTCAGAATCTACAGAGTTGGAATCATTATTAGTGTATGAAGTGACTTGTAGAAAGGATAGGAAACCTGGTATAAAGGTATTTCACTTATTGTAAAATTAGCAAATTTCAGTCTGAAGTTCTGGGGAGTTACCTAAATAACTAGGATAAGGAATATGCTTAGTGTCACCTTTGCAGATTACCAGATAGTTTTATTTTCTTACACTTGGGTTCAGCTTCTGAACATTGAGATGTCAAAGAAGAAATTCAGAAGAGATAAAAATGATTCCATATTTCTGAGAAATAAAATTGCCTGCAAATGGTTTTGATAATATTTGAACATAAATTTGGAAAACTGAAAAGTTTTTAGTTGGATATACTCATAATATTTAAAACATGGTTATCTGGGCATATTCAGTACGTGAAAATTTGCTGCCCTTTATATTTAAGATGTTGTTATTGTTGTTCAGTCACTCAGTTGTGTCCAACTTTTTGCAACCCCATGGACTGCAGCTCGCCAGGGTTCCCTGTCCATCACTATCTTCTGGAGTTTGCTCAAACTCATTGGTGATGCCATTTAAACATCTCATCCTCTGTCATTGTCCCCTGCTCCTCCTGCCTTCAATCTTTCCCAGCATCAGAGTCTTTTTCCAATGAGTTGGCTCTTTGCATCAGATGGCGAAAGTATTGGAGTTTAAGCTTCAGCATCAGTCCTTCCAAATAATACAGGGTTGATTTCCTTTAGGATTGATTGGTTTAATCTTCTTGCCGTCCAAGGGACTCTTAAGAGTCTTCCCCAACACCACAGTTTGAAAGCGTTGATTCTTTGGCGCTCAACCTTATTTATGGTCCAGCTCTCACATCCATACATGACTACTGAAAAAATTAGAGCTTTGACTATACAGACCTTTGCTGGAAAAGTGAATACTCTGCTTTTTAATACACTATCTAGGTATTGTCTTGTCTTGTCTGCCAAAGAACAAGTGTCTTTTAATTTCTTGGCTGCAGTCACCGTCTGCAGTGATTTTGGAGCCCAAAACAATAGCCTGTCACTGTTTGCATTGTTTCCCCATCTATTTGCCATGAAGTTATGAGAACAGATGTCATGATCTTAGTTTTCTGAATGTTGAGTTAAGCTAGCTTTCCCACTTTACTCTTTCACCTTTATCGAGAGGCTCTTTAGTTCTTTTTTGATTTCTGCCATTCAGTTCAGTTCAGTTCAGTTGCTCAGTCGTGTCTGACTCTTTGCAACCCCATGAACTGCAGCACGCCAGGCCTTCCTGTCCATCACCAACTCCTGGAGTTCACTCAAACTCATGTCCATCGAGGCAGTGATGCCATCCAGCCATCTCATCCTCTGTCGTACCCTTCTCCTCCTGCGCCCAATGCCTCCCAGCATCAGAGTCTTTTCCAATGAGTCAACTCTTCGCATGAGGTGGCCAGAGTACTGGTGTTTCAGCTTTAGCATCATTCCTTCCAAAGAAATCCCAGGGCTGATCTCCTTCAGAATGGACTGGTTGGATGTCCTTGCAGTCCAAGGGACTCTCAAGAGTCTTCTCCAACACCACAGTTCAAAAGCATCAATTCTTCAGCACTCAGCTTTCTTCATAGTCCAACTCTCACATCCATACATGGCCACTGGAAAAACCATAGCCTTGACTAGACGGACCTTTGTTGGCAAAGTAATGTCTCTGCTTTTGAATATGCTACCTAGGTTGGTCATAACCTTCCTTCCAAGGAGTAAGCGTCTTTTAATTTCATGGCTGCAGTCACCAACTGCAGTGATTTTGGAGCCCCCCAAAATAGTCTGACACTGTTTTCACTGTTTCCCCATCTATTTCCCATGAAATGATGAGACCAGATGCCATGATCTTTGTTTTCTGATGTTGAGCTTTAAGCCAACTTTTTCACTCTCCTCTTTCACTTTCATCAAGAGGCTTTTTAGTTCCTCTTCACTTTCTGCCATAAGGGTGGTGTCATCTGCATATCTGAGGTTATTGATATTTCTCCTGGCAATCTTGATTCCAGCTTATGCTTCTTCCAGTCCAGCGTTTCTCATGATGTACTCTGCATAGAAGTTAAATAAGCAGGGTGACACAATATACAGCCTTGACGTACTCCTTTTCCTGTTTGGAACCAGTCTGTTGTTCCATGTCCAGTCCTAACTGTTGCTTCCTGACCTGCATATAGGTTTCTCAAGAGGCAGGTCAGGTGGTCTGGTATGCCCATCTATTTCAGAATTTTCCCCAGTTGATTGTGATCCACACAGTCAAAGGCTTTGGCATAGTCAAGAAAGCAGAAATAGATGTTTTTCTGGAACTCTCTTGCTTTTTCCATGATCCGGCAGATGTTAGCAATTTGATCTCTGGTTCCTCTGACTTTTCTAAATCCATCTTGCATATCTGGAAGTTCACGGTTCACGTATTGCTGAAGCCTGGCTTGGAGAATTTTGAGCATTACTTTACTGGTGTGTGAGATGAGTGCAATTGTGCAGTAGTTCGAGCATTCTCTGGCATTAAGTTGATGTCATCTGCATATCTGAGGTTGTTGATATTTCTCCTGGCAGTCTTGATTACATCTTGAGCTTCATCCAGCCTGGCATTTTGCATTTAAGTTATGTGACCACATAGATACAGGCAAGTGATCTTGACAAAGGAGCAAAAGCTAAATACAGTGGAACAAAAATAGTCTTTTCAACACATTAATCTTAAACAACTGGACATCTACGTGCAAAAAAGTGAATATGGTCGCAGACCTTATGTCCTTCACAAAAATTCACCCAAAATGAATCATAGACCTAAATGTAAGAAGCAAAGGTATAAAACTCCTAGAATATAACATAGGAGAAACTCTAGATAACCTTAGATTTGTTGATGGCTTTTTAGAATTGATAAGGTAAACTTTATTAAAATTAAAAACCTCTGCTCTGTGGAGGACACTGTCGAGAATGAGAAGACAGTTCACACACTTGGAGAAAATATTTGCAAATGACACATCTGATAAAGGACTATTATCCAAAATGTAAAAGAACTCTTAAAGCTCAGCAATAAGAAAACGACCCAATTAACAAATGGTCAAAAGATTGTAACAGACTCCTCAGCAAAGATACACAGATGGCAAATAAGCGTATGAAAACATGCTCCACATCATATGTCATCAGGAAAGCACAAACTGAAACACCAATGAGATTCCACTACACAGCTATCAGAATGGCCGAAATCCAGAATGCTGGCAACACCAAATGCTGGCATGGAAGGGGAGCAACAGAAACTCTTATTCATTGCTGGTGGGAATGCAAATGGTACTGTCACTTTGGAAGACGGTTTGCCAGTATCTCACAAAACTAGATACACGTCAGGACATGCCCTCAGTATTTACCCAAGGTAGTTGAAAACGGCACAAAAACCCATACATGGCTATTTATAGCAGCTTTATTCATAATTGTCAAAACTTGGAAGCAAACAAGATATTCTTCAGTAGGTGAATGGATAAATAAACTGTGGTACATCCAGACAATGGAATATTATGTAATACTAAGAAACATGAGCTATGAAGTCATGAAAAGACATGGAGGAAACTTAAATGTGTATTACTAAGTGAAAAAAAGTCAATCTGAAAAGGCTACATACTGTATGGTTTGAACTCTGTGACACTCTGAAAAAGAGGCAAAACTTTGAGGACAGTAAGTACATCAGTAGTTGCCAGGGTTTATAGGGGAGGGAGGGATGAATATGCTGAGTAGAGAGGGTTTTTAGTGCAGTGAAAATACTCTGTATCTTACTATAATGATGGGTACATGTTGTTATGATGCTGCTAAGTCATTTCAGTCGTGTTCAACTCTGTGCAACCCCATAGACAGTAGCCTACCAGGCTCCTCCGTCCATGGGATTTTCCAGGCAACAGTACTGGAGTGGGGTGCCATTGCCTTCTCAGACATGTTGTTATACTTTGCTCCAAATCCATGGAATGTACAACACTAAGAGTGAGCCCTAAGGTAAGATGTGGACTTGGGGTGATAATGATGTGTAAATGGAGATTCACTAATTGTAACAAACATACCACTCTGGTGGAAGATGTTAACCGGTGCAGGCACGTGGCATTGACTATGCATATTTGGGATGGAAAGAATATAGGAAGCCTCTGTACTTTCTGCTCAATATAGATGTGAACATAAAACTGCTCTTAAAAAAAAATCTCATAAACAAAACAAGGAATGTGCATTTCTCTGTATGTGTATTTCACTAAAACATTTTTAACAGTGCTGGTGTTTACAATGTCTGAATGTTTTTATAAAGTCTGAACTGAATAAAATTATCTGAATGTCTATTGATTTAACTAGAATAATTTAAAATATAGATACTATATATATGATCCCTCGCCAAGTAAATTATATAGCCCAACTCAAAAATCTGTCTTTATTTTTGAGTTGTATAAAAATACTGCATTTATTTAATTCAAAGACAATTGCTAGGGAAATTCAATTGTCATAGTTATCAAGATATCTGTTATTAGTCAGGGATCATGTAAAATAATGCTTATAATTTCCCCACTTTTTCAAAAAATTCATCTTCTTTTATTATAACTTGTGATTTTTTTCATTACTACATTTTTTTCCCCCTGTTTGTTTGTTTAAACATCTTTTAGGAAAATCTCAGTACGGCTTTTCAAGTTTTTAATTGTAACTCTTCTGTGCTGCACCAAACACTGTAGTAAGATTTGATTTGGCCCAGTCATTTTTGCTAAATGATTTTGAGCCGATTAATTTATTTATTCAAAATGCTGATTCCAACTTAATTCTCTGGATGTGGGCTGGACATTACATATAAAGGACTTTAAGAAGTCAAGCTCTGAACAAACTACAACATTGCTTTATTGCAGTTGTTCTTCTGTTGTTTTATTTAAGCACTCAAATATTACTAGTCTTAGAAAAGCTCTTTTTCATTTTTTTAACCTTATGGATATTATTAACTGAAGTTTCAGATTTGGTTTTTAGAACACATTTATTGCCATTTTATATCTGTCTGTTTGTCTATCTAATCTATTATATCAACTATCTTTCATTCATATATGGACTAGAAAATAGCAACCCTTTCCAGTATTCTTGCCTGGGAAATCCCATGGACAGAGAGCCTGGCCGGCTATAGTCCATGGGGTCACAACAGTCAGACACAGCTTAGTGACTAAACTACCACCACTATCATCATTATACTTTAATTCTAGTTGTATTTGTCAGACTGATCTATCAACTGAGACTCTTATGAAAAGTTGAGAGTTCTTAAATATTTTTATTCTTGAAGCTTTATGATGAATATTTATTCTGAGTTGAGTTGTTTGCTGATTGTGATGAAGGGTATTTACTCTGTTGCCTTTGCCAGTTTCTTTTTTTTTATATTTAAAAAATAAATTCTTTAATATTCAGAATTTTGCATTTTACATTTAAATATGCTAACATCATATCATAGAATTCCTAAATTACAGTTATTCAGATTAAGCTAAGGGACACATGTCAATAATTTTCAGTGATTAAGAAAGCTGATGGGCTGCAAAAATGCCAGTTTAATCCTGTAACCAGCTATTATGTTTTTGAACTAAGATGAATGTATGGGTAGCCAACTCAGGAACTCTTTCTCAGCATAATCTACATGATGAGTGGCACAGATTGGAAATCTGGATATCTTTTTTTCCCCTTCCTTTAAATGGTCTGCTCCTTTTTTAGACAGCTACAGGTTCAAAGGAAAATCTGATAGTCCCAAGGCATTAGGATGAAAGAATTTAAGCCTTCAAATTTGGGGCTTAATTCTATTAAAGAAAATACAGGTGAAAGAAAATGAAAGGCTGAAAAATTTTTTTTTTATACTGGTAAAAATAAAACAATTCAGTGTTTTTCTAAGTTTNTTTTTTTTTTTTTTTTAGTTTTTTTCACTTAAAAAAAAATTAATTGGAAGCTAATTACTTTACAATATTGTATTGGTTTTGCCATACATTGACATGAATCCGCCACGGGTGTACATGTGTTCCTCATCCTGAATGCCCGTCCCACCTCCCTCCCCATCCCATCCCTCTGGGTCATCCCAGAGCACCCTGTATTCATTTCACATATGATAATATACGTGTTTCAATGCCATTCTCCCAAATCATCCCACCCTCGCCCTCTCCCACAGTTTCTTTTGTTGGTGGCTCTTTGCAGTTGTAACTCTGCTGTGGTTGTGATCTGGCACTTTCCAATGATAAATAAACCATGGGTTGGAATAAAAAAATATCTAAAGCTATTGCATCAGAGTCCGCCTATTAGTACCTTAGAACTTATTCCTTCCCATTCTTTTGCTTCTGTTTTTTTTCCCTAAATCTTAAATTTAAAGTAGTATATGTTATTAATTTTCCCAGTTAATACAGTGAATGATATTTACCAGTGTCTCTATTTTACATGAAAGTGAAAGTGAGGTTGCTCAGTCATGTCCAACTCTTTGCGACCCCATGGACTGTAGCCCACCAGGCTCCTCTGTCCATGGGATTCTCTTTGAAAAATTATCTCTGATTGAAATAACTTATATAAAGAATCAGTTACTTGTTTGAACACTTTGTAGACACTCAACATACTTTTTTTTAAATCTCTTTCCTTAAGTTTTTTGCTATTTTGACCTAATGTTTAGAGAACTTTGTAGAAAACTTATCCCTTGGTGGAGGGCAGTCAAGGTGACAGAACCTGGAAATATGAGCAGAGAACTTGAGCATTCACTGGGTTCCAAATGTGTCAGTCATCTCTGTTATGCAACACAGCGTAGAACTTAGGCATTCCTCTGATCACTTACAGAACCTTGTCCACAGGGGCTGCAAACTTTTGAAGGGGTAATAGCATAGAACTGTCATGGATAATGGAAGGGAGCTGGTTGATATTGACAGATTATGTGGATGACAGCCCTACAAATCAGGGCAATGGTCCACATGATATTTGGATCAGATAATTGCCAAATGCAATGAAAACTTTTCAGTCATTATTCGACCTTTGGATGCAGCACCATCAAGTCAAATAAATGTTGGGCTCCAGTACAGAGTTGATAATCTGGCCTCTACTCCTCCCTCCATAATGCTGCTTCAAGCCATCCCTTATTCCATAAAACTTCCTACTCCATTGAGTCTCATATCATCAAATTTCAACACTCATAACATTCACTATATTTTGCTGATATTAGGCTGGTCTCTTAGCTACTCATTCTTATTCATTAAAGTTCTCATTAAGTTTATTCATTAAAGTTCTCTTAATTAATAATTCTTTATTTTGAAAGAATTCTTATTTACAAAAGAGTTGTACAGAAGTATACAGAATTCTTATAGATCAGCTTCAACCAGCTTAGGGTTCCTTCAACCAGCAGCTGTAGATTCCTTCAACCAGCTTCCCTTATGTTACCCTCTTATCTGACCATGGCACACTTGTCAAAACTAAGAAATATGCATTGGCACAACACTGTTAATTAAACAACAGACTTTTGGGGTTTCACCAGTTTTTCCACAGATGTCCTTTTTCCCAAAATCCAGTCCACTACTCCTTTGCATTTAGTTGTCATGTCCCCTTAGTCTCCTCTGACCCTTCTCTGTTTCACAACCTTTTACAAATTTCTCATGTCTTTGACCCTTTTGAAAATCACTGGTCAGGTGTTTGGTAGATTGTCCGTCAATCTGAGTTTGGTCGGTATTTTTCATGATTAGATTGGGGTTGTGGCTTTTGAGGAAGTCCACCACAGAAGTCAAGTAGCCTTCCCATCACATCATGTTTGGGATGCATTGTGTCATCATGATTTTGTGCTGGTGAGGTAAGCCTTGATCGTGGGGCTTAGGGGGTGCATGCCACATTTCTCCCCTGCAAAGTTACTATTTTTTTTTTTTTTTCTTTTTCATACCCTGTTGAGTAGAAGTGAGTCACAATGTCTAGTTCACACTTCAGGGGAGGAGAATTGATCTGCACTTTCTGGAGAAAGGAATATTGAAAAATACTGAAAAAATCTTTTGTACATACATTAAAACCACCATACTAATTAATGAATATACTAGGGAAGTAGTTTTGGCAATGTAAATATTGCATTTCTTCTTAATGTTTTGCAGCTCAAAGCTGCATTCATCCATTCATTCATGCCTAAAGCAAATTCTACTGTGATGATTTTCTATTTCATTTCTTCCAGTTTATTATTTAGAATTATTCTATATGGAAGGTTTTTTCCTTCTCCTGTATTTACTTATTTCATCATTTATTTATAACAGTAGAAAGTAATATATATTTATTTTATTTTATGCACTATAATCCAAAACTATCATTGGTTTGTTGCTCAAAAAGCTTTGGACATTGGAAATTTTTCAGGTTGTTTTTTATATCCTTATGATGTTCCTCTCCTCTGTCATTTTGTTTTCACTTAAATTTTGGCATTCATCACAACTTTTGCATTTATTAGCAAAAGATAATCTGTTAATTTTTTCCATTTCAATTTGTAGCATTATTCTGAGTGACTTCCATGTCTTTGTGAGCAATATATCCGGCAACAGTGGTATCTCAGTTCTGTGACCCTATCAACTCTCACATGCTTATCTCCACTAAGCTTCAGCTGTGTACTCCAGTGCCCAATCCCTGTATCTCTCCATCTCCCAGAATTACTCTGCCTTTGTTAATATTAAACCTAAACATCTAATTCTTCTAGGTCTCTCAATATCTTCCCCCCAACAGTTATCCTTTCATTTCATAAGGATCATCCAGTTTATTCACTTCCATTTTCTCTCCCAGGCCATAAATCTTAGAGCTTAGAGCCCATGAACCAGCCCTTCAGTCAGTTGTTGGTGAAATGCACACCTTTTTAGGCTCTTAGCAAAGTTTGGCAAGCCTTCCGTGTGTGTAGAATCAGCTCTTTCTCCCATTTTCAACTCTTCTCAGAATAGTTGCTCTGTGCATTCTTAGTCTCACCTCTCCTCAGCTGATGAAATCATTTCCTGCTGCACAGAGACAATAACAGTCATCAGATAGGACACCCTCGACTCCAGCCAACAAAATTATAATTTTACCTATCCTCCTCTTAGAGCTTTCTCCTTTTCTCTTATTCCTCCCATAGAGAATATACTTACTTAGTTCTCTTCCGATCTACGGCTAATTCCCTCCATGTGGGCTCTGCATCCCATTATTTCCCTTAGTTTTGTGACTACCCCCCTCTCTCTTTTATCTTCAAATTCTTCCTTTTTCTTGTTGGATCCTTTACTTGATTTGTAAACAAAGAAACATGAAACAAAATGTCTCCCTCAGGCCCATGTTACCTTCCCAATACTTCTTGACAGGCACAATTTTTAGAATTGTCTACTCACCTGCCTCTATTCATTAATCCATCATGATGTACTTTCTGCCTTCCCGAACTCTTCAACTGTGTTGTTCTTGCCAAAGTTGCCAATGGCCCGCATGTAACTAAACAGGGTGAATAATTATCAATCCTTATCTTACTTGATCATCCTTGTTGATCACTCTGATTCTTGAAATCCTCCTTTTATGTTGCTTCAGTAGCATCTTTTGTTTTTCCTCCAACCCTTCTGGCTATCCCTCTTTTGTTACCTATTCTTTCAAGTTCTGGTCTAGGTCCTCTTCTCATGTCAGTACACCCCTGGGAGGGATTTGCCCTCTCCAACGTCTCCAATTACTATCTCTATGACTTAAAAATCTGTATCTGCAGTTCAGAAGTCTCTCATGAGTCTCAGCTTCATGAGTCCACCTGGCCCCTAAGTAGTACTACCACTTGTGTGTTCCTTAGATAACTCAGACTCCACATCCAAGGCTACACTATACATCTTCCTCCTCAAGCTGCTTTTATTTCTTCTTTTGGTGATGATTCCACTACCTTCCTGGAGCTAAACCCAGAAAGCTGGGAGTCTTCCTTGTTTCTTTTATTTTTTTTGTTTCCAAAACATGATATGTCATTTTATTTTTGCCTAGAATACCCTTGTGTGTGGTTTATCTTCTTTCAGTTCTTTCAAATCATTCCCCCTACACTTTCCTTAGAAACTACCTCTCTACCATCATCAAGATTAGTTAGATGCCCCTTCTTTGTGCTTCATGGCACCCAACATCCTTTTGAGGTAGTTAGCACACAAATGCTTTGTATACTTGCCTGTATCCACAGTTAGTAGGTGAAAATGAATTCTTTTTTTAAAGAATTTTTGGGGGACTTCACTGGTGGTCCAGTGGCTAAGACTCCATGCTCTCAGTGCAGGGTGCTTGAGTTCAATCCATGGTCAGGAAACCAGATTCCACAGGCTACAACTAAAGATCCTGCATGCCACAGTGAATATTGAAGATCCCATGTGCCACAACTAAGAACCGGTGCAGCCAAATAAATAAATAACTATCCTTTAAGAAGAGAAATCGTCTGTACTATTCTTTTTACCACTCTTGATTTCCATCTTTTACTAAGAAAAAATGAAATAAAATTGATTTCATTTCAGAAAAAATTTTGACATGTTTCTCCATGGAAACATTATTGTAAGTGGTAGTTGTGTTCTCAGATAATCCAATATATTAATTAATTCATGATATAGCTTATAGTAACTTATAATTTCCCTTGGAGTTTACCTGTGTGTTATTGCTTTGTGGAAATCCATTTTTCCTTCATGCATCTTTCCCATTTTTCTCTCATTTTCTTCTTACATTGCATTTCAGCCACTAATGGGTTAAATAGGCTTGTATGGGTTTTCATGGGACCTGTTTGTAATATTGATTGTCTGGGAATGGCAAATGGTAGTTCTTACCAAGAAGAGAATGTGCTAACACAGATAATGTTTATGCCCCTAGTTGAATCTACATCTATAGATTATTCCTTTGTTTATGGAAAAGTGGAATGGCTAGATTGTGACTTGCCACAATGCCTATGACCCACTATCTATCAGTTACTGAAATGGGATTTCAGTTTCTCCATACACAATTTCTGAAGACCATTGTTGGGGAATTCAGTGACCACCAAGGATAAAAACAGTTATGGGCTGGATATAGGGCAGATCAGCCACTTATATGTATAAATACTGGTTATTTACAAAATGTTGAGGAGTCTACACACACACACACACACACATCCCTTTTGTAATTAAAAATCATCCCTTGATGATATTGCTACTTAGGCTTTATTAGTCTGGAAGAAAAATCTGCCATGATGCAAAATCTCTTCTGACTTGAGATTGTAACTCCTCAATGAGAATCATCCAGTTGAAATCCCCCAAACTGAATTTCTAACTTATTTATTCCTGAGTGGTTAATGTTCATATTTCATTCAAATGTTGAAATCAGCCCAAGAATACACTCGGACTGCCCTCTGACTAGCAGAAATTTCTAAAACTATGGATATTTGCTGCACTGTCCTTCACCTAGTTAGGCTGCCTTATACTTTTGCTGAAATGAAACAACTCTCTCAAGCTGTTAGGTACCAAAGTTACTTGTCTCCTTGTGTTGATTGCTGGCAATCATCAGGCATGCTGCTGTGCTTCTCGGTGTCCTTGTGTTGAAGCAAGAGCTGGATTGCTCCTGGTCAAACGTGAAGCTTGTATATATTAGTCCATCATGTACATGCAACTACTCTGTTGCTCTACTCACCTAGACCTAATTGCCTAAGGTAAATTTTTAGTACATACTCTTGATGTAGTTTTTCAATCATCTTTATGCCCTGTAGCATTTCTGTTCAGAAGGAATCATTCGGCCTTCAGATTTCAGTGGTAGCAGCTTATCCCAAACTTAACTTATAATTTTGCTGGTATACTCACTAATCTGTGTGAATAATAATTTTATGCATAAGCTTAGCCTGTTCCTTAAGAGATCAGGAATGCTAAGAACAATCCCTGGTCAGGTCCTTCACCTGTAACTGGGATTCATGCTTGGTCTAAGAATTACAGTTTGTTACTCAGTTAATGTGTATGGAACCTGTGAAATGCTTAAAGCAAAGTCCTTGGCGTTATAGGGAAGTTTTAAGACTCTACCTTTGATATAGCCACTCCAAACACACACTCACTAAATGCTCCTAAAATAACCCCTGGATGATTGTTCATTAAGTACAAACTCATAAATTGAATCTGTAATAAGTGTTGACATTAGAGTGAAGGAGTGATCAGAGTGTTTTCCCTCATTCAACACATTCTAGAAAAGATTTATTGAGTGCCTACTTTGTGCCAGGCACTATGTTAGGTTAGAGGCTAGGGATACAAAGATAAATCCATACATTCACTTGTCTCAAGATCTTCAGAGGAAGAAGACAACATGTAAAACTGACATGGGCAAACTGTAGTAGGAATACAAAAAAAATTCTGAGGAGGGGTGTAACTTTCAGCGGTAGAAAGAGAATCTGTAAAACCCTATGTCTGCAATTCGAAACAGTTCTTTCACTGTTTGGCTCCACTTTGGATAGAAATGACTCATCACACCAAACTGTCCCAAACTAGACAAGCTAGAATCTGTTTGTTGTCTCTGTCAACAAACTAGAATTTAGAATCCAGTAAAGTATTATAAGAAAGCTGAATTTTGCACACTTTATGTCAGCCTTTAGGATACTGATTAAATAAAAGTACAAGAAGGGGCTTTGAAATTCAGCCTGTTAAGTATTGTTTGACCAAGTGGGGAAATATGTTGAACAAATATTTGGACATGTGGTGAAGTAGCACAGGCACCATCAAGTGGGGCTGGGGAGTATTGGGAGATAGAAAAACAGTGCTAACAGAAGGAGATTCTTCATGACTTCTTACAGCATTAAAATCCATGTGAACCGTTTGTCTCACTGTGTCATGCTTATCTTCAGGCAGTATCATCCTGAAATATATAGGCCAGCACAGTCTATAGAAATACAATATATTTTAAATTTCCTAGTAGTCACATTAAAAAAGGTAAGAAGAAGTAAAACTAAGTTTAGCAATGTATTTTTAACCCAATATTACCAAAATATTATTTCAACATGTAATCAATATAAAAAGTATTGATCAGATATTTTACTTTTTTTTTTCCAGGTCTCTGAAACCTGTGGTGCATTTTATACTTATACCACATCTCAATTAGGACTAGTCAGATTTTAAGAACTCAGATAGCTCCATGTGGCTAGTGGCTACCATATTGAGCAGTGCAGCTCTAGACAGATATAAATATATCCTGTTTTAAAGTCTCCACAGGTGATGATTCTTCAGCCTTTTTTTGGAGCCCCATTGCAGTGTTCATTGGTGCTTGGAAAATGCTCTTAAATGTAACCTAAATTGCATATGGCAGCATTTGACCATTTCTCCTCATCTCAGGCTGTTATTATGTGACAAATATTTAGAGTTTCCATGATATACTGGGTTTTACGCTAAGTGTTGGAATAAAATAGTGAGCAACAGTACCATTGTTCTTACTTTCAGGGAGCTTACAGTATGATATAGAAGGGAAATATTAAATAAGTAAATTAAGTGTAAAATTATGACACATGTTGGGACAGAAATTACAGAGAGCTATGAAGATTTTTAATAGGAGAACCTCTTGTAGTATGGAGGCACTGGCAGACTTCCTTCAAGGAAGCAAAGTTTAATCTGAAATCAGAATGATGCTTGTGAGAAGGTACTGAGGTGAAAAAAAAAAAAAGGTCTGCACTTCTAAGGAACTAACAGGAGAATGATGTGTTTCAAGTGGAAAGAGTAAAGGCAAGAGTAGTATAAGATGAGGTTGGGGAATTAGGTAGAGGCCAAAATACATACGTATGTTAGCTCAAGTTAAGACCATCCTAAGGGCAGAAAGAAGCCACTGTGTATTTTCAAGGAATCACTTTACTATAGACTGGAGAATGGATCTGAAGGAAAAAAATGTGAATGCGGGAGAACTTTCAGGAAGCTGTTTTGTAATCCAAGTAAGAGGGTTAGGAAAGTGGCTACCTAAAGCAATAAACTGATGACTTTGAGACACATATAGTATATAAAAGTGATATACGTGATTGATTGGATGATGGGGAGTGGAAAAGGATGGTGAGGAGCATGGGCAAGTGGAGTGTGCAGGCTGAGTCCTGGCTTTTCTGACCTGCTTAATTAAGTGGATATGAGTCCTTTGAAGAGTTCTGTTAGAAATGCAAACCAAAATTACAGTGAGGTACTACCTCACACCAGTCAGAATGGACATCACCAAATATTTACAAATAGCAAATGCTGGAGAGGGTGTGGAGAAAAGGGAACCCTCCTATACTGTTGGTAGGAATATAAATTGGTGCAGCCACAATTAAAAACAGTAAGGAGGTTCCTCAAAAAACTAAAAATACAATTTCCATATGATTCAGCAATCCCACTCATGGACATATATATGGAGAAAGCTGCAATTCAAAAAAATGTGTGCATATATATGCGTCACTATGTTCACAGTAGCCAAGACATGGACACAACCTAAACATCTATTGACAGAGGAATGGATAAAGATGTGGTATATAAACAATAGAATCCTACTCGGTCATAAGACACAGTGAAACAATACCATTTACAAAACATGGATGGACCTAGAGATTTTCATACTAAGTGTAGTAATTCAGAGAGAGAAAGACATATACCATATGGTATCACTTATATGTGGATTATAACATATGATACAAATGAACCTATCTAACAAACAGAAACAGACTCACAGACATAGAGCACAGACTGGTGGTTGCCAAGGGAGTAAGTGGCTGGAGGAGGAATGGATTATGAGTTTGGGATTAGCAGATGCCAACTATTATGTATAGAATGGATAAGCAAGGTCCAACAGTATAGCATAGTGAACTGTATTTAATATCCTATAATAAACCATAATGGAAAAAAACATGAAAAAGAATGCATATATATATATATTCAGTTATATATACACATTATATATATATATTATATATATAACTGAATCACTTTGCTGTACAGCAGAAATTAACACACCATTGTAAATCAACTATACTTGAATAAAACAAAGAGTTCTCTTAGTTCTCTTCCTTCCTGCTGGAAATTTTAGGGTGAAATATCCATTATCTAAAATAGAAACTATGGTGTTAATTTGCCTGTCATCTTTTTCTTTTTTGCTTGAATCAGAAAATTGTTATATTTGGTGTTAATGTTAGGATAACATAAAGAAAAAAAAAATCAATAGTGAGCTTTCCACATCTCTTAAGCTTTACTTACTGAGTAATCACAGAGTGAGTTACTTAATGACTTTACTTCCTTGAATGCCATTGTCTTTTCCTTATAAGTTATGCAGTCTTTTCACAGACACACAGTATTTTTGCCAGATACTGTCATGAATAGAGGTTGATACAGACTTTATAGAGGTGAGCTAAAGGGAAACAATAAAGGAAATAACTTTTCTGACTCTAAAGTTTTTAAACCAATTAAGAAACAATAAAGCTTTTTTTTTACAACTGCTTTGTACAGGTTTATAATCATTCTTAGCTATCCATTAAAAGATTGCATTCTGCATTGCTGTCCTTTTTAACACTAGTTATGAAATAGTTCATTTATTTCATATTCAAAGTCTAGTCAACATGAGAAATTCAAACTGTTACATAATTCAAAGTAGTTAAACATTGAAAATTATATTCATTCATTCATAGGATAATTATTAATCTTCAGGATACTTACAGGATAGATAACCTTTGAGGGTTTTATAATATAGTTTTAATGTCAGTAGTGATAAGTTCTATTAAGAAAGAAAAAGGGATAAACAGCTATAGAGCAATAGTGGGAGTTATGTAGAGATGGTAATGAGGAAAGAGTTCTCAATAAGGGAATATGCGAATAGTGCCTTGGAGGAAGTGAGCTGGGCAGATATCTGCAGTACAAGACTTTCAGGCCCAGAGAAACACAAACAGATTCTGAGATGGTCATGTGCATCTTTGAGGAACAGGCAGGAAGCCAATGATGCTAACTCTTGTGAGAAAGAGAGCAACTGAGATCAGAAAGGTGATGAATGGCCACATTACGAAGAGCCTTAAGGTGAAATACAGATTTTGGATTTTATTCTAAGTATTATGGGGAGCTATTGGAGGGTTTTGAACAGGGGGTGGATTTGAATTTATATGTAGGGTACATGAGAAAGAGGACAAACAGGCATGATTCCTAGGTATTTGGCCCAAGCATTTGGATGCATGGTGATGCCATTTATTGTGGTGGGGGAAAACTAGGGAGAGTTTGTAGGAGAAATTAAAGTAGCTCAAGTTGGGACATGTTAAATTTGAAATGCCTTTTATAAAAAGTGGTACACAGTCTCACTTACAAAATAAAAGAGTCACAGGCATGAAATGTACAGTGTGTGGAATCCATGATTATATAATATCTTTGTATGGTGACAGATGGTAACTAGACTTATCATGGTGATCATTTTGAAATACACTAAAATGTTGAATCACTATATATCAGGAACTAATGTAGTATTATAGGTCAATTATATTTTAAAAAACCTGCAAACTCATAGAAAAAGAGATTAGAGGCAAAGTTGGGGAGGGGAGAATGAGATGAAGGTGGTCAAAAGGTACAAATTTCCAGTTATGAGATAAGAAAGCCTAGGATTGTAATGTACAACATGATAAATGTAATTAGTGCTGCTGTATATTATATATGAAAGTTGCCAAGAGTTCTCATCAGAAGGAAATTTTTTTTTCTGTTTTAAAAATGTTGTGCCTATATGAGATGATCAGTGTTCGCTAAGCTTATTGTGGTAATCATTTCATGATATATATATGTCATATTGTTATGCTGCATACCTTAATGTGCTGAATGTCAATTATAGCTCAATAAAACTGGAAGAAAAAAAAGGAAATTCAAATGGAATATACATGGAAATTTGTAGTACAGGTTGAAAGCTAAAGATATACATTTGAAACTAACACCTAGAATTTAAAGTAGCTGTTGAAATTCTTGTCCATGGATCCCAGTGGGTGTATTCTGCGGCCACTACTACCGTTTTATTTCTCTCCCTACCTTGCTCTATTTTTTACCCCCCATCTTTGACCTGATTGAGACGCAGAGAAGATTCTTCCTATAGGAGAAGGATTGTAGTCCCTAGAAGATGATGGTAGTAGAGAGTGGTAATAGTTGTTCATTTGTTGGCATTTGTTGGATGCTGAAACTGTGTGTGCAAGAGCAAACAGAGTTACCCTTGCCCTCATTGGGCTTATCTGGTATAAGATAGGACCTAGGGACTTTAACAGACACTACTCAAGTAATCACAAAAACAAGCATATCATTGTAGTGGCAGTATGTAAAAGGACTGAGCTGCACGTTGCTAGAGTGCTTTTAATAGGAGGAGTAATGTCTTCATATGGAGGTCAAGGAAGGCTTCCGAATGCCATGATTATGAGTTGTTATGTGAAAGGTAAGTAGGAGTTAACTAGGCAAAGAGTGATCCTGGAAGAGGGAACAGCATATACAATGGCCGTGTGGTAAGAGAGATTATGGTACATTTTCATGTGTGACGAAGACCTGTGTGGCAAGAGCCCCTAGGATGAAGGGTAGCATTGTGCAGGATGAAGGGTAGCATCATGCAATATGAAGGTGAATAGTAATGTAACAAACAGATTGTGGCTTATAGGCCACATAGTTTGAGAAGATCATTGTGCAGAGAATGGATTTAGGCCGGGGGAGTGGGTGGAGGAAAGGGATGTAAAGAAAGAGTTAGGAAGACCTTGAGACGCATAGATAGGAGTCTACTGCAGAAGTCTAGGTGAGAGATGAAGTTAGTTTAGACACAGTGGGACAAAACTAGGGCAAGTTCAACTAACCAGTGGGAGCTGAACAGTAGTGGGGAACCAAATCTAACTCCTTGTTAAAGGCAGACTCTGATGCTAAGGCGCAGTCAGCAGGATGGTTAAGACTTTGGACTTTGGAATAAGTTCTTCCTTATTTCATAGGTTTGAACACGGCTTTTCTACTTACTGCCATGTGACTTTAGACAAATTCCTTTTAAACTGGGGATAATAGCATGTATATGACAGATTATTGTAAGGATTAGATCAGACTATGTATTAATATAACAAAATACTGAGCCAGCATTCAATAATTACATTATTGTCACTTTATGAAATTTAGCAATCACCCCCAGAAAAAGATGTTAGAAGAAAAAACAGTTTTTTCCAAGTGTGTTGGAAATCTTTGTAGAAAAAATCCACAAATACATAAATTTACTGAGCATCCGCTTTGTGCACTCACTTGCAAAAACAATATATGCTTGTTATTGATTGTAGTTTTGATTTCAATACATGCTTTCACAGAAAATGGAGCCCTATGTAAAGATATTGACACAGATATGAAATTTGCAATTCTAACTCTGTGATCAGTGTGATTAAAGTTTTTCTCCATCTTTATTTTATGTAACATAAAAAGCAAACAAACAAAACCAAACTGTGGAAGAGAGTCCCTTTAAACACAATTATGTGCTATCATTTTCGAAACTTAATTATTTACTTGCTATTAAAGGCTTATATGAGTTAATTAATGTCCTGTGAATCACAAATCAATTATTTTACAATGAAGCATAAAATTAGTTTAAGAGATTTATACATCAGCAGGACATGGTGTATTGGCTTCTCTTCAGAAGTGGATCAAATAAAAATGTGTGATAAAAAAAAAATATAGATGGCATGTCAGGTGGTGGGTAACTAATTGTGCTTTTAGCATAAGAGCAAAAAATGTCTGACTGGAATTCTAAAAAGCATGCTTTAGCATTTTTGCCTTAAACTTACAACGGCTTCAGAAACATAAAATTACTCTCCAAATGTGATCCAATTCAAGGACATTCTTATTTTACACACCTAAACGAAATAATGCATGTAGGGTGCCCAGCCCAGTGACTGGCATCCAGTATTTATAGAATATTCTTTCTCTTCCTCTAAGATACTTTCTGCAGCACATGAATGTAAATTTTACAAAAATCACACTTTTTAAATTATTATTTTGTTACCTTTTGAAATTCTATGTGCAATACATGCTCATTGTGGGTAACTTGGAAAATACAGAAAGCAACAGAAAGTTCACCTGTGATTTCACCCTAGAGAGAGGTACTTCTGATATTTAAGCATATGTCCATTTTACACATTTTTTTAGAATATTCAATTTGGAATTCATAATCTTGGCTTTTAGACAGGCTGTTCAATAAAGCACATGATGAAGAGACTTAGCTAATTAGTAGATAATTGTTATTTTTGAAGAGCAGACGCTGCTGCTGCTGCTGCTAAGTCGCTTCAGTCGTGTCCGATTCTGTGCGCCCCCATAGACGACAGCCCACCAGGCTCCCCCATCCCTGGGATACTCCAGGCAAGAACACTGGAGTGGGTTGCCATTTCCTTCTCCAATGCATGAAAGTGAAAAGTGAAAGAGAAGTCGCTCAGTCGTGTCCGACTCTTAGCGACCCCATGGACTGCAGCCTACCAGGTTCCTCCGTCCATGGGATTTTCCAGGCAAGAGTACTGGAGTGGGGTGCCATTGCCTTCTCCGTTGAAGAGCAGGGTAGACCCTAATTGCTAAATTGCCAGTCTAACTATATATATATATTTTTTCATTTGTTCAAAATTTTGAAAATAAGCTTTATTTTAAAAAGTAGTTTTAGATTTACAGAAAAATGCAGAGATAGTACAGAGTGTCCATGTACCCTGTTTCCAGTCTCCTGTTATTAGCATCTTATATTAGTATTTTGTATATGTTATAATTAATGAACTAATACTGATACACTATTTGTAATAAAGTTCATACTTTATTCAGGTTTCATTACTTTTTATCTAATGTCCCTCCTCTGTCTGGAATCTCATTCAGGATATTATATTATATTTAATTATCTACCTTTAGGCTCCTCTTGGGTGTAACAGTTTCCCAGTTTTTCCTTATTTCTGTTGACCTTGACAGTTTTGAAGAGTACTGGTTGTATATTTTGTAGAATGTCCTTCAAATGGGATATGTTGATGTTTTTCTTCATGATTAGCCTGGAGTTAAGAGTTTTTGGTTGGAAGACCAGAAAAGTAAAGTTTCATTTTCATCCATCATGCCAAGTAAATATTATGAACATGACTTTATCATTATTGATGTTGACCTTGATTACTTAGCTGAGGTAGTATTTGTCAGGTTTCTCCACTATAAAGTTATTCTTTTGTCCTCCTTTCCATAATGTACTTTTGGGAAGGAAGTCACTATACACAGCTCACAGTGAAGTGTAGAGTAGCTATATAAATTATTTGAAATTCTTTTTCTCGGGAAATTTGTTCTTTCTTTCCTCTTGCTCTCCTTCTATCAATATGAACTCATATGTATTTAATGTATACTTTTGGCTAATCTAATATTCCTTTATTTTGTTGCTAAAATTGTTGTATCATTGACCATTGTGAGCTCTTTCAATTGGCTTCTATATCTCTTTGTCATGCACCCATTATTGGAATTCTTTTTGGAGTACTTTTTTACATTCTGTTACTACAAGATGCTTCAGATTCATTTTAGAAATTTCCTGCCCTGTTCTCTATCTATAATTAAAATTAAAATCAGTATGCTCTGGGGCAGGGTTTTTTGTTTTTTTGTTTTTGGTCTCCTTTTCTCTAGTGTATCCCCATCACCCAGAATTGTGTCTGGTACCTAGTGGTGTTCAATATTAATAGGTATTTGTTGAATGAATACATTAAAAGTGGGTAGGAATATTAGTCTATAAATTCAGATAAACAATAGAATATGGCTTTTCATTCTTCTTTTGCCTGAAATATCTGTCTAGTTTATTATTTTCAAATTAATTTCATTATCATCAAAGTTATATGTGCAAATAGCTTAAAGATTCCAATAGTTGTGCAAGATTATAAACAAAAGGACAGTCTTCTAACTTATTCTGTAAGGCAACCACTTTCAGTTTCCTTAGGTGATTCTTTTGATGCTTATCTCCCTATGTTTAAATAGCATGCTTTTATTGTTGCTTCTTGGTTTAAACATCTTATGCATCATCTATTCACTTCCAACTATGGAGGATAAGAATCTGTCACCACATACTCTATTCTTTCTGTCTTCCCATTTTTCTCTCTATATCAGCAAGAGCCCGTTAGGAACACACCTGAAATCAGCAGTTAGTTTTATTATTTGCTGCAGCAAAGGAGACCCCACATTATGAAGAACAAAGATGAGTCTCAATAGGAGGTAGGAAAGGGGTATTATAAAATTTATGGTGATTTTAGCACAGATTGGTCAGACCTCGCTTATGGAATATCAATGATTTTATTTTTGAGAAACCTTGAGACCATGCAGAATTGTCCTTGCATCAGTTTATCTGTGGTCTAATCTTGTGTATAGGAGTCTGGTGTTCATTGTGACAGTTTATTGAATATGATTGTTCTGTTTGGTATAACTCCACGAGTCAATGTATATTTTATAAGATGTGATTTCTGACTTAATTCTTAATTTCTCTCTAACATCCTAGCTTCTGGAAAATAGGGAGTATTTCAATTCATCCCTCAATATAGTTCTATCACAACTGTGATTAAATTAATTTTCAGCGTTTAAATTTCTACAACTGTGTTAGCTGTTGAGCCCTGTATTATATATTCCTTTTCCTTTTTTCACTTTGCTGTCTTACATGCAGACTTGTAGTTGACAAGTGTTATTAACAAACCAGACTCAAAACAGTTCTTACAACCTGGGCTGTAAACTTGATGAAGAGCCTGCTCTCTGGGTTTTAATTTGTTCCGCATTGTGCATGAAAGGTTGAACTGAAATGAATTAAGCAATATTCCTGAAACTGGATGCTTTTACCTCTACCAGTTTCAAGCAGTCAGCAGTCCTGCTAAGCTCTGGTCATGGGATCAGGTTTGGACTCGGAATACATGTTTGCATGCTCAGTTGTGTCTGACTCTTTGTGACCCCATGAACTGTAGCCTGCCAGGCTTCTCTGTCCATGGAATTTCCCAGGCAAGAGTATTAGAGTGGGTTGCATTTCCTACTTCAGGAGATCTTACCAACCCAGGGATCAAACCTGTATCTTCTGCACTGTAGGCAGATTCTTTTACCCCTGCACCACCTGGACTCAGGATGCTGCTGCTGCTGCTGCTAAGTCACTTCAGTCGTGTCCGACTCTGCGCGAACCCATAGACGGCAGCCTGCCAGGCTCCCCCGTCCCTGGGATTCTCCAGGCAAGGACACTGGGTTGCCATTGCCTTCTCCGTGGACTCAGGATAACAGATATCAATTCATAAGGGGTATAGAGTAGTGGCCTCACTGAGTTCTTTAATGAAATCAACCTTATTTTTATTGACTGCTAGTCTTATTTAAATTATTGAATGCTAAAGTATTCCTTATAAATTCTTGATACTAGATCTTTTTCAGATATATTTATTTAGATTTTTTTATTTGAATATTTTGTTAGTCTGTAGCTAGTAGTTTTACTTTCTTCACTGTATGTTTTGAAGGATGGAAGATTTTCCTTTTATGAAGTCCAATTTATCATTTTTTATAATGAGATATTTTTGTGTTTAATTTATGACAGACACATCAAGTTTCCTAGTTTAAACTTTAAAATTACAGTTTATGACATTTTTGAGTTTATTTTGGCATATGGTGAGAAGTGGGGATTGAAGTTCATCTTCTGTTTTTTTCTTTTCCTATACAGAGATCCATTTCTAGCTCCATTTATTGCTGCTGCTGCTGCCAAGTTGCTTCAGTCGTGTTTGACACTGTGCGACTCCATAGACGGCAGCCCACCAGGCTCCTTTGTCCCTGGGATTCTCCAGGCAAGAATACTGGGGTGGGTTGCCATCTCCCTAGAAAGAACTATAATTACACTATTGAATTGTCTTGTAATCTTTGTCAAAAATATGTTGATCAGATTTATGTGGGTCAATTTGTGGACTCTTCCATTGATCTATATGTTTATCTTTGTATCGTACTGCACTCTCTTGATTCACTTCAGTTCAGTTCCGTCGCTCGGTTGTGTCTGACTCTTTGCAACCCCATGAACCAGAGCACGCCAGGCCTCCCTGTCCGTCACCAACTCCCGGAGTCCACCTAAACCCATGTCCATTGAGTCAGTGATGCCATCCAACCATCTCATCCTCTGTCGTCCCTTTCTCCTCCTGCCTTCAATCTTTCCCAGCATCAGGGTCTTTTCCAGTGAGTCAGCTGTTTGCATCAGGTGGTCAAAGTATTTCCCCATCCATTTGCCATGAAGTGATGGGACTGGATGCCATGATCTTAGTTTTCTGAATGTTGAGCTTTAAGCCAACTTTTTCACTCTCCTCTTTCACTTTCATCAAGAGGCTCTTTAGTTCTTCTTCACTTTCTGCCATAAGGGTAGTATCATCTGCATATCTGAGGTTATTGATATTTCTCCCAGCAATCTTGATTCCAGCTTGTGCTTCTTCCAGCCCAGCATTTCTCATGGTGTACTCTGTATATAAATTAAATAAGTAGGGTGACAATATACAGCCTTGACATACTCCTTTTCCTATTTGGAACTATCTTGATTACTATAGCTTTATAATAAACCTTGAAATCAGATAGTTTAAATCCTCCAACTTTGATTTTTGAAAAGTAGTTTTCACCATTTGAGGTCCTTGGATTTCCATACAAATTTTTTAAAGACTGGTTTTTTAAGAGCAGTTTTAGGTTCACAGCAATACTGAGCAGAATTCACTGGGCTTTCCCATATCCTCTATGCCTCACATATGCTAAGCCTGCCCTATTATCAATATCTCCCACCAAAGTGGGACATTTGTTACAACTGATGAACTTATACTGATGCATCATAATCACCTTGAGTCCACAGTATACCTCAGGGTTCACTCTTGGTGTTTATACATTCCATAGCTTTGGACAAATGTATGATGACATGCACCATCATTATAGTTACATACACAGTATTTTTTCAGTCCTAAAAATCCTCTGTGCTCTCCCTATTCATAATCTTCCTTCCTAAATTCCAGCTTCTGGCAAGGACTGACTTTTTAGTGTCACCATAATTTTTTATATTTTCTAAAACGCTAATAATTTTCCAGTATATAGCTTTTTCAGATTGGAATCATACAATATGTAGCATTTAGAAATGGAATTTTTTCACTTACTTATATGCATCTAATTTTCTTCTGTATTTCTTTCATGGCTTCACAGCTTATTTCTTTTTTAGCATTGACTAATACTCTCTCATGTAGATACAGGGGCTTCCCAAGTGGCTCAGTGGTAAAAGAATCCACGTGTCAATGCAGGAGACACAAAAGATGTGGGTTTAGTCCCTGGGTTGGAAAGATCTCCTGGAGTAGGAAATGGCAACCTGCTCCAGTATTCTTGCCTGGAAAATTCCATGGACAATGGAGCTGGCAGGCTACAGTCTATGGAGTTGCAAAAAGTCAGGCACCAGTAAGCTATTGAGCACACAATCACATCTAGATGTACCACAGTTTATTTATTCATTCACCTGCTGAAGGGCATCTTGGTTCCCTCCAGGCTTTGACAATCATGAGTAAAGCTACTGTTAACATCCATTGCAAGTTTTCTTGTGGGCATAAGTTTTCAACTCCTTTGGGTAAATACCAAAGAATGTGAATACTCAATTGTATGGTATGAGTATATTGAGAGTACCTGCTCTGGTGGCTCAGATGGTAAAGAATCTGCCTGCAATGCAGGAGACTCGGGTTCAATCCCTTGGTTAGGAAGATCCCTTGAAGAAGGAAATGGCAACTCGCTGCAGTATTCTTGCCTGGAGAATTCTATGGACAGAGGAGCCTGGGGGGCTATAGTCCAAGAGGTCTCAAAGAGGCAGACACAGCTGAGCAACCAACACACACACATGGTAAGAGTATATTTAGTTTGTGAGACATCATCAAACTACCTTCCAAAGTGACTGTACCATTTGCATTCTACCAGCAATGAGTAAGAGTTCCTGTTGTGCCACTTCCTCTCTGCTTCTATCCTCTGAAAAAGATTTTTAAAAAGTTGATATGATTTCTTCCATCAATGTTTGGTAGATATCACCAGTGAGGTGATTGGCCTGGTGATTTCTGTCTTTAAAAATTATTAATTATTGATTAAATATCTTTAATAAATATAGACCTAGTCACATTGTCTATTTACTCTTGAGTTTTGGTCTTCAAGGAATTGGTCCATTTCATCTAGGTTGTCGGATCTGTGAGATACAGTTAGCTGTTCAGCATATTCCTTTATTATCCATTAACGTCCGTGGGTTTTGTAGTGACGTTGATAATTTGTATAGCTCATTTCTGACACTGGTAATCTGTGTCCTCTTTGTCCAGAAGCTTATCAATTTTACTGATCTTTTCAAAAAAGCAGGTTTTAAAAAACTTATTTATTTACTTTTTGATTTATTTTTTTAGGCTGTTGTGGATCTTTGTTGCCGTGTGGACTTTCTTTAGTTGTGGTGAGTGGGGACTACTCTCTAGTGGCAGTGTGCTGGCTTCTCACTGCAGTGGCTTCTCCTGTCGTGAAGCACAAGCTCTAGTGCACTCGGGCTTCAGTAGTTGTGGCACGTGGGCTCAGGAGTTGCAGTCCCCGGGCTCTAGAGCACAGGCTCAGTAGTCGTGGCACAGGGACTTCATTGCTCCGCAACATGTGAGATCACCCCAGACCAGGATCAAAGCCATGTCTCCTTCATTGGCAGGTGGATTCTTTACCATTGACCCACCAGAGAAGCCCCGAGAAACAGCTTTTGATTTTATAGCTCTTTATCTGTTGATTTCCTGTTTTCAATTAAATCTGTTTCTACTCTGTTAGCATTTCTTTTCTCCTGCTTGATTTAGTGTAGTCTTCTTTTTTTTTTAGAGGTTTCTAATGTGGAAACTTAGGTTATTAATTTGCACTTTTATTCTTTTCTATTATATGGATTCATATACATTTCCTTCTAAGTACTGCTTTCACTGTATCCCACAAACTGTAATGAGCTGTATTTTCATTTTCATTTAGTTAAAAAATACTTTTAAGTTTTTCTTAAGATTTCTTCTTTGACCCATGTGTTTATTTATAAGTGTGTTAGTTTATCTCCATATATTTTTGAATTTTCAGTTAGGGGAGAATTGGTAGCTTATTAACATTGAGTCTCTTAATCCATGAATGTGCTATCTCTCTCTATTTACTCAAGCATCCTGTAATTTCCTACTGCAGTGTTTGCAGTTTTCTATGTATAGGCCTTGCACATATTTTGTTAATTTTACCACTACATATTTTATATTTTTTGTTGCTTTGATTATTAGTGTCACTTTTTCTAAATTTTACTTTCCAACTATGTATTATTATTCTGACCCACCCTCTTTACTAAGTATAGAAAAACTCATTTCACCTGAATATGAGTACCAAAAAAGGGATTACAGTAATTAGAAGAAATAATCTCTAGTACAGTGAGCAGAATAATGTTCCTATAGATAAGAAGACAGTATTTGGGACATATTTATACTAAACATGGCAACTATAAACACACTATTTATTTACACTGTGTTGTGATATTAACCAAATCACTTACATAAGTTTTGTTCTAGGACACAGCTCTGAGGCCTCTGAAGGAGGCAGCACTTAGATAGGAGAAAGCAGTTAGAAGCATAAGAATTTGAAAACAAGAAAAATGATCTCTATTTTCAGATGATATTCTTATTTATCCAAAAAGCCCTATGCATCAGTGGAAAGCTAATACAACAAATAAAATGATTGAGTAAAGTAGTAGATTATAAATCAACATTCAAAACAATAGCTTTATTATATAGAGAAAGAAATTGTGTAGAAGATGTAATGGAAAAGAAGACTCACTTTATTATACCCGAATTAAAATAAATAGGAACAAATTTAAAAAGAAATATCCAAAACATATAATGAAGAAATGGAGAAGGGAATGGCCATCCACTCCAGCGTTCTTGCCTGGAGAATTCCATGGACAGAGGAGCCTGGTGGGCTACAGTCCACGGGGTCACAAAGAGTCGGACACAACAGAATGACTAATACACTTAATGAAGAAAACTATAAAATGGTCTAGAAATACACAAAAATTAGTTTGAAAGTATGGAACATCATATTGTAAACTTGAATAGAAGGAGGAAACATCATATAGAGGTCAATTTTCCCTAAGGTAATTTATAAGTTTAACACAGCAACCCCCCAACGACTATCAGATTATTTTTCTTGGAAATAGAAAAACATTATAAATTTCATTTAAAAGAATCATATATGTAGGAAGTCACTGGAAAAGTAGAGCAATGGGAGTGGGATAGACCAACTACATATTTAAAAAAAAAAAAAGCTTATCTAAAACAGAGTGATCATGATGCCTGGACAGATGGCCAGATTAATGGAACAAGATGGAAAACCCATGGACTTCATTGTGAATGGCAACACTACATGTTGTTATGTACACTATAAAGGCAGCATACCAAATCTATGGGAAATTATGAACTTTTAATAAGTGGTATTGGAATAAACTAAACAGCCATAGTGAAATATATAAAATTGGATATATTCCTCATAATGAATATTAAGATAGATTTCTAATACATGAGAGATTTAAATGGTTAAAAAAAATCATATGAATAGTAGGAGCAAACATGAGTGGAAAGTTCATGAAATCCAGAAGGGAAAAGAGTGGTTAACAGGGTAAAAAGAAAGAACTTAGCATGGCAAAAACAAACAAAAGAAACATTTTTACCAAACATAGAAACACAAAAGAAAAATTGAAAAAAATTGCGATTTTTATCACAGACCAAGTATAAAGAACCTCTAAAATGGAGACGAAAAAAGTCACTCTATAGAAAAAAAGGGCTAGCAAATTAAATAGCTCATGAAATTGTTCTTAACAGTAAAACAATGCTCCACTTCATTTATAATAAGAGAAATGCAAATTAATATACTGTGAAAACTAATTTTTACCTGTCATATTGGCAAAAATTCAAAAGTTTGATAACCTACATTATTGGTGACACTATGGGAAAAGTGGATATTCTTATATATTGCTGATAGGAATCAAAATAATACAATAATTTGGAGGGGAATTTTTCAACATCTAGCAAAATTGCGGTGGCCCAGATGGCAAAGAACCTGCCTGCAATGCGGGAGACCTAGGTTCGATCCCTGGATCTGACTGATCCCCTCGAGAAGGGAATGGAAACCCACTCCAGTATTCTTGCCTGGAGAATCCCCATGGACAGAGGAGCCTGGCGGGCTACAATCCATGGGTTCACAAAGTGTCAGACATGACTGAGGACTACGCACACACAGAAAAATTATACGTACATAACCTTTGAGCTAGTGTTCTAATTTTTAGAGCTCTAGAAGGTGTAGTAGCAAAATGCAGTAAAGTAGCAAAACTGCAAAGAACCCAAGTGAAAAGCTCTTCATTTCAGCATTATTTGTGATAGCACAAGTCTGGAAATTTCTAAACTTTTCCGTGTTCATCAACAGGACACTGTGGATGCTACACAACAAATTATCATGCAGCTGTAGAAGAAAATGAGGAATATCTTCTATAGAGGATCTCTAGTATATGTAGTATCAATGGAAAAGAAAATGAGGTGGAGAAAGTGTGCATTTATGTTACTGTATTTTTAAGGGGACAAAGTAGAGAATACACACATATTTGAGTGTGTGTGTGTGTGTGTGTGTGTGTATGTCTTAGTCACTCAGTTGTGTCCATCTCTTTGCAACCCCAAGGACTGTAGCCTACCAGGCTCCTCTGTCCATGGGATTCTCCAGGCAAGAATACTGGATTGGGTAGCCATTCTCTTCTCCAGGGGATGGAACCTGGATCTCCTGTAGTACAAGTGGATTCTTTGCCATCTGAGCCACCAGGGAAGTGTATATATTTAATGGAAAGTTAAATAAACAGACAAAAATACTTATTATTCTTTGGGAAAGAACATGGTATGAAGGAGACAGAAGCTACATTTCTGTAAACATAATTTGATTTATAGATTTGACTTTGTAACAATGTAAGTATTTTATATCATTATAAACAAAATGAAATAAAAATGATACTAAAAACAAAAACAACATAAAATAAATTAATCTAAATGTATGAAATTGGTGAAAGTGTTATTCACTCAGCTGTGTCTGACTCTTTGCGACCCCATGGACTATAGCCTGCCAGGCTCCTCTGTCCATGGAGTTTCCCAGGCAAGAATACTGGAGTGGGTTGCCATTTCCTCCACCAGGGGATCTTCCTGGCCAGGGATCGAACCCAGATCTCCTGCATTGCAGGCAGATTCTTTACCATTTGAGACTGGTAGCACAATCACAAAGAAGGGTGTTATGTCTATTAAATTTGTGTTATAGTTAACTAAACCAAAGTTGATTGTATATCTCCAGTGGATTATATACAAAGGACCAAAGGAAAAAACAAAAGAAGACAAAATAATATTAAACTGGTTTTGGTAATCATATTGTTGGTGGTAATGCAGGTGCTATTTTGAGACTGGTGAGTATGTGTTGTGGGATAAAATATCATAACTGGATATTGACAGCTGGAATATTTTACATAGGAGAAAGAAAATACAGATACTAAGATGAAGTATCTTACAAAATTAATAAAAGTTACAGTTACTTATGAAGTATCTTGATGAAGTTTTAAAAAGTCCTGTAGTTCTGGATTTGAATTGGAAATATCAGTGAAAACACATGCTTTATTATATCATTAAAAAGAAAAAAAACCTGTTTCCTAGCTCTTTCCACTAAAGTGCTCTGCAAAACCATGATGATCCCAAATCATTGAATACCTTTAGGTACTGATTGTGGTCTCTGTATCTCAATTTCCATTTAAAGAAACCAGACCTTGATGAAGAAACACAGATTTCACAATCTTGGGCAGGAAATGTACAAGGTAAGCCTGAAATATTCAAAAGCAGAGACATTACTTTGC
>SJYQ01010815.1:3858-21699 GCA_006410935.1 Redunca redunca
ATATATATATATATATATATATATCTGGATGTCCATTTGTTCCCTGCAAATAGGTTCATCAATACCACTTTTCTAAATCCTATATATATATATGTTAATATATGATATTTGTTTTTCTGACTTACATCACTCTGTATAACAGGTTCTAGGTCCATCCACCTCTTTAGAACTGACTCAAAAGCATTCTTTTCATGGCTGAGTAATATTCCAGACACAGTGGGGAAAGGAGAGAATAGGATGACTGGAGAAAGCAGAATAGACATATACACCACCATGTGTCAAATAGATAGCTGGTGAGAAGTTGCTATGTAACACAGGAAGCTCAGCCTGACACTCTGTGATGATCTAGAGAGGTGGGTGAGGGGAGGGGAAGGAGGCTTGAGAGGGAGGGAATATATGTATAATTATGACTGATTTGCTTTGTTGTATGGCAGAAAACATCACAACATTTTAAAAAATTTTCCTCCAATTGAAAATAAATTAAAAAAATAAAATGCAAGTCCGATGCCTAAAGTAGGGCACCAAAAGCTGGTGCTCTGGGACAACCTGGAGGGATGGGGTTGGGAGGGAGGTTGGGAGGGAGCTTCAGGATGGAGAGGACACATGTATATGTGTGCCAGATTCATGTTGATGTAGGCAAAAAACATCATGATATTGTAACTATCCTTCAATTAAAATAAATATTTAAAAAATAATAAAACAAAAAATTCTTAAAAGACCACCATCATCTGACTCCACTTTGATGCCTAGTAAATCCTATCCTTCTGAACACAACATCACACCCACCACACACACACCTCTTCCACTTACATAGTTAGGCTGCTCCACTATCAGTCCCTTTCTTCCATCCTGGTGCCATTGTTATGCTCATTCCCACTGCTGTGCCTTTGCTTACCCTGTAGCCTCAATCTGCAGCACTTACCTCTGTTGGCATAAAACTGAAATCTTTCATTTATTTTAAGGCCTAGGTTAAAGACAAGCTTTTCTGTGGAATCCAGCCCATGAATTTCCTTCCTCATGTTTCTCTGGTTCCCCCATATATCTTTCATGTATATATTTTATTGTCATTTTTTCCATTTTATTACTACTTTTATTATTTCTTATAGGGGCCCTTTCTACATCCCCTCAACACATCTACACTAATGTCTCTCATTTCTTCTGCTACTTTCAGTGCCCAGTGCTGCTGTAAAATGAGGCTTGCTAATAACAGCATCTAACATCTGCTTATCATTCATCTTAAACTGTGTCCTATCCATAATAAAGTTTTCTACTCATTTTAAATTTTCCCAGAATGCATATGAGGCTGAGAAAGCCATAGATATTTAATGAATCCTCATTGAGGGAATCTTAGCATTCTTGACTCTGTCCCATAGAAAACAGTGAAGGGAAGACAGAGGCATAGTTCTGCCCTTCCCCTTCCCCCAGTACCAGTATAATAGTGTGGTTCTCCTTTATCCATTCTGTGTATTCAGTTTCAGAGTAAGACTATATTTGGAAAACAGGGTTCTGTCAACTTTTTATGTATGAAAACCACCAATAGAGAGCATTTATTGAACGTGTTGAATGAATGCAAATGTGGCCCGCACTGTGCTAAGCATTCCTATGTGCAATTAGGAAAGGGTTGGGAGTTATTAATGGATTCTATACACCAAGGATTTGGAAATCTAAAGCCATGGGGAGCGACTTTCTGGGGACCAGAGTAACTCGTCACCTAGTATTTTATGTATTGAGAAGGCGTGAGTACTGTCCATCCTGTTCCCAAAGAGGGAGCAACACAAAGGATAAAGCATCCCTTTCCTTGCGCATTTTACCAGCCCCTCTCCTATTGCCCAGTCCCTTGCCAGTCTTGCCACATCAGAATGATGGGGACCTTGGTTTCTTGCATCTCGGAATCAGGCCAGACAGATTGTGGTGCCAAGTTGGTTGTTTTCTGTTTTAAGCACCAGGCTCCCCTGTGGGCACTGGCATTTCTGCGTCTGCTCACATAGCAGGCTGCCTGCCTGAAATCTTCCCCCTGACCCTCTAGGTCTACCGGGAGACTGAGTTGGCATCAGGAAACTGCTTTACCCATAATTCATCTCTGTAATCCTGCATGCCAGTCACCTGAAGCAAAGTGTCCTGCTTCCACTGCCACCAGGCAAAACTGAATCATGTGCAGACACCAATACCCCAGGCTGCTGGCTAAGAATAAGATAAGCTTAAAATAACCTGTACTATCCCCAGCGGACCTTGTTGCCTGCCAGCCTTCTCTTTACCACTGCCTGTGACTGGCTGAGGGGCCAGGTAGACAACTAGTTCCTGAGCCCTGAAATAACATTGACAACAGAAATAAATCTCCTGCCTGAGTTAGAAGCTCATCAAAGCTGAAGGAAAAGATGTTCAATCATTCTGGCACTTACTCAGTTGCACTTAGGATTTCTAGCATGGGCTTCAGGAGACTTTGATCCTCCCCAATTCAGAGGGGTGGTGGATATATATGAAAAGTGGAGGTTCAAACATGGTGGGAGAGGTCATTAGTTTTAGTGGCAGGGGAGAACCAGGTGATCTGTGCCTGTGAGTTCAAAGCTTCATTCTTGTACCCAGGCCCCTGGTCTCTGTGAACAGACCTATATTCAAGTTGTTTGAATGAGAACTACAGCTAAGACATGCCTGGTAAGTGGGAAGCAAAGGCTGCTAAGGACGGGGGGCTCCTCTCTGCCCATGAGAAGTCATACTACTCCATGCCACCTCCTCCGGAGCTAGGGGCACTTTTTCTAAGAGTGAACATACAGCAGAAAGTGAAGGCTTTGGTGTTTCCTAACCTGAGTCACACTTATTTGACCATCTGAGAGTTCCCAAGCCCTGATTCACCACTCCCAGGTTCCCCTCAACCTTCACCTCAGAAGAGACATTTTCCTCTCTCTTAGCACCTAATGGTGGTACCATAGGATGGATTAAGTTCTTGACTCTATGCAGCAAAAAGGCAGATGATACAGGTTCTCTTAGGATTCGAAGAACTTATCAATTACAAGAAGTAGGGATGTATGGGTAAGACTGCAGAATTTACTGACCTGTAATATCAAAAGCAGTAAGATTCTCAGTAGGAACAGGGAGCCAAGCAGTAGAGCATGACTATTACAAAAAATATGCCAAGGTTATTATGATCCTTACCTTTAACTTTATATCCATGCATTAGCAAGTTACTCTTATTAATTTCCTAATTCACTGAAGAGACAAAAATGGCCCAGATAAGTAACATGACCTACAAAAGGTCACCTAGCTGAGAACCATGCCAGAAGCTGCCTGTCTCTTCAAGTGCTTACATAGCCATCACTGTTGGTCCTCTTAAATGTTTGACTATGAGAATAAGTGACTTACAGCAACTGGCATCCAGCCCTGAGAACCAGGGCTTGCAAACAACCTTCCTTCACATATGTATGAGTCTGCTTGGGCTCCCAAAACAAAATACCACTGACTGGGTGGCTTAAACAATAGAAATTTATTTTATCAATTATGGAGGGTGAGAAGCCCAAGATAAAGGCGTCAGTGGGGTTGGTCTCCTGAGGTCCCTCTCCTTAGCATGCAGATGACCATGTTTTGCTCTGTTCTTACATAGCCTATTATTTTATGCACATGCCTCCTGGTGTCTGTTGTTTGTTTTTTGCACACACACTAATACTATTGGATTCCCACCTCATGACCTTATTTAGTTAGTTACCTCTCTAAAGGGCTTCTCAGGTGGTGCTAGTGGTAAAGAACCCACCTGCCAATGCAGGAGACACGGGAGATACAGGTTTGATCCCTGGGTTGGGAAGATCTCCTGGACAAGGAAATGGCAGCCCACTCCAGAATTCTTGCCTGGGAAATCCCACTGACAGAGGAGCTTGGTAGGCTAAAGTCCATAGGGTCACAAAAAGTTGGGCACAACTGAAGTGACTTAGCACCCACGCACCTCTCTAAATGCCCTATCTCCAGAGAGTGTCACATTGGGAGTTCGGGCTTCAACATATAAATTTGAAGAAACAGAGATCAGTTGAAAGTATTGGCGTTGAAGCCCCAATACTTCGGCCACCTAATGTGAAGAGCCGACTCATGGAAAAGACCCTGATCCTAGTAAAGACTGAAGGCAGGAGGAGAAGGGGACAACAGAGGATGAGATAATTGGATGGCATCACCAACTCAATGGACATGAGTTTGAGCAAGTTCTGGGAGTTGGTGATGAACAGGGAAGCCTGGTGTGCTGCAGTCCATGGGGTCTCAAAGAGTTGGACACAACTGAACAACAAGATCAGTCCAAAAGAACACAAAAACTGTGACGACTGGGCACAAAGAATGTTTATCCTCATTCACCCTGCTGCTGCTAAGTCGCTCCCCGCATCTATGCAACTGCACTTCCAACTTCTTTCCCAACCCTATTCCACAAAGACCCTTCACACACATCTCTATAACCATCATTGGTGCTTTCTCAAGTCACATCCCTTCTACTCCAGCCCCCAAACACCCTGTCTCTGGTTTCATGGCCTGGTCCTGGGGCTGTCTTTATCTTCTGCATGTGTTTTTCATACATGGGTTCTATGCTCCCAAGAAACCCTATTAGCTCCTCAAGGGCATAGCCCAAATTGTCTTTTTCTTTTGGAGCACCAGAACAGGTAACAAACATCTGGGCACACAGGGGACACATGTACTAAAACCACATTATTCCCTATTTAATGACATGACGTGAAATGACAGTAAATGTCACAGCACTCCAGAAATGTTGACTGACTGCTGAGGGACAGAAACCGGGTCACCTCATCCTCCTTTCTGCTCCCTTTTTCAGTATTTTCCAAACACAATGGAAAAGGTCTTGCTCTCTGCTTCTGTTAGACAGTTCTATTTTCTATCCTTACACTCTAGGCAGTGAGAAACTCAGATAAGAATGAAGTGCATTTATCTCACTCTGAGAGGCTCAGGTTTTTTGTGGTTTTGTTTGTTTGTTTGTTTTTGCCTGCTGCAGCTCTGGGGCTCTGACTCTCCCCAAAAAACAGCTCAATAGCAAAAAGTGAAATTAGGTATAGGGGGCAGGAAGGAAAGAAGAAGGAAGCAAAGAAAGCAGTGAAGGTGGAAGGGAAAGCCAAGCCATTTCCAGCACCATGCTGCCCTTCCTGCCAAGAACAGGAAGAGAGCTGCATTTTGCATGCATGCATGCCTAATGAATCGCTTCCGTAGTGTTTGTCTCTTTGCAATCCTATGGATTATAGCCCACCAGGCTCCTCTGTCCATGAGATTCTCCAGGCAAGAATACTGGAGTGGGTTGCTATACCCTCCTCACATTTTGCAAAGCACCTCTACATAGACAAACTTTTTCAGGACAAAGACCCTAATGGGAACTGAAAGATGAGTGGTCCATTCTCATGATCATGTTTAAAGTGTAACTTCATCATCAGGCTCATCAGCCCAAGAATGAGGGCAGCAAGTGCCTCATGGTTTATTTTTATAAACCACTCCCATCACCTCCCAGATCCCAGAGGGGCCCACCCTGTCTTATTTAAGACCACACAACATTGTTATTAAACTCGTGTGTGCCTGAGGGACACTTCCTATCTGTTTCAGGGGAAGAGAGAACCGAAGCTAAGCAACTTAGCTCTCTGGCCCTTGTCTTCCAGCCAGTATTTTAGTAGTGGCAGGAAATCAGAGAAGCTGCTCAATGATACTCTAAGTGCTGTGAGCAGATTGAGCAATTGCACCTGGATTAGTGAGCTGATCTATCATCAGTGAGCAGTTATGGAGTACTTACTGGACACAAGATTTTTGCATTAGGGACTGTGGGCCTTTTCCATGAAGATGACATGATCCATGCTTTCGGGAGGTACACGATCCTGGGACAGAATTCATTCAGTAATATATTCATTTTTCTGGCTGCCTAACAAATTACCATCAGCTTCATGGCTTAAAATAATACCCATTTATCCATTCACAGTTCTGTAGGTCACAAGTGCATCATGGTCTAATAGGAACCTCTGCTCAGGGTCTTCTAAGCTGTCAGCTGAGCTGAATTTTCGATAGGAACCTCTGCTCAGGGTCTTCTAAGCTGTCAGCTGAGCTGCATTTTCATGTGGAAGCCCAGGACTCTCTTCTGTGCTTGTGTAGTTGTGGCAGAGTTCAGAGTTCCTAGTTACCCTGTAAAAGGAAGGGCTGTGCAGTAAAGGCAGGCGGGGGGGGGAACCTCTCTCTCCAAATTTGCTAATTGAAAACAACCTTAGCCTGGCAAGAGTTAGGAAAGAGGATTTCATTGTTAATGAGTTAATGTTCTACACTACTGCTGACTCAGACCTAAAGGGATGGTGTGGAGATGAGCTAGTCCTGGCTGAGAAAGCAAAACTGTGAAAGAGCTTAAAGCTCACATAATAATGAAATAGGTCCTTTTTCCTAGGTTATATTCCAGAGAGTTTAGAGTTTGGTTCAGGATCCTGGAATGCTACTACTGAGTCAGAATTTTGTATAAATAATGAGAGCAAGTCTGACCTAGAAAAGAGAGATGAAGCATATAAAGTTCAGCCAAAAGGGGCTTTGCATTTGGGGGCAGAGGGCAAGGAAGCGGAGACAGAAATGTGACATTAGATTGGGGAAAATAGAGACTTCACTTAAAGAACACACACAGAATCTCTCAGGCTCTGGGACCCAGAGCAAAAGCCATAATTGAGTAGGAGCTTAGGTAAGACCCACCTGCTAGTCTTGGAGGGTCTCCTCAAGAGGCAGGAGGCAAGTGCAGATCACTCTGAAAACACTGACACTGGCAGCAACCATTTTGGGGAGCTCCTTCTACCGGAGGGTACTGCTGCTCCTCCCTCTAGCTTGTTAGCCCCAGGACCCAGTCCTGCCCTGGCCTAACAGCCTGCAGTTGCCACTGTTGAGGCACCTTTGGCCAATCAACTAGCTGGGCAGGGACACAGCCCCACTAGACAGCACACAGGTTGCCTAGACCCTCTGAGCCCACAGCCGCCTCTGGACAAGGCCCTGCACACCAGAGGGCCCAGCTCCACCCACCAGCCCCAGAATGCCCTGGGCCCCAGCCCTGCCTTCTAAGAAGCTTGCTTTAGCCTCTGAACCAGCTGCACCCACCAGGGGGCAGATACCAGATGCTAAGAAAACCACAGTCCTGGAGCCTGTGGACCCAGCATGCTTATCAGTAGGCGATACCCTTCCCTTAGACCAGCTGGGTCCTGGCCCTGCTCACTAGCAAGCCAGTACAAGCTTTGGGACACTCCAGACCCAAACCCAGCTGTGTCAAGCACTGCCCATTCCCCACCACCAGCGATCTGACACCTACTCTGGTTACCCTGGGCCCTGCAACCAGACACTGGGACCCAGTTCTGCTTGCCAGTAGTCCAGCACTAACCACAGGACCAGGATTCATCCACCAGTGGGTGGAGAACAGCCCCGAACTCTTCTGAATATGCACTCCACCCACTAGTGAGCCAGCACTAGCCTAGAGATACTACTCTGGGAGTCATCAATATTTAAATCAGTGGTTCTCCATCATAGATGCAAAGTAAAATCACACGGTGACTTACAAAACTTGCGTATGTCAAGGCCCTACCCTAGACCAGTTAAATTAGAACCTCTGAAAGTGGGCCTAGGCATTTGCAGGGTTTAAACTCTTCAGCTGATTCCAATTTGCAACCAATGCTGAGACCAACTGGCATAGAACAGTGCTTCTCAAACATTAATGAATAAAAGTCACCAGGGGACTTTACTAAAATGCAGATTATGATTCAGTAGGCCTGGGGTTGGAGAAGGCAATGGCACCCCACTCCAGTACTCTTGCCTGGAAAATCCCATGGATGGAGGAGCCTGGTAGGCTGCAGTCCATGGGGTCGCTGAGAGTTTGACGCGACTCAGTGAATTCACTTTCACTTTTCACTTTCATGCACTGGAGAAGGAAATGGCAACCCAGTCCAGTGTTCTTGCCTGGAGAATCCCAGGGACGGGGGAGCCTGGTGGGCTGCCATCTATGGGGTTGCACAGAGTCGGACATGACTGAAGGGACTTAGCAGCAGCAGCAGCAGCAGCAGGAGGCCTGGGGTGGGGCCCAAGATTCTAAATCTCTAATGCCATCCCAAGCTTTTGGATTAAAGCTTACACATTGAGTAGCAACAGTACGAAACAAAGTATTAGTCACTCAGCTGTGTCCAACTCTTTGCAGGGAGACTCTTTACCATCTGTGCTACTAGAGAAGCCCAATTCTAATGTGCACCAGGATTCAAAATTACTGTTAATCAGTGCAAACTGAAAAGTATGGGGCCATTGGAAGGTAAGTGCCTCCTATAGCTCCTGGACACTGAGAAGCAGACAGGAGAGGCTGTCTCAGAAAGCTTTGTAAACTCAGAGAAGTAATTTGCCCAAGAACACACAACTCACAAATATCTGGGCTGGGATTCAAACCTTGATCTGTCTGGGAACTTTCCTGGTGGTCCAGCAGTTAAGACTCCATGCTTCTAATGCAAGGGATGCAATTTCGATTCCTCGTCAGGTAACTAAGATTCCACATGCTGCACAGTGTGGCCAAAAAAGTAAAAAAAGAGAGGGGGAAAACCCAACCATTATTGACTCCAAAACCTTAACTGTACAAAGAGATATCTCAGGGGGGAAAATGCAGTGTTTCCCCAAATGAGATTCTAATAGGCCACACTGGCAAAAGGCACTGTGTCTCTGGAATGATCCCCATATCTACCTCTCCATCTACCCCTCTTTCTTCCCTTTGATCTTTCCACTAGCTTTGTTTCCTTTCTATAGTTGCCACCACATCTTTCAGAAGTGGAGGCACTACATGAAAAGGAGCCAAAATTGCAGGCTGCCCTCATGGAGGCCAGCCAGATTTGATGTCCTCCTTCCCCAAGTACTGTGCCCTGGAGCCTCCTTTAAGGAGAGAGTGGAAGATGCAGGATACAGTGCTGCAGTCAAAACCAAGCATTCTGTTTCCCACTACTTCTGCCTCCTGACATAGCAGCAGCTCTGTAATGAAAATCTAAATCATTTGTGTGCACACATAGCAACTGTTTATTTGCTGTTAGCTTTGAGGACACAGTAGGGGTTCGATACATTTAGAGAAGAGATCAACACTGGGAGAGTCTAATCTCATAAGTAGACAAAATGAAAAACGAAGCCAAAAATGCATCCCTCCATATCTGAAAGAGAGGCCAGTAATAAATATCTTTCAACTTCAGCCCCCCTCCAGCTCAGAAAAATGCCTTTAAATCAGTGACACAGAGCAGAGATGACTCCTTGTAAGGAAATGACTCCTTCTGTCTGCCTGCTAAAAAAGTTTTACTAGGTCTGGTTGGAGATTGATTGTGAGTTCTAGAAGCCATACAACTTTCCTCTCAGGCCACTGAGTTTGCTACCTTCCATCTTTTACAAAATGCATGCACTATTAGCTTTCTGGAAACTTCCATTTTTTCTCACCAACAGACTTCCTGGGACTAAATACAATCCAGAAGCTTCTCCACTTTAGTATTTCTACCAAGAGTGAATACCTGATTGAAGAAAGTGTCCTTATCACATTTTGAAGGGGCCAGACCTCTGTCTTAGTGCAAACTGTTGGACAGTTTATAAAATCTCTGCTTGCCAGCAGCTTCCTCATACCTTCATCCTCCCAGGTTTTCTCCTCATCCAACCCAAACCTCATATTACCACCTGCTCTTGCAGAAACTCAGAAACCAGAGCTGGCCCACTTTGGTTTGGGCACATGGTCCTGTAAGGCAGGGACCCACTGCCTGGAATTCACCAGCATCAGAAAATCAATGGAGGCAGCTACTCCCCTAGGACTGACATAATGAGAGGTGACAGTAGGGAGAAGGATCATTCAAGACAGGTCTGAGTGACTTGAGACCTGCAGTATACTGAGGGACACCCAAGGTGGAGAAATTATAACCCTACAGAAAGTGAAAGAGGAGAGTGAAAAAGTTGGCTTAAAACTCAACATTCAGAAAACTAAGCTCATGGCATCCAGTCCCATCACTTCATGGCAAATAGATGGGGAAACAATGGAAACAGTGACAGACTTTATTTTCTTGGACTCCAAAATCACTGAAGATGGTGACTACAGACATGAAATCAAAAGACGCTTGCTCCTTGGAAGCAAAACTAGGACAAACCTAGACAGCATATTAAAAAGCTTTGCCAACAAGGTTCCATCTAGTCAAAGCTATGGTTTTCCCAGTAGTCATGTATGGATGTGAGAGCTGGACTGTAAAGAAAGCTGAGCACCGAAGAATTGATGCTTTTGAACTGTGATGTGGTTGAAGACTCTTGAGAGTCCCTTGGACTGCAGGAAGATGCAACCAGTCCATCCTAAAGGAAATCAGTCCTGAATATTCATTGGAAGGAGTGATGCTGAAGCTGAAACTCCAATACTTTGGCTGCCTGATGCACATTGGAACTGACTCATTGGAAAAGACCCTCCTGCTGGGAAATATTGAAGGCAGGAGAAGGGGACAGAGGATGAGATGCTTGGATGGCATCACTGACTCGATGACATGAGTTTGACTAAGCTCCTAGAGTTGTTGATGGACAGGGAAGCCTGGCGTGCTGCAGTCCATGGGGTCGCAAAGAGTCGGGCATGACTGAGCAACTGAGCTGAACTGATCAGGCATGTCAATTGGGTAGGTGCTGTCAATCTGACATTCCTTCTTGAAGGAATATCCTGCTAAGTAGACTCTTCAGAAATGTTCAGTTGGTTTTGAGCTAGCCTGCCACCCATCACCCCTCTACACACAAGATCTAAGTGGTTCTGAGAGTCAGAGAGGATCCATGGTTAGGCACTTGATTTGTGTGTACAGGCAGGGAGCATGTTAGCCAGCCAGGCATGGGACAGACCCCTGTCTCTCAGATCCTCCCTTTGCTCTTTAAACCCTCCCCGAATCCATGGGCTCTCCTTCCTCTCTACTTAACAGGGACAGACAAGGCTGGCTTAGCATCCAGAGTCTGCTCTAGGCCACAGGGGGAAAAAACAAGCAGGCTAGTCAGATGTCTATTCTATGCAGAAACAAGACTTGGCAGGAAAGAAACCAGACACCAGCAGTGAGGAATTTAACTTCAAATTGAACAAGGGGCTGGATCCCTCTTTGAATATAAGCCCCAGTGGGCCTGGTTTCCTCACAGGAAAAAAAAAAAATCCCTTTTAAATCCTATCCCCTTTCCCTGGGAAAGGAGAGGAAACTGGCCAACGAATTAATACCTTATACAAGATGACAGTCATTTTAAATGGTTCTTTTGAATTAATCCCTTTCTGCTCAGTCTCCTCTCTAGGGTATAGCTACTTCACAGTGTGTTCAGGTATCTGAGCCAGGGAGGGCAGCAAGGCATTGGGGAAGCAATGTGGAAGGAAATCGGGAACTGAGAACACTCACTGAGCTGTTATTTTCCTTTTGCCTCTGAAATCCGCAAGGTCCATGCTCTGCCCTTCTCTGCCATGCTCTGTGCCAAAGGAGGCTGACCTCAATGGACTGTAGCAACAGGCTTTTTTGTCAGTTGGCATCTAGCTGGGGTTGGCTAATGGTGGGCAACAGTAGGAGATCCGAGAGCAGGAAGAGAGGGAAATAAAGATTTTGTGCCCCTTCCTCCCTCCCAGGTGTGTTACACTTAGGCAGTGGGCTTCCCTGGTGGCTCAAACAGTAAAGAACCTGTCTGTCAATGCAGGAGTCCCAGATCCAATCCCTGGGTGGGGAAGATCCCCTGCAGAATGTCATGGCAACCCAGTATTCTTGCCTGGAGAATCCCATGGACAGAGGAGGCTGGTGGGGTACAGTCCCTGGAGTCACAGAGTTGAACACGACTAACACTTTTTTTCACTCAGCTCTTCTGCCTAAAGACACAGCTCCTATCAGGTAGCCCCTCTTACGCCACTAGAGTTCTTGCTGGGTTCTAATAACACGGTTTCTTCCCTTTGCCCCTTCAGTGTTTGGGGTGATATCAGCTCTCCACCATTCATCGTCTCTGCATGCCCCACCATCATGGTAGATTCCCTGAATTCTACCCGTACCATCACAAATAGCCCCTTCATTAAGCTCAGCTAGGAAAACTCCTTGAGTGTACCATCTGTTTCCTGCCAATACCCTAACTTAAACACTTACATCACTTTCACAAATTTTATCCTGCAGAATTCCAAAGGTTCCCTAGACTTCTGAGAAGAAAGATTACCTGATCCAACTGCCTTTTTTAAAGAGATGGATCTGCATTTTCTCAAATGAAAGACATATTCTCCATATACCAAGCTCTCCTAAATTAAGGTTGCATTATTGTGCTTACACAATAGAAATGAATTTTGAGCCAGTTCCATTTTTGTTTCACGTGTTCTTAGTCATCTTTCTCGGGGAAAGGGGGTGCTACAAACCTAATTACATTGTTTTCCTCCCAGTGAGGTATGCTCAACTTTCTTTACCTTAAATACTTAATCCAGTTTCATGGGGAAAATACTTGCCATTAATTCAAATATCAGTTCCCTGCTATCTGGTATTCCTATGTTATTCCCCATCTCAATGAAAGCCTACATCCCAAAGTAAACATACCAAAATTTTCACTCGTCCTCACCATCACAAAACCACTAGACATCAAGTGTTATGGGATCTATTTCCTAAATACCTTTATAAAATTTTAATATGTTCTATTTAACCCAGTATACCCCAAATACTATCATTTCAACATTACTTGGCCTTTCGGTTAAAATCAAATGTAGTATCTGTTTGTTCTTATCAGTATAAAATTATTAATAAGGTATTTTAATTCTGGTATGTAACAAAATATTCTAAATATCTTCATTCAGATTAGTCCATCTGCTCCAGCCCCACAGTCACTGCCTTAGTTCAGGACCTGACTGTCTTACACCTAGACTATTGAAATATCTATAGCCTCTCCCTATTTTCTTCCATTCTCCCCACATTAGTCAAACTGATCTTTGAAAAACACAAATACATTCACATCACTTCCCTTTCAATGGCCCTCCTTTAGAATAAAATCCAAGCTCCTTATCCCGGTTTAGAAGATCCCATTAATATTTCCCTTTGCAGCCTCAGCTTTGCCACCTCCCTTTTCACACCTTTATTCATTGTTCTTGTGATGGAGCCATGTCTTGTCAAGTCTCCATGCCCTGCTTTCCATGTTCCCTTGTATAGTACATACTTAGCCTTTGCTAACTCTCGCTATTCATCTCTCAGACTCATCTTAGACATCATCTTTTCTGGAAATATTTCCCATGAACTCCTTCATCCCCAAATTGGTTTAACAGCCCCTGTATGTGAACCTTTAACCCCCACCCCTTCACTTATTAGTACTTAACACACTGTTTGACAATCATTTATTTACATGTCTGTCAATACCCTATCACTTTTAGGGTAACTGTATCTTTATCTTTTCCCCCCCAGTACTTAGCATAGAAAGTGGCATATAGATAGATATTCAAAAAGTGTGTCCTTAATGAGTGATTAAATGAATGAATGAGCTCATGAATGGAGTATACACTTGAATTCACTTACCTCCATAAGGCCGATATATGGACCCTGATTGGCCCTTCTTAGGATGGCCTGTAACTAATGAGAACACTTTTTGCCATTTCCCTCCTTCCAGGTAGGGCTGTCCTGGGCTGTATAAAAACCACACTGGAGTGATTAAGACTAGAAAAAGATGAACTTGCCTTTTGAGTCACAGGCCGTCCCTAGTCCCTAAAACTGTACTTATGGAACAATAGAGCTAGCCTGAATTAATTAAGGAAGAGTAGGGGAGATAAATTCTCTTCCTGAGAAACACCAAGTTCCTCACCATCCATCAGCCTTGAGCACAGATGGGATGGAGGCCAGGCCTAAAAATACATCAGCCCTAGGTGACATCAGGACTGTGTTCTTTTATGTCTAATTCACCCCAGATGGAAGGGAAAGCACTTGAAAGTCTTTGAAACAGGCAGAGAAATATGTATCATGCTGGGAATGACTATAGGGGCAAAAGGCCACTGTGGATTTCCTTGTCAGTGAAAATGAACTCTAGTAAGAATTTCTATAAGGAACCAGCAGAAACATCCTTGTCATCATCATTTTGAATTAGTATTTATTGAACACACAACAAATGCTAGTCTCTGCTCAGAACATCTGATGAAAACCATTCCTGTATCTATAAGGGACGAGGGAATACTTGCCACTATTTTAATGCCAGTCACCCTGCCAGAACACAAAATGAACTCTTATGAATATTTTCTAAAGCATAATGAGGAAGGAATCTTAGACTACATGCAAGCATCCTTGATTACTGTTTTTTCCACTGGCAGTCGCTCTCCCCACAAGCTTTGTCACAACCAGAAAGGAAGAGAAGCAGGAAAAAAGAGGAAGAGTCAAGGCACAATCAGGCATAAAAAATTGGGCAGGGGCACTTCATAGATGTTTGCAGATGGCAACAAATATCAAGGGAGGACCAAAGTAATGGAGCAGTAGGAACCAGCCCTGTTCATCTCATGGCTCCTCCCCGCACTGGTGTTTTTGTTGTTGCTATTGATGCTGTTGTTTGGTCACTAAGTTGAGTCTGACTCTTTTGTGACCCTATAGACTACAGCCCGCCAGCCTCCTCTGTCCGTGGGATTTCCCAGGCAAGAAGACTGAACTTGGTTGCCATGCCATTCTCCAGGGGAATCTTCCCAATTCAGGGATGATTGAACCCATGTCTCCTGCATTGCAGGTGGATTCTTTACTGCTGAGCCACCCGGAAAGCCCATAAGTATTTTTACCCAACCTTTAAGCTTTGGGGTAAATGACAGAAGATGCAGAATTCTGAAGAACTGCCTGATTGTACAGCTTTCAACTGAGGATCTTTCTTATTATTTTGTATTAAAGGGCACTTTGGGACTTGGAGGCCAGTGGGTACTCTCCAGCTAGATAAACATTTAAGAGAATTATTGTCCTTGGTGAATTTTGTAAATAGCCACTGGCCCACTGATTTAAGGCAAAGTGAAAATGAATGATGAGTTAAAAAGCATACAAACACTGTGTTACATGACTGGCAAGTGGGTAGCAACTGGCCTAGTCTTAGTACTTCTTTTCAAGGCTCCCTTCCTTCCTCTATCCCACCCTCTCCAATTCTGCCAAATCTCAAGGTTTGAGGCAGTGGTCAAGCTCCATGGTATAAGAATTGGTGTTCCTCATGATGCTCTCCACCAGCATGACAGGCTTAGGGTTTCTTCCAGCAAAGCAAGAGAGCCAGGTGCAAATCAACATGGCTGCAGCTGCACCACCTCCAGCACAGTAATAGGCCCAGCCAAGCCGACAGGTACCTGCGGGAACAGGGATAGAGACATAAAGGTTAGATTGTCTTCTCATACATTCTCTTGGAGATGTTAGGGTTAAAGTGAGAGTAGGAAACAGTGAATGAGACTAGGCTCACTCTTTTCTCTTTCTTCCTTTGCTGATGGCTGGTATTAGCTTTAGCAAGAGGTTATAAAATGTTATTTTGTTACACATCTGTAACAGAATGGGGGTGGTGTGGGTAAAGGCAGTGGTGGTGATGCTAATGACAGTGATGACAAGAACAACTTGATCAAGTGTCAAGAACTATGTTAAATTCTTTAGACATATATCTCATTGAACATTATAGTAATTATAGGAGTTAGGTACTCTTATTATCCCTACCTATTTTATACAAGATGAGGCAACCCAGGCACAGGTTTGTGGAAAATCACACAGATAGGAAGTGGTAGAATCAGGATATAAACACTTGCTCATCCTAACTCTGCAGCTTCGCACTTTTAACCACACTGATATACTACACTGCATGAATTGTTTTCAAAGAACTATATCCTGTATCATGGGGAAATTTGCAGGCAAAATCAAATTACTTGTTCCATGCCATGTGTCTCTATTCTAACCTAATCTTTCAACATCCAGGGAAGAAATATGCATTGGAATCAAGATCAATCTTCTAAGGGGTAGTTTCAGTCTGAAGGATAATGGGAAAAGTCACCTGTTCACAAACATCCACCCCACCCATCATTTATTCTAGCACAGGTAGATTCTTTCCTTTGAAGTATTTGAGTTTTTTCAGAGATCCATCAGAAAAAGTCAATGCCCAAAGAAAGAGAGCTATTATATCACAAGGGATCAGAGTAACAAATAACTGCTGAAATCAAGTGCTTAAGCAAATAGGACTCCAGAAATTGGTGTAGATTCCCAGTGATACAAAATGGCAGAGTAATCCTGAGGGGAAAAAAAGTGGCTTTCACCTATATCACAGTCCTATAGAAAGCAAGTCTTGACTATAGTCAGTCAGTGGTGATGTCAAGACTGATTTTCAGGGCAATTTACATTTATTAATTGAAGTATAGTTGATTTACAAGATTATATTAGTTTTACATGTACAGCATTGTGGTTCAATACTTTTACAAATTATAGTGTTAGTCACTCAGTCATGTCCAACACTTTGAGACCCCATGGACTGTAGCCCAATAGGCTTCTCTGTCCATGGGATTCTTCCCTTCTCCAGGGGATCTTCCCAACTCAAGGATTGAACCCAAACCCAAAGATTGAGCCCAGGTCTCCCGCATTACCACCTGAGCCAGGGAAGCTCTTACAGATTATACTTCCATTAAAATTTATTATAAGGCAATGGCTATAATTCACTGTGCTATACAATATATCCTTGTTACTTCTCTATTTTATACACAGTAGTGTGTATCCCTTAATTCCATACCCCTATCTTGTCATGCCCGCCTTTCCTAGTCCCACTGGTAATGAAGTTTCTATTCCATATCTGTGAATCTGTTTCTATTTTGCCATATACATTCATTTGTACTATATTTTTAAATTCCACATATAAGTGATACCATACAGTACTTGACTTTCTCTGTTTGACAAGTCACTAAGCATAATATTCTCTAGATCCATTCATATAGCTGCAAATGGCAGAATTACATTATCAATATTGAATACCAGATACCCTAACCTGCCTCTTGAGAAATCTGTATGCAGGTCAGGAAGCAACAGCTAGAACTGGACATGGAACAACAGACTGGTTCCAAATAGGAAAAGGAGTACGTCAAGGCTGTATATTGTCACCCTGCTTATTTAACTTCTATGCAGACTACATCATGAGAAACGCTGAACTGGAAGAAACACAAGCTGGAATCAAGATTGCTGAGAGAAATATGAATAACCTCAGATATGCAGATGACACCACCCTTATGGCAGAAAGTGAAGAGGAGCTAAAAAGCCTCTTGATGAAAGTGAAAGAAGAGAGTGAAAATGTTGGCTTAAAGCTCAACATTTAGAAAATGAAGATCATGGCATCCAGTCCCATCACTTCATGGGAAATAGATGGGGAACCAGTGGAAACAGTGTCAGACTTTATTTTGTTGGACTCCAAAGTCACTGCAGATGGTGATGGCAGCCATGAAATTAAAAGACACTTACTCCTTGGAAGAAAAGTTATGACCAACCTAGACAGTATATTCAAAAGCAGAGACATTACTTTGCCGACTAAGGTCCATCTAGTCAAGGCTATGGTTTTTCCTGTGGTCATGTATGGATGTGAGAGTTGGACTGTGAAGAAGGCTGAGCGCCGAAGAATTGATGCTTTTGAACTGTGGTGTTGGAGAAGACTCTTGAGAGTCCCTTGGACTGCAAGGAGATCCACCCAGTCCATTCTGAAGGAGATCAGCCCTGGGATTTCTTTGGAAGGAATGATGCTAAAGCTGAAACTCCAGTAATTTGGCCACCTCATGTGTAGAGTTGACTCATTGGAAAAGACTCTGATGCTAGGAGGGATTGGGGTCAGGAGGAGAAGGAGATAACAGAGGATGAGATGGCTGGATGGCATCACTGACTCAATGGACATGAGTCTGAGAGAACTCCG
>SJYQ01010815.1:24987-39581 GCA_006410935.1 Redunca redunca
GTGTTGTGTTTCAATTTTCATTTGTCTCTAGTATTTTCTGATTTCCTCTTTAGTTTCTTCATTGACTTGTTGATTTTTTAGTAGCATGTTGTTTCACTTCCATGTGTTTGGGCTGGAAATGGAGGGGCTAGAGCTAGAGCCACTGTGAGGTGGGACTTCTGCTCGGTGGCTGTTACCACCCTATCAAGGACTGGATCTGATCCCATGTTGCTGGAGGAAAAGCTCTGAAGTCTGAGCTCAAGCTGGCTCTGTTGCCTTTATGCATGTATTTTCCCCTCTCCCTAAACCAGGACCCTTGTCCTAGAGATGGAGAGTGCTGAAGTAAGGGGGCCTCATGCAGGATCTCTGCTCAAGTCAGCTGCAGACAGTGATTCGAACTGTCTCCAGTAAGCTGCCTATACGGATGACTGAAACTGTTTCCTCTCTGCTCAGACAAAGCCTCAGATGCAAGTTCCCTTTGTTCCTCATAGCTGACTACTGCTCCAGCCTCTGCCACCCATGCTACCATGCCATAGCACAAGGCAGGCAAGGCCCATGTGAACTCTCAGTGTAAATTGGGGATTGAGCTATAGTGGAATCCTCAGAGGTCTAGGCTGCTTCTGATACACTGCTTGAATAAGCACCCATGATAGCCACTGCTATTCTTCCAAGACTTTGCCCTAGGACCTGATCACTTCTGTATCCCATGGTTTAGTCTTCTCCTTGGTTGTGGCTGCCCCAGATCCAGTGCTGCATTGTGATGTGGAGTGAGTAGGGCTGGAGCATTTGCTTGGTTTGTGCTGGGGCACAGCAAGACATTCATGGGAAACTGGGCAGTCACCAGAGAAGAGCTCTCTATGCCCTGCCTAGGGAGCAAGCAAGCATGTGTACATTAGCACATGAGCAGAGTTCAGGCTTCCCACAACCCTACTGCACCACCCCTCAATAACCCCTGTGGTTTTCCAGCCAGCCAAAATGGCTTGTCTCCTATACATAGGACTCCAGGACTGGGGACCCAATCTGTAACTCTCACTGTCTCCATCCTTGCATTCTCCCTTCCCAGGGACTCAGGTCCTTTTCTTCCTTCCTATCAAATTACGTATATATCTTTCCTATAGACTTGCTTGTGCAGGAGTCCTTCTGCCAGTTTCCAGATGATTTTCAGTGAGACCTGTTCCACATATAATACATTTTTGATGTTTTTATGGGGGGATGTGGTCCCCAAGTCCTCTCACTTCACCATCTTGATCGATCTCCCCTCATGACAATTTATTTTTCAGTAACCAATTATTTCTTTTCACATGGTTCCCACTGACTTAATTTTCCTTGTTTTTATTTTCTGGTTGGCATGTTATATAAAGAGTCTAAGATACCCCCAAGTTAGGCTGCTTTGCTTTTCCATTAGGGCCAAACTAATTTATCCCTAATTTCCCACCTTATAAATAATTTTTCTACCACCAAGGCATCACTTACGCTGTCTCTCTTGCTATAAACAGCTTCTTTCCTTTTATTCACCAATTCATATCTTCCTAAGAATGCTCTTCAGGATTCAGCACCTCCAGGAAGTCTTCCCTGGCTAACTCCAGTGAGCTCAAGTCACCTCAACCTGGTAGCCCTCCAGGAATTTATCTATATACCACTTACATAAGTATATCTGTTAGACAAAATGTTGGAATGAAGATTTTCATATCATGTATTTTTCATTTACTCTTTACCTTCTTCCAGATTGTTGGCTCAATAGAGTAAATGTATTTGTTTCTTTTTTGATAATGCCCCCCATGCTCTGTCAACAGTGGATGCTCAGTATGATTTAGCCTAACAATACTTCAAAGATAGATATATTTGCATTTTCAACCCTCAACACCCAAAACAATGACTTAAAATTTGAATTAAAATGACAAAACCAGCTATTTTATTTGTTTCTGGAATGTACTATAAGGCATAAACATATTCTGTTCCTTTTGCCTAAAATGCTTATTGCATGTGCATACATACATATACACTTCCCACCACTCTGTGTAGTCAATGTTCAATCATTCTTCAGAGCTCAACTCTGAATGTGAAAAAGAAAGGAATCCAACTTTCTGAGTACCTGCAACATGAACAATGACAGTAGAACTCTGGGAAGAGTAAAGTGAAAAATACCATCTTGAGGCAAGCAGACAATAGATCTGGATCCCCCACTCCAACCTTGTCACACCTTCCTTTAGACACTCACTTTTTCACTCACTCAGTCACTCAGTAAAAGTAGGAGGTTTTATATACTTAGGGTTTCACAGAATGAAAATTCTAGAGAAGGGCAAACCTTCCAGTTTTGCCATCCTTACGCGGAAGGCTACAGGCTATATTGTACCTACTTCACAGACAGGAATTTGAGGTTCAATTGGAAGCCTTTAGAAACTCTCTCAGAAACAGCAGGTACAGGCAGGGATCTAGATCAAGTATCTTTACTTTCAATCTGGTTCTCTGCCCTCTATTGTTTTTCTCATCCTCCCAAAAGCCTCTTCCAGGACCCTTAATCTGTAAACTGTACAGAGGGGGATCCTGTGTCAATTTGCAGTAGACTCACTCACCAGAGCTTCTTTCCTAACCCCTCAAATGAAAATCTCCTGTGCTCACATGACAGAGTAGGCAAGAGCCAGCTTTGTGGAAGGGCCACTGTTGGAGAGTTTCCTCCTCTCTGCAGTGCTTCCAATCTAGTCTAGGCAGGCATCAGAAGTCTCAAGCTGCTGCTTCAGTTTCCTGTCTGGTCACTTCCACCCCCATTGGAGGGGCAGAGCTTTTTCTATTAGGTCCATGCACCCTGGGGCCAGGGAAAGACTTGTTTCTGTAAATGAAAGGAATAAATGCATAGCATGCCATTACTCCAAAGCCCTAAGCAGGAAGAAAGCTGACACAGTGGGCAGCTCCAGAGTGATGAGCTAGCTAGAAAGGTCTTAATAAACCTTACTGAAGCCAAGTCAGAACCAGGTATCCCTGGGCTAAAAGCCAACACCAAAGTGCCCCCATTGCTACCCGAAGTGCAGAATTTCCTCTCACAGAGATGCCAGTTAAGCCACCGAACAGCATCTAAGCCCAAGGCTGCTATCACACAGGAAATCAAAGAGAAATAGAAGAAATATATCTCCAATCCTCTCCCGACAACCCTACCTGTTATCTACCTGAGGGAACAGAGAAGTTACAACATTAGCATTACAAACGAGGAGAAAGAGCAAACCTTTTAAGAACTACATTTCCAAGTTGAGAGATGCTGTCATTATTCACATACTCCACAGAAAGCTTGGACACTGGTCTCATGGCCTACAGAAGAACTCGTGTTTTCTGTGGAAGGATGTAAAAGCAGGAAGCTGTGGGAATAAGCTACCACACTTTACCTCCAATCACCTTTTAGTGAAGCCCCATGGTACATCACCAATCCCTAAATTCTATTTCTTGAAATACAGTTGATTCATCTGACAAATATTTATTAAGTATCTACTATGTGCCATACATTTTGAATACATCATCTCATTTGATTCTCACAACAGACATGATTATTTCCATTTAAAGCTGAAAATTTAGTAATCTCAGGAACTTAATTACTTTACCAACTTACAAGTGTCAGAGTTGAAATTTGAATGCCAGGACTAAGTCCATGGTTATCCATTTCAACCATGCCAGGAGAATGGAATCAACAATACAAGTTATTATGGCCCAAGTTTTATGAGAAAGTATGATACCTTTGGGCTTCCCAAGTGGCACTAGTGGTAAAGAACCCCCCTGCCAATGCAAGAGATGTAGGAGACTTGGGTTCAATCCCTGAGTCAAGAAGATCCCCTGGAGGAGGGCATGGCAACCCACTCCAGTATTCTTTCCTGTAGAATCCCATGGAGAGAGGGGCCTGGTGGGCTGTAGTCCATAGGGTCGCAAAGAGTCGGACACAGCTAAAGCAACTTAGCACACACACACAAGCATGATACCTTCACCTAGTTAATTCACTGTTCTTGGTCTCAATTTCCTTTTTCTAAAGTGAAGGGAATTTTACTGGAGACATTTCTAAAGGCAGCTTCCAATTCAAATTTTCCATTCTATTATGAATATGACAAATGTTTTGAGAGACATACAAGTAAAAAATGTATGTAATATCCAGGGAAAGAATTACTTGTAGCTGAGAGGATTTAAGTTCAGGTAGGTTTTATAGAGTAGCTAGCATTTCAACAAGACTTTCATGAGTGGGCATTCTGGGCAGGGGAGAGGTTGGTGAGCAAAGTTATACATGTGAGAATGCAGACCACATGGTTCAGAAACAGCACTCCATTCAGAGTCATTTCAGAAAAGAAGCTGTAGATGCAAATAATGAGCTGAATCTAGACAAGGAAGGATCATGACTCTGTCATCTTTCCCACCAGGAGTGGAAACAATGGTAATTTCTGATCAGATAATGATATGATAGAACAAAGTTTCTCATCCTTGGCACTATTGACATCTTAGGCCAAAGAATTCTTTGTTGTAATGGGGGTGGGTACTGTTGTTCTGTGAATTGTAACACCCTGGCCTCTACCTACTAGATGTCTTCAACTTATCTCTGCTCCACTGAACTGTGAAAACCAAAAATATTGACAGACTTGGCCATGTCCCCAGGGTGGCAGTATTAAGAACCACTGAGTTAGAAGTACAGTTTGGGAGATTAACCTAAAAGCTCTGTGTAAAAGGGATTGGAAGTAGTCCTGTGCTATAGGCAAAGGCCAGTTAACCAGAGGCCACGGATGCTGCAACATATCCAACAATACGCAAAGCAGCCTCCCACTACAAAAAATCATCTGGACAAAAATGTTCATATTTTCAAGACTGAGCAACTGTCATCGAGGCAAACACCACAATTTTATACTTTGTATTACCTCCAAAATGAATCTTGATGACCGAAAGATTACCCCAGAAGAATGGATTCTTCTTCCTTAAGAACAGTTATGCATGATTCCTCACTGACCTGGCAAGCTGGCTGAAACTGGGGCCTGATCACCCTTGAGCATTCTAGTGTGCTAGCCCAGGGAAGCTAGGGAAGGTCAAGGAGAGAGATCTCATAAGGTATTGAGAAGGATCTACTGATTCCCTGAGAGTCAAGAAACTGGAGTCTTTGAAGAAATCTCTTAACCCTATAGGATCTCAGCTCTCTCACTCTTAAAATGGGAGAAAATAATTAAGTACCTTTGTAAAGATAGAGCAATAGGATGAGATGAATTTTTGAGATCACCTTCAGAAATAGACAGGCTCACAGGTGCCTAGGCTTTCAGCCTGAATGCATGGACTGAGCCTGCATGCTGGAACTGTTCAAGGACCTGTGTCCCCAGAAAAAACTGCAGTGAGCTGACATCACACCTGGGGATTCTATCTACATACATGTGCAGTTATCTGTGACATGAAAGACTGAGTGGGAGGATAGGGCGAGAGAAGAGGTCCTAACTGCAAATTAGCTTTATGCAAAGCTTCTAGATAAGCCTTGAGATAAGCCTATTTTGTGTGTGTGTGTGTGTGTGTGCTCTTCTGTATCATTTCTAACACCCTCTCTGTGAGTCATTCTATCCCAGTGTTGAATTTGCTGTGACAAGATTCCTCATAAGAGTTATTAAATCATCACTCAGCAGTGGACCTGACATTTAAATCAAGAAACGTTGCTTTTTATTCCAAGCTGCAAATCAAATTGGTTTGGAGTTTGACTATTTCCTTTGATTCAGCATTAAGTTATGTTATTATATCTCCACTGTTTAGAGAACAAATTATCATTGTCTGCTACTTAAACTGACCCTCCTCCCTAGAGATCTAAATGTCAATGTTTCATGATGAGCAAGTGGGAAAGGTTAGCCATAAGCTAATGCTTTTCGTGGGGCCCAACAGTGGTGTGGGTGTCAGAGTTGGGAATAAGAGTAGGAATGAGTCTGATGGAGAATATTTCTCTGCAAGGGGCATGGTTGTAGTTCCAGCTTGAAAGCCAGCAATGCCAGTGAAGTAATCCAAAGAAAAGAGTCTTCCTTGGAGGAAGAGAAGAAAGGCATAAAAAGAGAGTGTGCCCACTTTGGAAGATAGATAGTTTCTTACAAAACTAAACATATTCATACCATATGATCCAGCAATCACACTACTTGGTATTTACCCCAAGGAGTTGAAAACTTACAGCCACAGAAGAACCTGCACACAGATGTTTACAGCAACTTTATCCATCATTAGACTCTTGAGAGTCCCTTGGACTGCAAGGAGATCCAACCAGTCCATTCTGAAGGAGATCAACCCTGGGATTTCTTTGGAGGGAATGATGCTGGAGCTGAAACTCCAGTACTTTGGCCACCTCATGCGAAGAGTTGACTCATTTGGAAAAGACTTTGATGCTGGGAGGGATTGGGGGCAGGAGAAGAAGGGGACGACTGAGGACGAGATGGCTGGATGGCATCACTGACTTGATGGACGTGAGTCTGAGTGAACTCTGGGAGATGGTGATGGACAGGGAGGCCTGATGTGCTGCGATTCACGGGATTGCAAAGAGTCGGACACGACTGAGCTACTGAACTGAACTGAGCTATCCATCACTGCCAAAACTTGGAAGCAACCAAGATGTCCTTCATTAGGTAAATGGATAAGTAAACTGTGGTACATCCCCACAATGGACTATTATTCAGTGCTGAAAAGAAATGAGCTTTCAAGCCATGAAAAGATGTGGGAAAACCTTAAATGCATATCACTAAGTGAAAGAAGCCGTTCCTCAAAGACTACATAGTGTACATTTCCAACTATATGACCTTCTGGAAAAGGAAAAAAGATGGAGACAGTAAAAGGATCAGTGGTTGCCATGAGCTGCAGGAGTGTGGGAATGACTAGGCAGAGCACAGAGGATTGCTTAGTTCAGTTCAGTTCAATCGCTCAGTCGTGTCCAACTCTTTGCAACCCCATGGACCGCAGCACGCCAGGCTTCCCTGTCCATCACCAACTCCCAGAGTTTACTCAAACTCATGTCCATTGAGTCAGTGATGCCATCCAACCAACTCATCTTCTGTCGTACACTTCTCTTCCTGCCTTCAATCTTTCCCAGCATCAGGGTCTTTTCAAATGAGTCAGTTCTTCGCATCAGGTGGCCAAAGTATTGGAGTTTCAGCTTCAACACCAGCCCTTCCAATGAATATTCAGGACTAATTTCCTTTAGGATGGACTGGTTGCATCTCCTTGCATTCCAAGGCATTCTCAGGAGTCTTCTCCAACACCGCAGTTTAAAAGCATCAATTCTTTGGCACTCAGCTTTCTTTATAGTCCAACTCTCACATCCATACATGACTACTCAAAAAACCATAGCTTTGACTAGACAAGCCTTTGTCAGTAAAGTAATGCCTCTGCCTTTTTTAATAACAGAAGATAGAGCAGTGAAATACTCTGTAGGATACTATTGAGTTGGCCAAAATGTTCATTCGAGTTTTTTTTCTGGAAGATGTTTTCCCGAATGAACATTTTGGCCAACCCAAAATAATGATGGATGCACATCATTATACATTTGCCCAAACTCATAGAAGGTACAACACTAGGAATGAACCATAGTGTTCAAACATGGGCTCTGGGTGATTATTTTGTGTCAATGTAGCTTCACCAGTTGTAACAAATGTACCAGTATGGTAGGGGTGTTGATAATGGGGGAAACTATGCATGTGTGGGAGCAGATAGTATACAGAAAATCTCTGTACCTTCCCCTCAATGTTGCTGTGAACTAAAACTTATTTATTAAAATCTTAATAAAATGAGAGAGAAAGACTGAGTGAAGTCTGTCTTTTCAGTTTCTCAAGTCTTCCCTTTTAGAATCATTTGATGAGATGCTAGGCTCTTAAAAGGCTAGAGGAGACAGAAAAGCAGAGATATAGAAAGAATATAGCAACCACTGACACCTTGAAAACTGATGNCTGACACCTTGAAAACTGATGAGGGCTAAATGAAATGGAATGGAATTTATAGATACATTAAGTTTTTATTTCACACGTGCTGCTGCTAAGTCAATTCAGTCGTGTCCGACTCTGTGTGACCGCATAGACAGCAGCCCACCAGGCTCCCCTGTTCCTGGGATTCTCCAGGCAAGAACACTGGAGTGGGTTGCCATTTCCTTCTCCAGTGCATGAAAGTGAAAAGTGGAAGTGAAGTTGCCCAGTCGTGTCTGACTCAGCGACGCTATGGATTGCAGCCTACCAGGCTCCTCTGTCCATGGGATTTTCCAGGCAAGAGTACTGGAGTGGGGTGCCATTGCCTTCTCCGTTTACACGTGCATATGTACTCAATCGTGTCCAACTCTTTACAGCCCCATAGACTGTAGCTCACCAGGCTCCTCTGCCTATGGAATTTTCCAGGCAACAATACTGAAGTGGGGTGCCATTGCCTACTCCAGGGGATCTTCCCAACCCAGGGATTGAACCCACATCTCACGTCTCCTGCATTGGCAGGTCTGGTTCTTTATGACTAGCACCACCTGGGAAGCCCTTGATTTGACACAAGAGTTGGCAAAAGTCAAGTTCTGAGAGCTAATACTTCAGGAAAAGACTTGGTTGTGACTTGAGATCAGTGGGAAAAAGACCTAGAGCCTCCCTGATGGCTCAGAGGTTAAAGCATCTGCCGGAATGCAGGAGACTGGGTTAGATCCCTGGACCAGAAGATCCCCTGGAGAAGGAAATGGCAACCCACTCCAGTACTCTTGCCTGGAGAATCCCATGGAGGGAGGAGCCTGGTAAGCTACAGTCCATGGGGTCACAAAGAGTCGGACATGACTGAGTGACTTCACTTTCCCTTTCATTAGTGTGGTAGAGGAGAAGCTGATAGAGGCAAGCCTTAAGGTAGGGCAAGAAGGAATATATTTGCTTTGAGAATATAAGCAGCTCCAGGGTGTAGAGAGAGGACTGAAATCCTGTACAAAGGGAAAATATAAATTCAAGCAACTCATGGAGTCAGAATGTTGGGAAGTGGTTCATGAAAAATGCAAAGAGAACCATATTAACAGCTGTTGTTTGTTGTGTGTGTGTGTTTTTTCTTTCTTTTTTTTTTTTTGTCTAATTTAGTCCAATAACCAGGAAGTGTGAAAAACACTGCTCAAGCCTTAGGTAGGCAAAATAAGGGAAGGTGTGACTGCAGGATGTAGAAGGACCTGCAGTGGGAACCAGCATAGTGCTCTCAACCTCAGTACCCAGAGCAGAGTGATGGCATAGATATGAGCTACGCAGGATGTCTGGGGCTTTCATAGCCTTCATCATATCAAATCAGGCTGCCTACACTGGCCCTGAGGGAAAGATCCTCAGCTACAGAGAGATACCTAAGTTTCCTTTGGAATTCCAAGGAGTAGTTTGAGAGGGGAAGGACTAGAGAGAGATCAAAGGAGGCAGTGAGACTAAATAAACAATGAGACTAAAGGGGAAGGTGGAAGAGTATGAGAAGAAAGGCAGGGGGAGTTTGTTGAGAGAACATTAGAAGAGCAGAACACTTGAGTACACAATGCACACTGAGTTGAGATCTTCAACAAACCTCTTCTTCATGAGGGTCCTATTTTTTCCAAAGCAGACTCAGCTCAGGAAAAACAGGTATTCCCTCCATCACTGCAGCACCTTCTAAGCTTATGAGACCAAATCTCCAACCCAGTGCCCCAGTTGCTGCTTGGTGTGTGTGGTTGGTGGACTAGGAAAGCAGTGAAGAAGAGGGCAGGTTGTTACTTGCTTACTCAACATATTTTTTTTTTCATGGGGACCTGAATTTAGTGCTAAGCATACTGCTGACTTCACGGTCTCCATGAGAGTGAAAGTGTTAGTCGCTCAGTCGTGTCTGACTCTTTATGATCCCATGGACTGTAGCCCACCAGGCTCCTCTGTCCATGGAATTCCCTAGGCTAGAATACTGCAGTGGATACCCATTCCCTATGCAGGGGATTTCCTGACCCAGGAATTGAACGTGGGTCTCCTGCATTGCAGGCAGATTCTTTACCATCTGAGCCACCAGGGAAGGCCATAGATAGCAGCATAAAAACATTTTTAATGCAGGCAAGGCCAAGTTAAATGAGTAGAGAGCCTTCTTTGCTAGATTCAGTACAGGTTCATAATTGTCAAAGATAAAGCAAAGCCAGTGAATTCAAAGGTACCCACACCCACCACAGCCCCCAATGAAAAGATACCCAAGCCATGAGAATAGCTCTCTTCTCACTTGCTTCACTTGCTTCACTGAATATGAGTATTAGGAGCTTAGGTTGGAAGCCAAGAACCTATGGAAGATTCCAGGAGCCTCTCAGGCTCCCTTGTTAGAGAAGAAGGCAAATCAAACAAATAAACAAGAAAACCTCTGAAAACTTCAGTAGTTCAGGTAACCATATTATTGCTAGTAACCACTATTTGGCTGGCTCAGTCAGGTCTGCCAGGGAGGTAGGACATTCTGAGTTGCCAACTCCATCTTGGTCCAACCTGATGTTCTAAAAAGCAAGGGAAGACCAGGGCACTTTCTAGAAAGTCAGGGTGGCACTCTGTAGAATCAAGTCCTCACAGTGACAGAGATGTCCTGATTTGGTTGATTGTTTTCTTGTTTTTACACAAACTTCTGCTAAACAAATTGAGTCCCGTTGAAATCTTCCCCACCACTACTGAGCATTTGATTCTCATCTATCCTCATACTTTGCCAGCCTGCTTTTCCTATTTATATCATTTCTTGGATCACTAGCCTGAGGTCCAACTACTCTGCTCATGTTTTTTATTCCACTGGGGGTGAGGAGAAGGAATTATGTCTCAGACCAATATAAATTATGCTACTGGATCTTTACCAAGAGTGACCCCATACTTTCCCCTGAAAAGACCTCCATGTCACTCTGTGTTGTCCTTTGTATACTCCATCAACTACACTTAGGGTTCACTGGAGGCTCAGTGGTAAAAAAAAAAAAAAAATCCCCGCCAATTCAGGAACTGCAGGAGACTCAGGTTTGATCCCTGGGTTGGGAAGATCCCCTGGAGATGGACATAGCAACCCATGCCAGTATTCTTGCCTGGGAAATCTCACGGACAGAGTAGCCTGGTGGGTTACAGTCCATGGGCTGCAAAGAGTTGGACATGACTGAAACAATTGAGCACACACAGCATACTTGGAGCAACTTCTCACAAGAACTTTGGGGTTTACTATAGACTAAAAGTCTATGTCCCCCAAATTCCTATGTTAAATGCTAATGCTCAGTGTGATGGCCTTTGGAATTGAAGCCTTTGGGAGGTGATCAGGTCATGAGGACTGACCCTTAATGAATGGAATTAGTCTTCTTATAAAGAAGGAGAGCTCCCTTGCCCCCTTCTGCCATGTGAAATACAGTAAGAGGATGGTCATGTAACAAATAAGGAAGCATTTCCTTACCAGACACTGAATCTGATGACATTGATCCTAGACTGGCCAACCTCCAGAACTGAGAGAAAAACATTCTGTTGTTTATAAGCTACCCAGTCTTTGGTATCTCTCATAGCAGCCGAAAAAGACTAAGACAAGTACTCTCCTCAAGAGACAGGTTTTATTTTTTTTTTAATTTAAAAAAAACAGCTAAGGAAGTGTTGGACCGCTAACTCAGTATGAGCTCTCTAAGATATTTGACCTCTATGAATAAAAAATTAGCCCCTCTTCTCTAACATCTGCTCAATAGACCTCTTCTTGCATCCACCTGAATTTTCTCAGCTAATTAGGTCTGCAACTGGAATATAAATAGCTAATATTGGTCAAATGCCTCCATGTGCCAGGCACTGTGTTAAGCTCTTCAAACATGCTGTTTTCACATATGCAAGATCAAGAAATCAGATGAGTAAAAGGGTACTAGAGACAGATGTAGAACAAGGAAATACAGTATTAGTGTGATGAGTGTTATGAAATAGAGTGACAAAAGGGTACAGATTAGGGGGGTAAAATTCAGTTTGAAGGGGGAAGGGTGTTTTCAAGAAAAATAAAAAGGTAGGTGAGGAAGACCAGGAGCTGACAGTGGCTCAGATCATGAACTCCTTATTGCAAAATCCAGAATCAAATTGAAAAAAGTAGGGAAAACCACTAAGCCATTCAGGTATGACCTATATCAACTCTCTTATGATTATAACTGGAAGTGACAAATAGATTCAAGAGATTAGATCTGACAGAGTGCCTGAAGAACTGTGGACAGAAGTTCATAACATTGTTCAGGAGGCAGTGATGAAAATCATCCCCAAAAAGAAATTCAAAAAGGCAAACGGTTGACTGAGGAGGCCTTACAAATAGCTGAGAAAAGAAGAGAAATGAAAGGCAAAGGAGGAAAAGAAAGATATACCCATTGAATACAGAGTTCCAAAGAATAGCAGTGAGAAATAAGAAAGCCTTCCTAAGTGAACTATGCAAAGAAATAGAGAATGGGAAAGACTAGAAATTTCTTCAAGAAAATTAGAGATACCAAGGGAACATTTCATGCAAAGATGGACATAATAAACAACAGATGCTGTGGACCTAACAGAAGCAGAAGAGATTAAGAAGAGGTGGCAAGAATACACAGAAGAGCTATACAAAAAAGATCTTAATGGCCCGAATAACCACAATGATATGATCATTCACCTAGAGCCAGAAATCCTGGAATGTGAAGTCAAGTGGGCCTTAATAAGCATCACTACAAACAAAGCTAGTGGAGGTGATGGAATTACAGCTGAGCTATCTCAAATCCTAAAAGACTGTGTGAAAGTGCTACACTCAATATGCCAGCAAATCTGGAAAACTCAGCAGTGGCCATAGGACTGGAAAAGGTCATTCCAATTTTCATTCCAATCCCAAAGAAAGGCAATGCCAAAGAATGCTCAAACTACCACACAATTGCACTCATCTCACATGCTAGCAAGGTCATGCTAAAAATCCTCCAAGCTAGGCTTCAACAGTATATGAACTGGGAACTTCTGGATGTTCCAGCTGGATTTATAAAAGGCAGAGGAACCAGAGATCAAATTGCCAACATCCATTGGATCATAAAATAAGCAAGAGAATTCCAGAAAAACATCTACTTCTGCTTCATTGACTACACTAAAGCCTTTGACTGTGTGTATCACAAAGAACTGTGGAAAATTCATAAAGAGATGGGAATACCAGACCACCTTACCTGCCTCCTGGGAAATCTGTGTGCAGGTCAGGAAGCAATAGTTAGAAGCAGACATGGAACAACAGACTGATTCCAAATTGGGAAAGGAGTACATCAAGCCTGTATACTGTCACCCTGCTTATTTAACTTTTATGCAGACTATATCATACGAAATGCCAGGTTAGATGAAGCACAAGCTGGAATCAAAATTGTTGGGAGAAATATCAATAACCTCAAACATGCAGATGACACCACCCTTATGGCAGAAAGCTAAGAGGAACTAAAGAGCCTCTTGATGAAGGTGAACAAGTCAAGAGTGAAAAGGCTGACTTAAAACTCAACATTCAAAAAACAAAGATCATGGCATCTGGTCCCATCACTTTATGGCAAACAGATGGGGAAACAATGGAGACAGTGAGAGACTTTATTTTGGGGGTTTCAAAATCACTGCAGATGGTGACTGCAGCCATGAAATTAAAAGATGCTTGCTCCTTGGAAGAAAAGCTATGACCAAACTATACAGCATATTAAAAAGCAGAGATATTACTTTGCCAACAAAGGTCTGTATAGTCAAAGCTATGGTTTTTACAGTAGTCAGCTATGGATGTGAGAGTTGGACCATAAAGGAGGCTGAGCACTGAATAATTGATGCTTTCAAACTGTGGTGTTGGAGAAGACCCTTGAGAGTTCCTTGGATTGCAAGAAAATCAAACTAGTTAATCCTAAAGGAAATCAACCCTAAATATTATTTGGAAGAACTAATGCTGAACTGAAGCTCCAATACTTTAGCCACCTGATGCAAAGAGCCGACTCACTGAAAAAGACCCTGATGCTGGAAAAGACAGAAGGCAGGAGGAGAAGGGGCAACAGAAGATGAGATGGCTGTATGGCATCATCAACTCAATGGACATAGGTTTAAGCAAGTCTGGGAGATTGTGAAGGACAGGGAAGCCTCACATGCTGCAGTCGATTGGGTCACAAAGACTGATATGACTGAGCGACTGAACAACAACAAGGTGAGGAAAGTGAGAAGGGTACATTTGATCAAAGGGCAGAACACATGCAAGGTTGCCAAAGTTTGAAAGAACATGGTATTTTCAGGGTGGCTGGGCAAGAGAAACTTGGGTGGCAATGGAAATGATGGTCGGGGTCCCTATGGACCATGTAAAGGAATCTGGGGTTTATCCTTAAGGCAGTGGGGAAACCATTGCCAAATAGTGAGAATGACATCAGATTTGCAGTTTTGAAACATCACTTTTGGACACAGAATGAGAGACACATCAGGGCAGCCATGTGCAGTATCTTGAGGAATAGAGAGAGAGAGAAAGTCAGGGGCTGTTTTCTATAATCCAGATAAGAACTGATACTAAGGGAAAGAAGATAGATTATGGGGTTCTCACTGTATAACTTTGCTAGCAGTATTTATTTATTCTGATGACTGGCATCCTTATAGTTTGGGGTTGACGTTACTGTGGTCATATTCATTAGATAGCCATTGTTTTATATATATATATATATATATATATATATATATATA
>SJYQ01010815.1:55369-80191 GCA_006410935.1 Redunca redunca
GCAAGGCCCTCTCAGAAGGCTTAAATATAGAATTATCATTTGATACAGTAATTCTGTGCCTACCTAGACATACACCCAAGAGAAATAAAAATAGATTTCCATACAAAAATGTGTACACAAATTGTTATAGCAGTATTATTCATTATAGCCCCAAAGTAGAAAGGCCGAAGTATACATCAACTGCTGCCGCTGCTGTTGGTGCTGCTGCTAAGTCACTTTAGTCGTGTCCGACTCTGTGTGACCCCATAGACGGCAGCCCACCAGGCTCTTCTGTCCCTGGGATTCTCCAGGCAAGAATATTGGAGTGGGTTGCCATTTCCTCCTCCAATGCATGCATGCATGCTAAGTCGCTTCAGTTGTGTCTGACTGTGCGAAACCCTATGGACAGCAGCCCACCAGGCTCTTCTATCCACGGGATTCTCTAGGCAAGAATACTGGAGTGGGTTGCCATTTCCTTCTCCATATATCAACTGATAAGTGGATAAATAAAATATAGCTATACAATGGAATATTATTCATCCATGAAAGGCAGAAGTACTGATACAAGTTACAACATGGATGAACTCTGAAAACATTATGCTAAGTAAAAGAAGTCAGACCTATAAAGCCACATGTTATATGATTCCATTTATCTGAAAAGTCCAGAACAGGCAAATCTAAATTGACACTGGATGCCAGGGGCTGGGCATAGGGAGGAATGAGAAGTGGCTGCTAATGGGTAAGGAGTTTCTCTTGGGGACTGTGAAAATATTCTGAAATTGGATAGTAGTGATGACTGTACAACCATGTGAATATAATAAAACCCACTAATTGTACACTTTAAAAGGGCAAATTTTATACTATGCAAGTTTTATATCAATAAAACTGTTACTTTTTTCAGTTAAAAAAATAAACTTTACTTTTTAGAGCAGTCTTAGGTTCACAGCAAAGTTGAGCGGACAGTTACAGATATTTCTCCTCTGCACCCTGTCCCACACACCCCCAACCACCCTCACTGTCAACATCCCACAATGGAGTGGAAAATTGTTTATAACTGATGAATCAACACTGACACATCATAACCACCCAAAGCCCATAGGATATATTACAAATCACTCATGGTATCATACATTCAATATGCTTGGACAAAGTTGCTTAGTCACTCAGTTGTGTCCAACTCTTTGCAATCCCATGGACTTTAGCCCACCAGGCTCTTCTGTCCATGAGATTCTCCAGGAAAGAATCCTGGAGTGGGTTGCCATTTCCTTCTCCAGGGGATCTTCCCAAACCAGGGATTGAACCTGCATCTCCTGCATTGGCAGATGGATTCTTTACTGCTGAGCCACCTGGGTGTGTCCACCATTATAGTAGATACTCAGTCTGACAGAATAGTTTCACTGCCCTAAAAATGCTCTGTTAAAGCCATTATTTATTAAAAAAAAAAAAAAAGTAGAATTATAGGAGTAAGAACCCAGTAGGAAATGTGTGCTAAATCTTCAGCTTTCTCTATCCTGGTTAGCAGCATCAGTGTCTTGCTTCTTTTTTCTTCAGTCCCTGCCCCCAAAGTTTCTTATTGAATTTCTTTACTCCTTCTTTCACCTATGGCAGAATCATTGTGTTTACCAGTCAGCCCCACCTTGAGCCAGGAACACTGGACATGCATGCTAGGGTCTTCATTTTGTCACATATTGTCTACAGCCCTTTCCTTATGTTTGTACAGTAAACAACCCCCTACAAAAATGAGTCAGGTAAGGCTCAAAAAACAGTCTGAGGCAATAGAGAGAAAAGGGAAGTATGGGAGCATAAGCTATAGCAAATGGGTGGCCTCATTGTTCCAAAATCCTCTACTACAATTGAAAATACTCAAGGAAACCTAGACATTCCATCCTGGTAGTTTGGACAAGTATTTTGAAATCTTCCAGGTAGAGTCTAATCTATTCCCAGTTCACAATAATGAACTTAAGCCATTCTCAGAGAAGTTGGCAACCACAGGAGAGTCCAAAGTTATTTCTGTCATCCATTTTAATATTTAACACCTCTCGTCATTAACATGCCAGTAACAATGTAAAAATGCCAGTAACAATTCCCAATGTTTAACTTAGGTTCCTAATGCATGATATAAAACAAATTATCTCTTGTTATATGCTCAGTGGAGAGTGAGAAAAGATACTATTGATTTGCATTTGGAAAATAGTAGCCTAGAAGGAAATACTAATAGAGTCTACGACTTATTCAAAGGATGACAGATCTGCAGTCTCTAAGCATTTAGAATCCCTCTGTAGATAAAACTGAAACTGTTAGTCGCTCAGTCATGTCTATCTCCTTGCGAATCCATGGACTGTGGCCCACTAAGCTCCTCTGCCCATGGGATTCTCCAGACAAGAATACTGGAGTAAGCTGCCATTTCCTTCTCTAGGGGATATTCTGGACCCAGGGATCGAACCCAGTTCTCCTGCATTGCAGGCAGATTCTTTACCATCTGAGTCACCAGGGAAGCTCTCTGTAGACAGGGTTGCCCTAAATCGGTCACAAAACTCTGGGTAAAAGTACATAGTTCAGCTCAGTCGCTCAGTCGTGTCCGACTCTTTGCAACCCCATGAATCGCAGCACAGCAGGCCTCCCTGTCCATCACCATCTCCTGGAGTTCACTCAGACTCATGTCCATCGAGTCAGTGATGCCATCCAGCTATCTCATCCTCAGTCGTCCCCTTCTTCTCCTGCCCCCAATCCCTCCCAGCATCAAAGTCTTTTCCAATGAGTCAACACTTCGCATGAGGTGGCCAAAGTACTGGAGTTTCAGCTTTAGCATCATTCCTTCCAAAGAAATCCCAGGGTTGATCTCCTTCAGAATGGACTGGTTGGATCTCCTTGCAGTCCAAGGGACTTTCAAGAGTCTTCTCCAAAGTACATAAGAGTGTGGTAAGACATCGTTAAAGAAGCAGAATTTATGTTCAATCCTTGTAAATTATCAAAGCCACATGAGACTGAGCAAGATACCATTTCCCACAAGCTAACACAATGAGAGACTCAGGCAAGCACCACTAGCAAGTACAGGCCCCTCTAAGAGCACTTTGAGAAACTGATTCCCCATCACTGCCATCTTGCACAAACCGTCTTACCTAACTGAAATTGATTGGAGACATTCCCACACGTTTGCATTATCTCCGGGCTATTCCATCCTAAGGGGTATAATGCACAGCCTGAGCTTATCAGCAGTCCTGGAAAAAAAAATACACACAGGCAGAAAAAAAAATACAAGCCTCTGTCATCCCAACATTCCCCTGTGGATTAGCTCAGCTCAAATTCTGCCTCTTTCACTCAGAGTTTACCTTTCCTCTTTTACCCTAGATATCTATGACGCTGTCAGCTCAACAGGATGTCTTTACTGTGTCATGGGTGGTAAGCTGCAACAGATAGTAAAGGGGCCAACTCATAAAAAAGGACAGTATTGGGGATTGAGACCAACCAATGTACATTTAACAGCCAAAATGTTTTTGACAATGATTCACAAAGCTGAGTTGGCCTCTCCAACCAGAGTCCTCTTCTATCTTGGTCTGATTTACAAAGAACAACAAGGTAGAGACAGCTACTTGTCCCTATAATTCAGCCCTTTCTAAGACTCAGGTCAGTCCCTACTAGTTGAAGATAGGTCATGATTTCTGTAACTTGAAATCAGTTGCCAGACTGAGATCTACACAAAGTATACACGTTATGTAGGCTTCTACTGGTGAGCAGGGGACTGCATTCCCTCCTCCAGAAACACTTCTGAGAGACCATTCCAGCTTCATGCTAAGCTAAGCATTCCTACTTTCTTTAGCTTTCAAAACCTTCCACTGTGCCCCTTGCCTTCATCTCTCATTTTGCCCCTTCACTTCATCTGTCATTTAATTATTAGAGGGCAACTCTGCAATCTTAGTGATAACCTTACTCTTCTGACCAGAGATATAGATCTGGGTCTACTTGTTGGCACTGCCTTTTAAGGACATTTGCATCAACTACAGCTCTTGTTTGCTGCCTAGGTTTACATTTTGTAAACTGTGACCCACTCCCCCTTGCCTTTGGTGATCGTGAATTGGACTAAGCATTGGCATCTGACACAAGAGCAACCAAATTCATTGGCTGGCCAGTAATGGGTGATATATCATGCTCTGAAGAGAATAGCTGGGCCAGATTCTTGTCTCTGGAAATTTTAATCAAGGAACACAGAAATGTTGTGCTAGTTAGCAGATGGAGCAGAAGATAGGGACAAAACACCGGTAGGTAAAATCAAGTCTGTGTCAAGCCAAGTTCAATCCAAAGTTATGAATAGACGTCAGTTCTGGGCAAGTTGAGCAAACTGATTGGTAAAAGAAGAGAACGCAGTGGCAGAAATCAGATACATCATGAAGGGAAACTCCGTACTGTTCCTGAAAGAGTTAGGGAATTCAGTCCTTGTCAGTGGCTTTCCAGTTCCACTCTTCTTATGTTATAATAAATCCCCCTTTTCATTGTAGAACTCGAGTCTCTGCTACTTACAACCAAGAGAGTCTAACTACAAGAACACTATACTTGAGTGCTACACCACAGGTCATGGGATGGTCACCTACCACGAGTGTGGATGCAGAACCTAACATAGTATGCTGCTGCTGCTAAGTCACTTCAGTCGTGTCCAACTCTGTGCAACCCCAGAGAAAGCAGCCCACCAGGATCCCCTGTCCCTGGGATTCTCCAGGCAAGAACACTGGAGTGGGTTGCCATTTCCTTCTACAATGCAAGAAAGTGAAAAATGAAAGTGAATTCGCTCAGTCGTGTCCGACTCTTTGCGATCCCATGGACTGCAGCCTCCCAGGCTCCTCCATCCATGGGATTTTCCAGGCAAGAGTACTGGAGTGGGGTGCCATCGCCTTCTCCGATGGCAACATGAGGTGTTCTCAATATTCAGTGAGGCCAGAGAAAAAGATATGGACCTAAAAAAAACCAAGAAGAGTTTAAATAGGAAAACAGAAAGAACTTTCTGATGGTGAGAGAGGGTTTAGAAACTAAAAAGAATGACCAATTAAGGTTAGAAATTCCCTTCAGTGGAATGTTTAAAATTAGAAGACATTCTTATCTGTCTGATAGTCTTAAAGGAAATGAAACTGGTCACTCAAAAGACTTTTCTAGGTTCTGGAATTTATCTAGTGGCAATGGAACAGCACTCATTTTTTTTCTTACTACAGATAAACTGAAATCATATGATATGAAGATGTATGTACCAAAGTATGTGATCCCAGAGTATACACAATGGGTTAAGGACAGAATTGGAAACGAAACCTCAGCCTTTTCCTGCTTTCAGTGTCTACCGTTTGAGAGAAAAGTTAATAAAAAATGAGCTTTTCCACACAGAGTAGGAAGAAAAAAACACATATTCATAAAAGAACAGCAGTTCTGTATTCCAGCCTCCACACTCAGGTCTCTAGGATGGGCATTAGCTTTTGACTTTTCAAGCAGGGGCCTGTGTTAGCTAAATGCCTTTCCCGACATGGCTGGAGAAACCTTCCACCTTCTTCAGCCCTCCTGCTCCTTAGACCTTACCATGCTGAGAAGTTCAAGTCACAGATTACATTTTCCAGGAAACCTTCACATTGTACAAGAAGCAGGGATCAAAACCATCCCCAAGAAAAATAAATGCAAAGAGGCAAAATGGTTGTCTGAGGAGGCCTTACAAATAGCTGAGCAAAAAAAAGAGAAATGAAAGGCAAAGGAGAAAAGGAAAGATATACCCATCTAAATGCAGAGTTGCTAAGAACAAACAGGAGAGATAAGAAAGCCTTCCTCAGTGATCAATGTAAAGAAATAGAGGAAAACAATAGAATGGGAAAGACTAGAGATTACTTCAAGAAAATTAGAGATACCAAGGGAACATTTCATGCAAAGATGGGCACAATAAAGGACAGAAATGGTATGGACCTAACAGAAGCAGAAGAGATTAAGAAGAGGTGGCAAGAATACACAGAAGAACTATACAAAAAAGATCTTCATGACTCAGATAACCATGATGGTGTGATCACTCACCTAGAGCCACACATCCTGGAATGCAAACTCAAGTGGGCTGTAGGAAGCATCATTACGAACAAAGCTAGTGGAGATGATGGAATTCCAGTTGAGCTATTTCAAATCCTAAAAGATGATGCTGTGAAAGTGCTGCACTCAATATACCAGCAATTTGGAAAACTCAGCAGTGGCCACAGGACTAGAAAAGATCCTAAAAGATGATGCTGTGAAAGTGCTGCACTCAATATACCAGCAATTTGGAAAACTCAGCAGTGGCCACAGGACTAGAAAAGGTCAGTTTCCATTCCAATCCCAAGAAAGGCAATGCCAAAGAATGCTCAGACTACCACACAATTGCACTCATCTCACACACTAGCAAAGTAATGCTCAAAATTCTCCAAGCCAGGCTTCAGCAGTATGTGAACTGTGAACTTCCAGATGTTCAAGCTGGCTTTAGAGAAAGCAGAGGAACCAGAGATCAAATTGCTAGCACCCAGTGGATCATCAAAAAAACAAGAGAGTTCAGAAAAGCATCTATTTCTGCTTTATTGACTACACCAAAGCCTTTGATTATGTGAATCACAACAAACTGGAAAATTCTTTAAGAGATGGAAATACCAGACCACCTGACCTGACTCTTGAGAAATCTGTATGCAGATCAAGAAGCAACAGTTAGAACTGGACATGGAACAACAGACTGGTTCCAAAATGGGAAAGGAGTATGTCAAGGCTGTATATTGTTACCCTGTTATTTAACTTATATGCAGAGTACATCATGTGAAATGCTGGGCTAGATGAAGCACAAGCTGGAATCAAGATTGCCGGGAGAAATATGAATAACCTCAGATATGCAGATGACACCACCATTATGGCAGAAAGTGAAGAAGAACTCAAGAGCCTTTTGATGAAAGTGAAAGAGGAGAGTGAAAAAGCTGGTTTAATATTCAACATTCAGAAATTTAAGATCATGGCATCCAGTTGCACCATGCATGCATGCACACGAAGTCACTTCAGTCGTGTCCGACCCTGTGTGACCCTATGGACAGCAGCCCACAAGGCTCCTCCATCCACAGGATTCTCCAGGCAAGAATACTGGAGTGGAATGCCATTTCCTTCTCCACCAGTCCCATCATTTCATGGCAAACAGATGTGGAAACAATGGAGACAGTGAGGGACTTTATTTTGGGGGGCTCCAAAATCACTGCAGATGGTGACTGCAGACATGAAATTAAAAGATGCTTGCTCCTTGAAAGAATAACTATGACCAACCTATACAGCATATTAAACAGCAGAGACATTACTTTGCCAGCAAAGGTCCGTCTAGTCAAAGCTATGGTTTTTCCTGTAGTAATACATATATGGATGTGAGTAGTTACCTTTGCTGTGGAGACAAGGGAACACAATCAGGGTATGAAGACTTCAACGACATCAGTAATAGTCTATTCCTTAAGCCTTATGATGATATATCTGAAATATTTTATACTATACCTTCAGAAATAAATAAGTCAGCATAAGAGGCTATGTAGAATCCAGAGTGCCAGGCGTCAGCTCTTATTCCGGAGGTTTCAGTTCAGTTCAGTCACTCAGTCGTGTCTGACTCTTTGCGACCCCATGAATCGCAACACGCCAGGCCTCCCTGTCCATCACCAACCCCTGGAGTTCACTCAGACTCATGTGCATTGAGTCAGTGATGCCATCCACCCATCTCATCCTCTGTTGTCCCCTTCTGCTCCTGCCCACAATCCCTCCCAGCATCAGGGTCTTTTTCAATGAGTCAACTCTTCGCATGAGGTGGCCAAGGTATTGGAGTTCTAGCCTCAGCATCATTCCTTCCAATGAACACCCAGGACTGGTCTCCTTTAGGATGGACTGGTTGGATCTCCTTTCAGTACAAAGGACTCGCAAGAGTCTTCTCCAACATCACAGTTCAAAAGCATCAATTCTTTGACGCTCAGCTTTCTTCACAGTCCAACTCTCACATCCATACATGACCACTGGAAAAACCATAGCCTTGACTAGATGGACTTTTGTTGGCAAAGTAATATCTCTGCTTTTTAATATGCTGTCTAGATTGGTCAAAACTTTTCTTCCAAGGAGCAAGTGTCTTTTAATTTCATGGCTGCAATCACCATCTGCAGTGATTTTTGAGCCCCCCAAAATAAAGCCTGACACTGTTTCTACTGTTTCCCCATCTATTTGTCATGAAGTGATGGGACCAGATGCCATGATCTTCGTTTTCTCAATGTTGAGTTTAAAGCCAACATTTTCACTCTCCTCTTTCACTTTCATCAAGAGGCTTTTTAGTTCCTCTTCACTTCCTGCCATAAGGGTGGTGTCATCTGCATATCTGAGGTTATTCATATTTCTCCCAGCAATCTTGATTCCAGCTTGTGCTTCTTCCAGCCCAGCGTTTCTCATGATGTACTCTGCATATGAGTTAAATAAGCAGGTTGACAATATACAACCTTGACGTACTCCTTTTCGTATTTGGAACCAGTCTGTTGTTCCATGTCCAGTTCTAACTGTTGCTTCCTGACCTGCATATAGGTTTCTCAAGAGTCAGGTCAGGTGGTCTGGTATTCCCATCTCTTTCAGAAGTTTAGGAAGGCACTAAGGAATCTGCATTTAATAAGCACACCAAGAAATTCTTATACAAGTGCTTCAAGGACCACTCTGAGAAACAGTGTGATAGAACTTCCTCTCTAAAGAGATTAAACAGCCATTAAAAAGAATACATTTGAATCAGTCTTAAGAGGTGGATGAAACTTGAGCCTATTATACAGAGTGAAGTAAGCCAGAAAGAAAAACACCAGTACAGTATACTAACTCATATATATGGAATTTAGAAAGATGGTAACAATAACCCTGTATGTGAGACAGCAAAAGAGACACAGATGTATAGAACAGTCTTTTGGACTCTGTGGGAGAGGGCAAGGGTGGGATGATTTGGGAGAATGGCATTGAAACATGTATAATATCATATATGAAATGAATCGCCAGTCCAGGTTCCATGCGTGATACAGCTTAGGGCTGGTGCACTGGGATGACCCAGAGGGATGGTATGGGGAAAGAGGTGGGAGGGGGGTTCAGAATGGGGAACACATGTATACCCATGGTGGATTCATGTTGTTGTATGGCAAAACCAATACAATATTGTAAAGTAATTAACCTCCAATTAAAATAAATAAATTTATATTAAAAAAATAAAGAGATAAAGAAAAATCAATGACACCAATGCATAAAGCCCAGGGCTGAGAGTCAGAAGGCTGGACCGCATTCTCTGCTCTGCTTCAAATCTTCTACATGAGTCTTTGTTAACAGGTTAACTTCTTTAAATACAGTTTCCCAAACAGAAAGCCACTTTTATAATCCTTGCTCAACATGGTAAAGATAAGTTAAATGATGACTGATGACAGTTTGGAAGACTTTTCAGGAAATGCTTGGTTTGCAGAGAAGATAATGGTTTTTAGAAAACACCACCCTTTCCTTGAATCACATTCTCAGTGATCTGTCTCCAAAGGCAATTTTCATTCAGCTTGAAGCATGTAGCATTAGGACCTTACATGGAGCAAAACATTAGTGCCTGTCCGGGTTTGTTGAATTCTATCTGCTTAACTAAACCAAAACAAAAACGTCCAGAGTGGTAGTTCTCACTTGGGTTGGGGAAAGGGAACACAGCACACACATCAGAGTCACTGGGGGAATTTTTAAAAACATGTAGCCTTCCACCTGTTGCTATGTATATCAGTATGGGAAAGAGGGAGAGAGACCATTTTTTTAAGCACTCCAGGTGATTCTGATACATTCCCTGCTCTAGAAAGATTCTTGGCCTCCCTCAAGTAACCTGATCCAAGATCTTACACTTTTTCCTGCCAAGACTTCTTTATATTTACTTCTCACCTATTTCTTCTTTGGTTAGCTCTCACTGAAGGTAGAGGATAATTCACAAGCATCTTGCATGTGTATACACAGGGGAATGTAAATAATGACCTTATTCTCTGGGATCAGGGGCCAGCTGGTTGGAAACCTCAGCATCCCTGGGGTTGAAATAATCTCCTGACCAGATGTTTCCTTCCCTGGTTAGAGGAGGGCATGAAGGTCCCAGTGGAAGGCTCTCTGGACCCTACACTTGTCCAGCTGGATTGGCTGCAGGTGGAGCAAATAGGACCCAAGGGCCCCATCAGGTCACCTTGCTGAATCTGACTCAGGCCAGCAGTTCTTTATTTCTTCCTGTCTCTCCCACTTCCCACCGCTCATCTCTGTGGACAGCCGCCAAACTGGGGAACAAAAGTCAGGCAGAGGGGGGGGGAGTAGTTCTTAATGGATACTCCATCTCTTCAGTGGTTTGGGGTCTGGCAGAGATAAACCAACCCTGAAACAAATGGGCTCCTCCCCCTGATATATTTTGGTTAATGCACTAGCTGCTGAGAAGCAGTCCGGCCTGGAGCAATGAAATCAATTTCCCTCAGTTGAACAACAGGCTTCAACTTAACCCCCACAGCTCTTTCTCTTATGTCTTTTATCCGTGTAGCTCAAAACACTCTTCAGGTTTGGCTTTCTGCCACTAACAGTGCCCATCTCTGAGGAGTGAAGCACAAGATCTCTGAAGAACCTTGGATAATGGTTGTATGCCAAGGGGTGCCTAGAAAATATGATACATTTAAGCAGGCTTTACCATTTCTTCACATCTGATATAACTTTGACAGGCTCCAGTTTCTAAAAAGGAAATGAAAATGACTCTTAGTTGGCTGGTATTACAGATGGGGAAGTTGTGGAAATTCAGCCATCTGTCCAATATTATTCCCTTGCCCAGAGAGAAACCTTGTAGCACACCTTGGGTCTTAACTCTTTTCATGACTACTGTCAAATGGCATTTTATTCTTAAGATTTAAAAATCTTCATCTAAGCATAAACACTGTGACGATGTTCCTATGAGCAATAGCCAATGGGGAATATAAAATGGCAGAATCATATGAGATGAAAATTACACTGATGTTTCTGTTGCCTCTGCATGACATCTGCCACTCAGTTAAAGTTTTTCCCCACTCACTTCATGGATTAGTTCATTAGATTAGAATGTTAATTCAAGTTTAAAATGTTGACAATGAATCTAAGGAAAGAGGGAAACAGAAAACATCACCTTAACTGGCACAAAAGAGAATCCGGTACTTTTCATAAGAAGGCAAGGAAATCATAATACCTTTGCTTAGGGTTTCTCAGCCTCGGCACTATTGACATTTGGGACCAGATATTTCTTTGTTTTGGGGAGTAGGCAACTGTTTTATTCTTATGCATTGTGGTATATTTAACAGCATTCCTCACCTTTATCCATTGATTGATTGTCAGTAACACCCTCCCGAATATGTGATAACCATAAATGTCTCAAAGACACTACTAAATGTCTTCTTGTGGAGGGGGGTGAAGGGTATAAAAAGTCAGTCCCTGATTAGAAGTACTGTTCTAGCTCATCACTACCATTGCACCCCAAGGCTACTTGAATGCAGTCATTGGAAAGAAGAAGAAAATTAGGATCTGGGCTGTGTTGCCAATGAACCAATTCAAGGAAAGAAAGGAAGTGAACATGAGAGAGGTCAGTCATTTGCTTAAAACCACAGGGCAACTTGGTGAAAGAGCCAGAAGTGGGATCGAAGTTTCCTGGCTCCAGTCACCCACACTGTGCTGCTAATGGAGATGACAGTTATAATGAATAGGAATTCTAAAACTTCAGGAACAACAACAAACTTCAGCCATAGATTCTACCAGCACTTTTTTCCGTTTCCCCATCCAGGTGTGAAAAATAGCCCATATATTCACACACATATTTGCCTGTGTGTCTAAACTTGCCTTTTTCTTCTCAGTTCAAATGAAACCACTCCCATTGTTTTCCTACTGTCTGCCATTTTTGCATTTTGTTCTTTCTTAGCCCATCCACACACTGCAGCATCCCAGGTCTCCTGCACTAAATTTAGAGGCAGACTGAATGAGGGAAAAGATAAGTAGAGTGAGTCAGGGCCAGAGGAAACCTGGATAGACAGTTGATGGCTACCAGTCAGGGCTAGCCTTAGATGTTGCCAGATAAGTGGTCAACGGCAGTCTGCCTGGTAGCTAGCATGTCACTATTAGAGATGTATTTTTTTGGTGAGGACTGTGTATTAAACTCATTCAGTAATTAGCACCTTTGTGTATGTGTTAATGAGATCACAGTCCTCAGATAACTACCAGCAATCAGGGATCTTAGAGGTCAAGTTTATTTGGGAACTGTAATACTAGAGTGTAGAGCTGTATACTGTACTAGTAGTATACTAGAGTTGCTTCCTCTGCAAAGCAGACCTGGATAATGCTGTTAAATGGGCACTCTGCAGGCAAAAGAATGTGATGAAAATCAGGGCCAAAAAAACAGATATCAATTCTGCCTACTAGCCAATCTTGCTGTGAATAAAACCCTGATGTAGATTGCGCTTTGGGGAGTCCCAGACCAGGTATTTCAAAGGAGTCCCCATTCAGAGCCTTGTTGTTGTTGTCCAGTTGCCAAGTCATATCTGATTCTTTGTGACCCCCTGGACTGTAGCACCCCAGGCTCCTCTGTCCATGGGATTCCCCAAGCAAGAATACTGGAGTGGACTGCCATTTCTTTCCCCAGGGGATCTTCCCAACTCAGGGATCGAACCTGTGTCTCCTGCATTGGCAGGCAGATTCTTTACCATGTGAGTCACCAGGGAAGCCCATTCACAGCCTTAGCCCATTCACAGCCTTAGAGTTGGACAAAGAGGAGAAGCTCAGAGTGGATTTCCCTGTAAGGCAACATGCCCACTATGCCCACCCCTGCAAAGCTCCCCAACCTCCACAAACTCAGCCACACAGTCTTACCTCCCACGAACTGTGCAGCTCCCATGCAACGTCCCATCATTCTGGAGATGAGTTCTTCCATGCAGCAGCCCAGGACAGCAGCCAGTGCCACCAGGAGCAGCAGAGCACAGCCAGCACCTGTCACCACCGTGCACATCTGCCAGGCCAGGCTGGGGATGGCACTGAAGCTGGCATAGCGCCCACACTCTTCAACCATGATCAGACTCTGCCCCTCTCCCCTCACAGGGTAATTGCACCTCCGGAATGTGCTGAATGACACTGGCTTCCCCAGCTGAGATCCAAAGAGCCAATAAGGCAGGAAGTAACTGGTAGAACTGGCCACAGCGGTAACAAGGGACAGGAAGGCCCAGAATGTCCCCACCAGGGTCAGGCTGCTCCTCATAGTCCCAGGTTTCTTGATGGGGATGGGGAGATGAGTCGGTTCACAGCACCAAATGCAGAAAGTTGTCATGTAGGCTCCACCAGCCTAGTTTTCATCTGCCTGGCCAGCCCCAGGGCTCAGTCATGTGCTTCTTGGCCCTTACTTCTGGATAAGGTTATTGTCTTGAGGACCATTTGGGTTCCTATGGGATTCTGCTCTCCACCACTTTTCCCATCTTCCCTTCCTTCCACCTGGTTCAGACTTCTATGATCTCTAGGCTGCAATGGAAGATAACCACAGAAGTGAATTAGTGACTGTTCCGTCTACCCCAACGCAACCTTCCTGAGTGTGTGAATGCTAAGTCATTTCAGTTGTGACCAACCCTTTGTGACACTATGGATTATAGCCCGCCAGGCTCCTCTGTCCATGTGATTCTCCAGGCAAGAATACTGGAGTGGGTTGCCATGCCCTCCTCCAGGGGATCTTCCCAATCCAGGGATTTAACCCACATCTCTTACATCTCCTGCATTGGCAAGCAGGTTCTTTACCACTAGCATTGGAAGTCCAATGCAACCCAAACAGACAGCTTTTAGTTCTTGACATCTAGCTTGGAACAAGGGATAGGAGGAAGGCCTGAATCAAACCTAGGCTCTCCAGTGAGCTCCCAATTTCTGATGGAATGACCTTATTTACCTGAGGCCTGGAAGGAGGTACTGCCTCAAGAGGGCCAGGAACCAAGGTGCTTTCAGAGAATGAAGGAAGAAGGAAGATCACTCACAGGGCCTGCCCATACTCCAAGGGAAAAGAGGGAAGGAGCACTCACCATGGAGTTAAAGGATATGCCCATTTGACCTTAGTAGGATATCCAAGACAGCATTAACTTGGGCTTTTCCAGTATTGCATCAGTTAGGTTTAAATGGGTAAATAAAATAAGGGGCACCTAGTCTCATTCCCTATGTTCATCACTGAGTGAGCTCTGTTCAGTCACTTTTCCCCAAGAACAAAATGGGAGGCACCTTCCCAAACAGTGAGAGTTGTTTAACACTAAACTGTCTACTAAGAAAAGCTGCCCAGTCCTTTGCTGAATATAATCATGAAAACTTCTCTCTCTGAAACAGATCTGGTTCCCCCTGCCTGGCCACAGGAACATAGATCTCAAGCTGTAAGGGCCTTTCAAAATGCCTTTTGGAACAAGTCATCTCAGATTCAAGACGCTGAGTGCCTTTTTAGATCTAATCTCCTCAGCCCAGCTCACAAATGGCTTTCACAGACCCCATTGTCAAAAATCAACTGCTTCCCTCCCAACTACATTAATCTGCCATTGCATTCTGGCCTGTTTCTCAATGAAAGCAGCCAGAGACCACACTGCAGCCTGCTGACAGCACTGTGAACATCTCCAGAAAACAGATGGTAGAATCTGTTTCAGAAACTTCTCCATGATTCATCACCACTGCTTAAAGTTACAGGTGGTGGGAAAGGGGAGAGGGGGGTAGGGGACCAAAGGCAGGGAAATTATAGGGACTGTCCATGGGGTCACCACCTTGCCAGTTGAGACATGGCCAGAAACCAGTAGCAGTTGTACTCAGGGTCTCAAGGACCTTGCCCAGCCATGAGCCATGTCACAACTATCATCAAACAATGTCTGGCATGAAGCAGGCGCTGCCATCCAAGTGTGTTTAATGAAACCCATTCTAGAGAAGCATCCAATTTCTAGGCTGGCAGAAATCTTGATGAGTCACCTAATTCAACCTTTTTTTTTTTCTTTTACATATGGGCAGGTGTGGCCTTGTAAGTGGGTAGTGATTTCCCCCAAATCACGGAGAAGCTAGCAAGCAGCCAGACTAGAATAAGAAACCCAATCTACAGATGCCTAGGCCAGTACTGTTGTACTCCACAGTGCAAACCACCCTCCTCCTCTATCACTTTACAGATGGAAATACAGAGAGGAAATGATTTCCTCAAGGGTAAAGAACTAGTGAAGTACCCTGGCTGGATCAGAGTCCAGTTATTCGATTCTTAGTATAGTGCTCTTTTCTTGCTTCACCACAATTCCCCTCCCAATACAGATATATTGTGTGCTGTGTGTTTTGTGCAGGAAGGAAGCAGAGACTATAAATTGCAGGTGTTTACTTTGGAATGTTAGGGCTTGGGAAGAAAGTGCCCTGAGCTGGGCCCCAGGGAATGAGGCTTTGTGCCTGAGAGTTGGGGGAATGAAAGAAAGATGTGATGCAGGGTTGAAAGCCAACAGGAGAAGTGAAACTAGTCTTGAGTAATTGCTGTTAGAAAGCAGGTATGCTTGGCCGCAATGAGGTAATGCCTCTGCTTGCTATATTAGAGCATGTAAGATTATGGAAAATGCAAGCAGCTCTCTTTTATGAGCTCACTTCCTGGTGAAGAAGCCCAGGCCAGAAGATGAGAGGAAACAAGCTGATAAACAGCTGCTGGGTGCACCATCATATTCCCTTCTAAGACCATTGTTTCATGTGCTCTGCCAAACAATCTCCTCAGGTAGTACCCCTGGTTTACAAATGAGCAAATATGGAATCTAGAAAAATGGTACTGATGAACCTCTTTGCAGGGAAAGAATGGAGATGCAGATGTAGAGAGTGGACTTGTGGACACAGTGGGGAAACGAGAGCAAGATGAATGGAGAAAGTAGCACTGACATATATACACTATCATGTGTAAACTAGATAACTAGTGGAAGCTATTGTAGCCCAGCCTGGTCCTCTGTGATTACCCAGAAGGGTGGGATGTGGGGAGGGGAGGGAGGCTCCAGAGGGAGGAGATATATGTATAATTACTGCTGTTTTGCATTTTGTATGGCAGAAACCAACATTGTAAAGCAATCTTTCTCCAATTAAAAATAAATTTTAAAAATAAAGCTAAGGAACTTGCCCAAATTTACACAGTGACTCAAATGGCAGCACCATCGTTTCTCCCCTCTTACTTCACCCTCCCCATATTCTTCCTCATCACCCCAAAAGTGTTTTGACGAAAAGCCTCCATAGTTTCCCACCCACAATGGCAAATCTGTTTAAGGATGATGAAAAAAATCAGACAGGAAGGACAGGCAAGGCAGGAGGAAAGCGACTTTCTCTACCCAGCATGTCACCACCAGGACCAGGGCATTCGATGTTTCCAGTTTGTAGTCAGAACTAACCCCATACGTCCACCATGAATGTTTATCATCTTGAGATCAAGTCCCAAGACAAAAGTCAGTAGAAGGGCAGAGAGTATAAGGCAGAGAAAGGGACTAAATCAGTGAGTGGTACCTAGACTATACTAAAATAGGAGGAGGGCTTCTGATATAAGGTAATCACCATCTGTGCCAAGTCAGGCTGTTTAAAAAACTATAAGACTACCAACCACTGTTACCATCACTTCATTTTAAAGATGCCATTTTGAAGCCAAGAGATAAGAAGGTGGAATTACAAAATTCAGTTTAAATTAAATATGTTTAGCTTTAGAAAAACACATTGGTTTTCAGAATTTAAATTAAATACTTTCAACTTCAGGAAAAACTCATTCTCCTTATCTCATTTAGAACTAGGATGTCCAACCATGCTAGTTAACTTGGGACTAAGGGATGTGGGATTGTCAGGGACGAAACTATTAATAGGAAAGTCCCCAAATAGATGAGTTAGTCATTCTATCTAGGACTAGAAGTGTGGTGAGCAAGCACAATCCATGGACAGCAGGTTGAGAATCACTGACACAGATAATTTTCTCTTGCTCTCTCTCCAGGACTCAAACAATAAAAAGTGAAAAGTGACCATGGAATTAAATAATGGAGAGATGAAATCTTTATATCCTGAAGGTAAAATCTTTCTGAATCATAGGCTTGACCTCATGCAGTCAAGAAAGGGAGGTCAGAGATCCCATCGCTCGATATTTTCTGAGCACAAAATAAGCCCCAGCCCAGCTTCTCCTATGGCAATGGGCCATGTGGGGTCTGCATGTACACTGTTATACATTCACACAGAGAAATGCATTCAACCAAATGCTTTGAGTTACTGCACCACCTGTCATGGAGTAACCTCCCTTCATGAAAGCCTTCCAAAGCAATCAAGTTCATTCCCAAGAGCTAGCCAAGTCTCTTTTACATTCACATAAATAAAAGTCACACACTGTTATACTTCACTTTACTTCTCTTGTATATTTCATGTAGCAATCACTTTGTTTCCCTGTCCTGGAAGGCCTCACCACACAGCCACACTGGATTTCAGAAACCAAGAACTCACCCTGGTGCTTCTGCTAAATGGTCCAGTAACCAGGTATTGCTAGGTTGGCTACTGTCCCTCTCTCTTTGTTTATCACATGGTCTCTCCCCCTCGGTTGCTCTGTCTCCTCAATGGATCAAATGCCTGTTTCTGAGAGTGGATGTATGAGATGCAGTGAGTGTGGCTAGAAAGTTATAATGACCAGGTGGAAGCACGAAGGCTGTTCTAAATTTATTGTCCTTACTAGAGACTAGTAGTAAGGGTACAGTGGTCATTCTAAAATAGACTCATGGATAGAGGTCATTTCAACCTATAAGATGCAGGAAACACTCCTAAACCATACATATCAAATGATTATCTATACTGCTTTTAAAGAACTCTAGAAAAAAGAGGACTCAACAGTTTTTCTCAGTAGCTTGATGACTCTCACTGTCAATAAATCATTTATGTCTCATTTTAAACCTTTTTCGGATACAGCTCAGTTCAGTTCAATTCAGTTGCTCAGTCGTGTCTGACTCTTTACAACTCCGTGAACCTCAGCACTCCAGGCCTCCCTGTCCATCACCAACTCCCAGCTTAAGACCAATTCCTTTGGTCAGGTCCTCAGAGGAAATGGAGGACAGATTGGCTACTGTCATCCAGACAAGAGCCCTTCATCAACACAGATTAACTCAGATTTCTGGTATCTTGTGCTCAGTTGTTCAGTTGTGTCAAACTCTTGTGACCCCATGGATCATAGCCCACCAGGCTTTGTTGTGCATGGGATTCTCCAGGCAAGAATACTAGAGTGGGTTGCCATGCCCTCCTCCAGGGAATCTTCCCAACCCAGGGATTGAACCTGTGTCTCTTGCATCTCCTGCATTGGCAGGAGGATTCTTTACCACCTGAACCACAGGGGAAGCCCTGCTGGTACCTTACCTTTGGACTTTTCCTCCCCAAATGAGCACTCTACCTCTCCCTGTGGTGTCTCCTTCCCAAGCCTGTAATCATTTGTTCTCAACTTTTCACTCCTGTGTATCCCTACTTATATGTGAGCACTTACTTAGTATCAGTGAAACTGGAAACATTGCTCTTGTATTTTTTTTGGTGGAGAAAAATAAAGCAAATTCTTCCAACACCTTATCTCCTCCCCAGTCTCCATGGAAAAAGACTGAAAACACTACTGGTTTTTGGACTGGTTTGTGAGAAGCAGCTTTGTTATTGGCAAGGGAATATGAATGGGCATTTCTTCTCACACCCCCAAGAAGTGTGTATAACCTACTAGCCAACCCTTTAACAAATAGTGGGTTGGCCAAAAAGTTTGTTCAGCTTTTTCCATAACAGCTTACAGAAAAACCTGAAAGAACTTTTTGGCCAACCCTATTCATCATACTCAGTGTTGAGACTTTAAAAAATAATTAATAAGCATAGGCATATGGTTTCAGTGGGTCAATAGAGTCCTACTCCAGAAAAATTTCTTGCTCTTGTATCGAATTGGGTATATAAGCAACATGACCATTCTAGATCTTTCTGCTTCAGTGCATGCTAAGTCACTTCAGTCATGTCCAACTCTGTGCGACCCTATGGACTGTAGCCCGCCAGGCTCCTCTGCCCATGGGATTCTCCAAGCTAGAATACTGGAATAGGTAGCTGTTTCCTTTTCCAGGGGATCTTCCAGACCCGGGATGGAGCCTTGGTCTCCTGCACTGCAGGTGGCTTCTTTACCACAAGTGCCACTTGCTTCAGACACAGCCTCAAAAAGAATCTATAACCACTTTCCAAGTATTTCTCACCTTATTTTCTGCCACCTGAGTTCCCCCAGAATGTTCTCCTCTGTACATCTCCACAATGGGCATCTCTCCAGATTCTCCTATGCCTGAAATCATCTCATGACTTATCTACCCCCAGAAGTGTGTTTGTTTCCCATTTGTATCGTGGTGACTTGAAGACCTCACTTTTTGTAAGGTTTATTTGAGGCACACTTGATATATGAAAATCTGCACATATTCAATGTATATATCTTGATGAGTTTGGACACATGCCTACATCTGTAGCACCATCACCACAGCCAAGACACTGAATATATTCATAATCTTCAAAAAGTTCCTTGCAATGAATTTGGGTCAGTTCTAGTGAGGTGGATGAACCTAGAGCCTGTTATACAGGGTGAAGTAAGTCAGAAAAAGAAAAATATCATGTATTAACCCATATATATGAAATATAGAAAAACTGTACTGATGAACCTATTTGCAGGGCAGGAGTAGAGATGCAGACCTAGAGGATGGACTTGTGGGCATAGAGGGTAAAGAGAGGGTGGAACGAATTGAGACAATAGCACTGAAACATATAAACTACCATATGTAAAACAGATAGCTAATGGGAAGTTGCTGTATAACACAGGGAGCTCAACCCAGTGCTCTGTGACAACCTAAAGGGGTGGTATGGGATGGGGGTAGGAGGGAGTTTGGAGAGGGAGGAGACATGTATACTTATAGCTGATTCATGTTGTTGTACAGCAGAAACCAACACAACATTGTAAAGCAATTATCCTCCAAGTAAAAATAAATAAACAAATTGAAAAAACAAGTTCCTTGTATTGTTTTGTTGGTTTGTGTGGTTAAGAAAACTTAACATAAGGTCTATCCTTGCAATGTATTTTTGAAGTGCACAACACCATACTGTTAACCACAAGCACAAAGCCGTACAGAATATCTCTAGAAGTTATTCACCTTGTGTAACTGAAACTTTATGCCTACTGAGAAACAGCTCCACATTCCCCCTTCCTCCAGCCCCTAGCAACCACCATTCTACTCTATGCTTATAAAGACCTCACTTTAGGTCTAAATCTTGTCTTTCAAATCCTCAGCTTTCTTGCTTGTGGATTGTCTTTCTAAGTCTTCTCCCTCCTCCCATCCTCTTTTAATCTGGGATAGAAAGACTATCAAAAGTACCTGTGTTGGGTTTGTTTGTTCATTTATTTGCATTTCTCCATCCCGAGGTAACGATGTTCACCAGGAGGGTAAGATATTGGGAGGCAGGAAGCCAGGGAGTTAGTGCCGAGAGAGGACCAACCGAGTCATCAATAACCCAGAAGGTCAATTCTAAATAATCATGTTGGCCATGGAGAGACAGGAAAAGCCCATAAAAAGAACCTCCATGTTATATCCTGGGCTATTCCCTTTCTCCCGAGTCTGAGATTAGAAAGGTGGAAATTGAAATGATTTCCCTAAATTTTATATGAGCTTCTCCCTTCTTTGTAAAAATAAAATAAAATACTGCTCATTGAGCTCCCTGTCTTTTGCTTTGGAAAGTGGGGTATCAATCAGAGATCTTCACCCCAGGTCTTATTTTGCCTGGACCAGTGCCACCACCTTTAGTGTTCAATTGGTCGGCTAGGAGACCTATCTCATACCCTCCATGGGTCAGGAACTACTCCAACCAGCCTGCTCTGGCAAGACACCATTAAGTTCCATCAACAATGGATTAGCTGGTAAAGCATTTCCCTACAACCTTAAGTTAATATCCCCAGCCCTAGTATTGTTGCCCAGTACTCCTTCTACCCATGACCTCCAGTAATGAATAAAATGCCACCACAGCTGACCTCCTGCATTCAATGAATCTAGCCAGTGTAGGAAGAAGGTGCACTGAATGCTTCTCCTACTTCAGTAGACATGAGAGGCAGCCTGGCATGTGAAGAGTGTTTTTCAAATGGGGTCCCCTAACACCTCTGCATCAGAATCACCATCAGTACTTGTCCAAAATGTAGATTACTACCTCCTTTTAGGATTCACTGAATTAGAATCTATGGAATTTGTATTTTTCAAAAATCCTCAGTTGATTCTGATGGAAACTAATGATTGAGAAATAGCATCTTCATGGACAAGAGTCCAGATTTTGGAATCCAGATCTGAGATAGGGTCCTGATGTCTGCCCCTTAACAAGTTAGATGAACTTGAAAGGCTCACTTGAAACTTCTAAGTTTGAGTTTCCTCTATAAAATGAAGATGATGGAACACAGAGTTCAAGTGAAGTATCATCTGTGCTGTTATCCTAACACCAGGATAGGTAATTCTCCCATCTACTAGAGAAGACAATATCGTCCCATTAAGTAATAGAGAAGACTCAGAGTCACTCAAGAAGGAGAACATTATTCCTCTTCCCTTTCTCCCCTAACCAGTATCTCAGTGACTTCTCCTCACCATGAGACTTCTTTCTGCTTTGTTTCCTACCATGAAACAGAATCATTTGGCCCAGTGTTCCTTTCAAGAATGGATTTATAGCTAAACTATTTCAGGTTTTTCTGGAAATCATAATGCTTTGGCACACAGTAGGAACTCAAATATTTACTGAGAAAATGCAATCTTTTACTTCCAGTCCAACTCACTTCAACATCTGCATTTCAGTTTAACCCCAGCACCCCATTTCAGTACCATAACCCCAATTTTGGCAAGTCTAAGAAGTCAACCCAGCACATCAGCAAACCCGATCCACTTTTATTTTTATAGACAGGTCAGAACAAAATCCTTCCCTCCACTCCCAGAGACACGGACTTCCTCTCCTCAAGTTACCAACTCTCCTGGGGAAACCAACCAGCATTTAACTCTTAGGTCTTCACACCGTGTCAACACGAAACGGGAATCCAGCCCCGATTCCTCTTAGCCTCTGTGCAAACAACAGACTCGAGGAAGTAAAAATGAACCAGTTTGCCTTTGGGAAGAAAACAGCTTCTCTGAGCTGTCAGATGAAAGGGCAGGAAGCCTGAGAAAGGAAGGGGAGAAGGGGGGCTGAGCAAGGGGAGAGCAAACAGTTTCTTATCCAGCTGTTTCAATTGTATTTGGCCCAAGTTGCAAATTTACCTTCTGACCACGAAGGCTGATTGACTTGTTCCCTCTCTTCGGACTCACATCTGAGAAACAACTTCTCCTCACAGCTTGTCAGAGGGGATGGGAATTCCAGCTGCTCTTTGCAGTAATGCCTGAAAAAAACTTGCTTTACCTTTGGGAGAGAGAGGCGGAGTCTAACCTAATGGGAATTAACTCCAAACACGCTGGAGTCTTCAAAGTCAGCCTCAGACATGCAGGTACTTTTGTAGCTCAGCGGGCACAGCATCCCCCACCTCCATCCTCACAGATGCCAAGTCAGCTGTGCGTGAGAGTGTGTGCATGCGTGTGTATGTGTGTGTGTGTGTATGAACGTGTGCAGGCATGTCCACACTTGAACTGCATACCTGTCTCACTTCCTCACCTGCTGCCCAAATGCCTGCCGAGGAATAGAGGTTCTCCCTAACTTCCTAAATCCTAAATAATCTCACCATGTATATTACATAGCAGATTTACGTGGCTGGAAATGACTCAGTAGACACATGCCTGAAGGGAGTAGGAGAGAATAAACTCTTTTCCCCAAACTGATTTCCACTATATGATGGGGAAGGTGCTCCAACAGGGCCATCCATGACTCCAAGGAGTCGCAAGTTAAAATCATACATTGAAAAGGCTAAATAATACTTTTAAAAATGACAGTACTATCAAAAAATAATAGCAGCACTACCAAAAGTCAATGTTTAATATCCCAAAGCACCAATAACTATTTTTATGTTTGAGAGAAGAGTTGAGAAGTCTGGAGATTCATGAAGCTTTGCCTGACACTCTGCTCCAAGCTGATGTCGTGTCTCCCACCTCTAATGTCCCTGGCACTCTATATTTATTTCAGGAAATTTATTACCTTCTACCTTGTATCAACTTTTTGCATATATGTCTCCTTTCACCTCTGAGTTGGCTGGTGAACAGGGAACTTGGCTGAACAAAATGAGTTAAAAGAAGGAATGGTAACTAGCTAAACTTACTAGAACATACTGTTGTGTTGTTGTGTGTTCGTTGCCCAGTCGTGTCTGACCCTTTGCGACCCCATAGACTGTAGCTCGCCAGGCTCCTCTGTCCAAGGAATTTTCCAGGCAAGAATATTGGAGTGGGTAGCCATTCACTTCTCCAAGGGATCTTCTTGAACCAGGGATCAAACTGGGGTTTCCTGCATTGAAGGTGGGTTCTTTACCATCTGAACTACCAGGGGAGCCCTAATAGAGCATACTAGGCTGATCCCAAGAAACTTTCCTTCCATAATGGCCCACTTACCTTCTCAGAATGCTCTGGAGGTTATCAGGCCTGTTATAATTCAGAATATGAGAGCAAATGAACTAGCAGTTTAGCACATTCATTGTAGCCTGAGTATTTAATGAACTTGTTCAATTTTTTCCCACGGGCATTCCTGTCTTTCATCAGTGATATAGCCTTATATTCATGAATGCATGCATTTGTCTATCTTGCTAATTTCCACCAGCACTTTCTAACCATTTTTTTTCCTGCTCCAGCACACTGATAAACCACATTCCCATCTGTAATAATGGCTTACTAAGGGAGTTTCTGGGGGAGTAAGAGGTGACCCCATAGGTTGAATGTCAAACTTTCAGTAGTATAAACTCCCAAGGTAAGTTTTATAATCTTCCTGTTCATGTCCTCTTGAGCACTACTGCTTCAGGTATGGGACTATATAAAGAGAAATGCTGACCCTTTCCCATTAAAAATAAGTCAATATTAACAGACACTGTGTGTGAGATATGGCTGAAAATTTTGACATCAGAAAGATAGTAATTCCATGCTATGCATTGATAATGATTGGCTTTTGCTTAGTGGCTACACCTGACATTTGGATAACATCACTATCTGCAATTCTAAGAAGAGCTAATTTTTACTTACCTTTTTTTATCCTCTTTTTCCTGTGCCTCCAGTTTCTTTGAGTGGAATACCATGGAAACTTAAATGTATGCTAAATAATAATCAAATTTACTGAGTAAAGTTTTGTTTCCTGTTCTTAATTTAACAATTGATAGTGACCTTGGGAAAAAAATTTGCTGGCATCTTGCAGCTCTTGGTAAATCTACATCTGAAAAGCCCTGCTTCCATAATATCACATGGGAAGGATTGAGAAGGGAACACATCTTATTAGTCATTTAAGGGACAGGGTGATATATAATATTTTAATAATACTAAAATGGGTATTAGTCAGGGACCCGGGGAATACCTACATTCTGCCTTTGATCAGTATGAAACAAGAGATCCTGCAAAGATAAAATATGGTGACAGGTGATTCACCCCATTCTTAGTTTGCAAAACACTGCTCTGTACAATAGTATTTCCCAAGCAGAATCAACACTCCCACAACATTTGCAGTCTAGACAAGGGGTCAGCAAGCTGGAACCTGTGCCATGCACCAAATTCAACAGGCTGCCTGTTTTTGTAGTTTTATTGGCACACAGACATAACTTATTCATTTATGTATCATCTATGGCTGTTTTCATGTTACAGCTGAAGAGTTGAGTAGTTGTGACAAAGATTTCATGGTCCATGA
>SJYQ01010815.1:89850-100657 GCA_006410935.1 Redunca redunca
ACTGGATTTCACCATAATTAAAAACTTTTGTGCATCAAAAGATACTATCAAGTTAATGAAAAGACAACCCATAGAATGGAAGGAAACGTTTACAGATTATATATCTGGTAAGGGCCTAGTATCCAGAATATAAAAAGAACATTTACAACTCAAGGGAAAAAAAGACACATGACCCAGTTTTAAAATGGGCAAAGGATTTAAGTGAATATTTCTCCAAAGAAGATATGTAAATGATCAATAAGCCAGTGTGAATATAAAATCATGCAGCTGCTGTGGGAAACAGCTTGGCAATTCCCCAAAAGTTAAACATATAGTTACCGTATGATCCAGCAAGTCTACTCCTACCCATATGCACTCTCCCCAAAAATAAAAACAAGTATTAAAAAATTGTGCATGAAAATTCACAGAAGCACTTTTCATAATTGCCAAAAGGTTTAAACAACCCAAATATCCATCAATTGATGAACAGATAAATGAATTATAGTATAGCCATATAAAAGGAATGAAATTATGGCACANACATGTGCTACATCATGGATGAACCTTGAAAACATGGTAAATAAAATAAGCCAGACACAAAAGGCCATATATCATGTAATTTAATTTACATGAAATATCTATAATAGGCAAATTTACAGAGACAGAAAGATTATTGTTCGCTAGGGGCTGGGGGAAGGGATAGAGGATTGCTCAATAGGTACAGTGTTTTCTTTAGGAATGATGAAAATATTACAAAACTAGATAACGGTGAGGTTTCACAACTTTGTGATTATACTGAAAATCATTTTCAATGGGTGAATTTATATATCTCAATAAAGCTGGGAGGGGAAGGATTCTACTGATTGAAAAAAAAATAAATGAATAAATTGAATGATATGTGAATTATTTGTCAATAAGGCTCAGTGGTAAAGAATCCACCTGCCAATGCAGGAGACCTGGGTTCAAAACCTAGTTCGAGAAGGTCCCCTGGAGAAGGAAATGGCAACCCACTCTAGTATTCTTGCCTGGAAAATCCCATGGACAGAGAAACCTGGTGGGCTACAGTTCATGGGGGTCGCAGAGTCAGACACGACTTAGCAGCCAACCAACCAACCAAAGTTATAATCACAAAAAAGCAGACTAATGTTATAGGAAAATAGTGATAGAAGGGGCAGAGATGGAAATTACCTGAGGATACCATCTTCCTAAGGCTCTTTGTAGGTCTAAGGCGTATAATGCTAAATATATGCTAAGCAGCTTTCTTGGCCTCATTGTGCTAGGCCCAGGGCCTCTAAAATCAAAGATCAGGGAACCCTCTAACTCAGGGAAAGAGAGTACTTTTCTTTGCATCTAGAGCAGAGGTAGTCCAACTACCCTCTCTAGTCCTGTTCGGGGTATGAGCTTCCATCCAATTCCCACTAAATGCTCCAGAGACATGAATACAACCAAGGACGCAATGGAGTGAGGATATGATATACTTGTTCCAAGGACATGAAAATTCAATGGTTCCAAGTACATAACATCAAAAGCTCTACTATCCAGAACTGTGGCCCAAGGATCACCTTGCTAACATTAACAGCTACATTTTATTGAATGCTTATCTGTGCCAGGCATTATGCTTGGTGTGGCATAGGTTATCTCATTTGAGCCACACAACAATCTAGTGAGGATTTTACACATTTGTAACATGAGTTCAACAAGTGAGGAAATTGAGGCATACCTGGGTTAAATCCTTGCCTAAGATCTCATAGATAAGGGGCAGTTCCCAAGTTCTGTCAATCTGCACTTGTTCTTAAGCTCCACACCATACTACCCTGTCTCCTCTGACCCTCAGGAGTGCTCCTCTTTGTGGAGTTAGAAGTGAAGTGAAAGCCGCTCAGTCATGTCTTACTCTTTGCAACTCCATGGACTGTAGCCCACCGGGCTCCTTTGTCCATGGGATTCTCCAGGCAAGAATACTGGAATGAGTTACTCTTTCCTTCTCCAGGGGATCTTCCTGACCCAGGAATAGAACCTGGGTCTCCTGCATTGCAGGCAGAAGAGGGAGGATTGAGATCCTTCTAAAAGTTAGGGGTATGCTCCTAACACCTTTTTTTTTCCCCCCTCTGGTAAATTCAGAGGATTAAATAGATAAAGTTTTGGCCAACCAGAGATGTAGCTGGCTGCCTTAAAGGAGATAGGCAGAGTATCAGAAATATCCTATCTGTACACCTTCATGACCCTGCTTCTCTGACTCACCTAAGGCCTGTGAGACAAGAGTATGTTGGTCATCAGAGTTTAGGTTTTGCTTCCCTCATCACGTAAAAACCCTTACTCTAGAACTGTAGCCTAAAGGTGCCCTGAACTAGCAATCATTGCTAACAAATACTATCTAGTAAGTACTGTGGTTAGGTGCTTTGACATAGTTTATCTCATTTGCTTCTGACAGCAACCTTGTGTGGGAGGTACTACGTTATTTTCTTTTTTAATAATTGGAAATACTGAAACACAACTATAACAAGTATGTTAGGATCTATATGTCATAGCTCTCTTAGCTCATGAACATGCTCAAATCAATGACCAATGTAGTTAGTCAGATCTCAGAACCCTTGATTTTTTAAAGAAATTTTGGTAAGAAACATGTAAATAAAATTTTCCATCTTAACTTTTTAAGTTTACATCTTAACAGTGTTTGGAGAGGGAAATGGCAACCCATTTCTGTATTCTTGCTTGGAGAATTCAATGGACAGAGGAGCCTGGCAGCCTACAGTTCATGGGGTCGCAAAGAGTCAAACACAACTGAGCGACTTCACTTCTTATCAGTGTTAAAAGGGGCTTCCCTGGTGGCTCATATGGTAAAGAATCTGCCTGCAATGAGGGAGACTGGGTTTGATCCCTGGGTTGGGAAGATTCCCTGGAGAAGGAAATGGTAACCCACTCCACTATTCTTGCCTGGAAAATTCCATGGACAGAGGAGTCTGGCAGGCTACAGTCCACGGCATCACAAAAAGACATGAATGTGGGACTAATATTAACAGTGTTAAATATTTTCACATTGCTATACAAAAAATCTCCAGAACATTTTCATTTTGCAAAATTGAAATTCTATAACTCCATAATGTTTTTTCATAGTGGTTTCAACATTTTACAGTCCCACCAACAGTGCACAAGGGTCCAGATTTCTCCACATCCCACTCCTCTAGGTCGTCATAGAGCGCTACACAGGGCTTCCTGTGTTATATAGCAACTGTCTCACCAGCTATCTATTTTACACATGGTAGTGTATATATGTCAATGCTACTTTCTCTGTTCATCCCACTCTTTCCTTCCCCCACTGTGTCCACAAGTCCATTCTCTGTATCTGAGTCTCTTTTCCTTCCCTGCAAATAGGTTCATCAATACCATATTTCTAGATTCCATATTTTATATGTATTAATATATTTGTTTTTCTCTGACTTACTTCACTCTGAGTAACAGGTTCATCTACCTCACTAGAACTGATTCAAATTCATTCTTTTTATGGCTGAGTAATATTCCATTGTATATATGTACCACATCTTCTTTATCTATTCATCTGTTGATGGATGTCTAGGTTGCTTCCATGTCCTAGCTATTGTAAATAGTGCTGCCAGGAAAACTTGGGTACATGTGTCTTTTCAGTTATGGTTTTCTCGGGGTATATATACCCAGTAGTGAGATTGTTGAGTCATATGGTAGTTTTATTCCTAGTTTTTTTAAGGAATCTCCATACTGTTCTCCATAGTGGCTCTATCAGAAAACATCAAAATTCTGTAAAGCAATTATCCTTCAATAAAAAATATATTAATTAAAAAAATAAATGATGCACAAATAAAAATAAATTCCCACCAACACTGCAAGAGGGGTCCATTTTCTCCACATTCTCTCCAGCATTTATTGTTTGTAGATTTTTTGATGATGGCCATACTGACTGGTGTGAGGTGATACCTCAATGTAGTTTTTTTTTATTTAAATTTACTTATTTTAATTGGAGGCTAATTACTTTACAATATTGTATTGGTTTTGCTGTACATCAATATGAATCCACCACAGATGTACACATGTTCCCCATCCTGAACCCCACTCCCACCTCCCTTCCCATACCATCCCTCTGGGTCATCCCACCCTGTATTCGAGACAGCAAAAGAGATAAGGATGTATAGAACAGTCTTTTGGGCTCTGTGGGAGAGGGAGAGGGTGGGATGATTTGAAAGAATAGCATTGAAACATGTATAATATCATATAAGAAACAAATCGCCAGTCCAGATTCGATGCAGGATACAGGATGCTTGGGGCTCAATGTAGTTTTGATTTGCATTTCTCTACTAATTAGTGATATGAAGCATCTTTTCATGTGTTTATTGGCTATCCGTATTTTTCTTTGGAAAAGTGGTTTTGTTTTCTTAATAGTGACCATCCTAATGATTGCAATGTCATTGTGGTTTTGATCTGCATTGCATTTCTCTGATAATTAGAAATGTTGATAATTTTTTTGTATGCTTGTTGGATATTTGTACATCATCACTGGAAGACTGTCTATTCAAGTACTGAGGCCGTTTTTAAAATTAGGTTATTTGATATTTTTGAATTGCATAGTTAATTATATATTATGGATATTAACTCCTTAGTAGACATATAATTTCCAAATATTTTCTGCAACTTCATAGGTTGATTTTTCATTCTATTTTGATTGTGTGCTTTGATGTATAAAAGTTAAGTTTGGTGTAGTCCTATTTGACTATTTTGCTTCTAGTATCTTATATAACAAATCATTGCCAAATCCAATGTCATGAAGATTTCCCCCTATGTTTTATTCTAGAAGTTTTATAGTTTTGGATTTTATGTTTACATCTTTAATCCATTTTTGAATTAATTTTTGTATATAGTGTAAGATAAATGTACAACCTCCTTCTTTTTTCATGTGGATACTCAGTTTTCCAAATACATTTTGGAGACTATCCTTTCCCCATTGAATGGTCTTGGCACCCATATTAAAGGTTATTTCACCATATACATGAGGGTTTATTTCTAGACTCTATATTTTATTCCATTTATCTATATGCCTGTCTTTATGTCAGTAACACTTTTGATTGTTGTGGCTTTGTAATATGTTTTAAAATCAGGAAGTGTGAGGTCTCCAACTTTGTTCTTTTCAAATTGTTTTGCTGTTTGGGATCCCTTGAAATTCCACATGAATTTTAGGATAACTTTTTTTTCTACAAAAATAGACAAATGGGACAAAAACTTAGAAACTTTTATAAAACAACAGGGTGAAAAGACAGCCTCTAGAATGGGAGAAATATTTGCAAATCATATATGTGATAAAGAGTTAATAACTATAATATGTAATGAACTTCTTTGATTCCTTTTCTGAAAATTTGCTATGGGGATTTTGATAACAATTGTATTGAATCTGTAGATTGCTTTGGGTAGTATGGACATCTTAACAACAATAAGTCTTATAATCCATGAACATGGCTGTATTTCCATTTATTTGTGCCTTTTGAAATTTTTTTCATCATGGTTTTGTAGTTTCCAGTATATAAGTCTTTCAACTCCACGGTTAGGTTTATTCTTAAGTTTTTTATTATTTCTAAATGGAATTGGATTGTTTGTTAATGTACAAAAATGAAACATATTTTTGAATGTTGAGTTTGTATCCAACGACTTTGCTGAAATAGTTTATTAGCTCTAACAGTTTTTGTGGGTGTGTGTGTGTCTTGTGTGTAATCTTAAGGGTTTTCTACATTTAAAATATCATCTACAAACAGGGATTATTTTACTTCTCTCTTCTAATTTGGATGAATTTTACTTACTTTTATTGCATAATTGCTCTGGCTAGAACTTCCAGTACTACGTTAGATAGAAGTGGTGAGAGTGAACATTTGTGCCTTGTTCCTGATCTTAGAGGGAAACCTTTCTGTTTTTCACAATTAAGTATAATGTTAGCTAATGTTAGCTAAGGGTTTTTCACATATGGTCTTTATTATGCTGAGGTAATTTACTTCTATTCCTGGTTTGTTGAGTGTTGTTTTTTTTTTTTTAATCATAAATGATGCTGGTTCTTGTCTAGTGTTTTTTTCCACCTTAATTCAAATGATCATGTAGTTGTCACCCATAATGCTAACGTGTCTTATTACATTTATAGATTTTTGTATGTTGAGCCATCCTTGTATTTGAAGAATAAATTTCACCTTATGATGTTGTATAATTGTTTTAATGTGCTGTGGAATTTGTTTTGCTAGTATTTTGTTGGGAATTCTTGCATCAGTATTCATCAGAAATGTTGATCTGTTTTCTTTCTTGTATTGTCTTTGGCTTTGGTATAAAGGTAATGCTGACCTCATAGAATGAGCTTAGAAGTGTTCCCTCTGCTTCTGTTTTTCAGAAGAGTTTTAGGAAGATTGGTATTAATTTTTCTTTAAATATTTCATAAGAATTTGCAGTGAAGCCATCTGGTCTTGGGCTTTTTTGGTTAGGAAGTTTTGATTATTGATTCTGTATTCTAACTTGTCANTATTTAGAAGCTCTGAGGTTGATGCAAAAATATTTATAATTTCTATATCTTCTTGATGAACTGACCCATTTTCATTATACAATGTCCTTTGTCTCTCGTAACAGCTTTTGACTTAAAGTCTATTTTGTCTGATATTAGTATAGCCATCCCCGATCTCTTTAGCTTACCATTTGCATCATAGCCCTTTCTTTTGGCCACACCCCAATCCACCCACCCCACACTCCATTGTCTCCCTTCAGGTATCCTCTTGTGGAGTGAGAGAGGATGACCTGAGTTCCTTGTAGAAGTTAGCTGTGTGCTACTAAGCTATTTTGTTATTTTTCCCATAAATGAGTGGACTAAAGAGCAAGTTCTATAATTGCCCATGGGTTGGACTAGCCCCCCTCAGAGGAGGTTGGTAGAGTACTAGAAAGTCTTGCCTATACATTCATGAGGCCATTTTTCTAAAATCTCCCACTGCTCCTATGTAATCACCTCAGACCAATGAGACGGTACTTCAACAACTTAAGTCCTTTCGTAAGGTTCTGTGATATTGCTTCAGTTAGGCAATGAGAAGGCAATGGCACCCCACTCCAGTACTCTTGCCTGGAAAACCCCATGGACAGAGGAGCCTGATAGGCTGCAGTCTACAGGGTGGCAAAGAGTCGGACTCGACTGAGCGACTTCACTTTCACTTCTCACTTTCATGCACTGGAGAAGGAAATGGCAACCCACTCCAGTGTTCTTGCCTGGAGAATCCCAGGGACGGGGGAGCCTAGTGGTCTGCCATCTATGGGGTCACACAGAGTCGGACATGACTGAAGTGACTTAGCAGCAGCAGTGATATTTCTTACTATTGAAATAGAATGGAGCATAAAGGAACTTCAACCCTTTGAGCCTCCTTCATCTCATCTTTTGCCAAGAGTGTTCTGTGACCTTAAAATCCAGAGTTGGCTGTTTTCAAGGCTTATGGAGGTCTTCGAAGTCTTTTCTGTGAGGGAAAATGAAAAGTACAAAAATGAGAATTCTTGTTATGTCTGTAATTAACTTTTTTGAAAGTCAGGCCCTCTGAACTAACATAACTCTGCTTTCAGAGTGAACCTTGTTGACCACATCTGAGTACTTAGTTTTTAAGACTACTCCTGAGCCCTTTTATTGAGTGGAACCCTTCAAAGTAATCTCTGAGAGGTCTAACTAAAGGGAAGACCACTTACAAGCCAATGCAATGGCAAGAAAACTAGATATTGCAGTAGTAAGTCTACCAATGACATGCACTTCCACTTTTATTTCCCATGCCACAGCCAGCTTCAGTTCTCACTGACTTCCATCCTTTGCAGAACAACATCTTCCTGTAAATGCAAATATTCAGGTTGACCATAGCTGGCTTTGTGCCTATGGCTCTTTGATAGAAATAAGGCTAATAATAGAGTTTTGTGTGAAAATAGAGAGCTGAATGACATCAAATAATCATGCGGCATCCTGCTGATTAATGGGCCAATTGTCCTGAAGGTCATCTGATCCAAGCTTGGCTAGAAATTATTAAAATGTGGGTTGCTACACAAAGCAACAGCTGCCTCTTCAGAGCTTCCATTTTAGCCCAGAATAAGAGATGACAATCAAATTTTTGAATCACACATAGATTGTACCTTTAACTGAAGCTTGCATCAGTTTTTCTTCATTATTCCCAAGAAGGCAACTGATATTTGATGCATTTAACATGATTTTCCCTTTGTGAAATTACCACATATGGAGGCTCCAGGTGTTTTTTATCTTATTCTATGTAATTTCTATAAAAATTGACTTTTCAATATGTACATCAAGGTATAAAAAGTGTAGAGTACATACAAATTATAGTTTATTGAACCACTTGTGTATAAGCTCCTGGTTTTCCCCCAGCTCTTCTTACTGTCTCTTACTTATTATATTTATTATTTATGTATTTATTTAGCTATGCTGGGTCTTAGTTGCAGTACACAGGATAATTTTAGTTCAGCATGCAAACTCTTAGTTGCAGTTTATGGGATCTAGTTCCCTGATCAGTAATTGAACCTGGGCCCCCTACATTGAGAGCATGGCACTTTAGCCACTGGACCACCAGGGAGGCAGGGGTAAGGAATGTTTCCCAATGCTTCCCCTTGGGAATAAAGGGAGCCTTCAATAAAAACACTATCACTGAAAACTAAGTTTTGGTAGGCTTTCCACAGGAGACAACAAACAAAACACATCTTAAGGAGATAAAAACATCTTTGGTAAGTTTCAATGTGGAAGCCCCCATTTTAGTGAGTTATAGTAGTGTGCAGTGTTTGTGCATGTGTTTTTTGTTTTGTTGCTCAATTATATTTTTAGTTTTCTTTTTTAGTGAGAGGAAGATATTATTATCTTTTAATAAAAGATGACCACTTCAGCTTTACTAAAGCAAATATTCAGGACAGATCAGAAAGATGAAAAAACTTTCTCACCAGTGATTACGTATTCCAGGCCTTCTGCTCACCTTGTCCTTGGGTCTAGCCAATGGATCCTCTAATAGGGAGTTGGCCTTCCCAGGAGGCCTTCTGTGTCTTGAGTTTTGCTAGCTTCTTAGTTAATTTTCATTTCATCAACCCCTTTCCCTCCCACATACACAGAAGAATCAATACTCCTCAGACCTCACTATGTAAAACATGCAAACCATAAAGTTTTCTCTTATAGGTTCTGGCATCACACAAAGGAGTGGTGGCCTTCTTGTGTGTTTCCTGTAATCAATACTTTTGCTGCTATTTTTCAGCTTTGAAAACGTTTGGTTGCTTTTATTTCAAAAAATTCTTTGTTTCATTGGCCAAGGTGGGTCCTAAAAACTTAAAAGACTTTCTCACCAGTGTCTACCTATTCTTTAATGTTTAAGAAATGCAGAATCCCTGGGTCAGGAAGATCCCCTGGAGAAGGAAATGGCAACCCACTCCAGTAATCTTGCCTGGAGAATTCCATGGACAGAGGAGCCTGGCAGGCTACAGTCCATGGGGTTGCAAAGAGTCAGGCATGACTGAGCAACTATCATTCAATAGCATAGTGTACCCTCTAGGTCAGACCAAGTGATTCCCTTAGGAACAGACTTGGCATTTGAGCTTTGCAATTTAGATTATGATCAACTGGGGACCTTAATGTGGTAGATTCCTCTGTCTTAATTCTTCCCCCTTTTGGCAAAGGGATGAATTTTCTTATCTTTAAGACAGAGAATAGTACCACNAGTTAGCTAAAGGAAATGTGCACTATGCATTAGAGAGATTTTCTCATGAAGACATAGAGATTTCCTCTTATGATTATACACTCTGGAGTCCCAAAATGTTTTAATCTGAGCATTCTGTTTCCTCTTGAATCCTAACTTCAGGTCTAGCCAGTGATGCCTCTAAACAAGGAGTTTGCCTTTCCAGGAGGCTCTCTGCATTCTGGCTTTTTTTTTTTTTTTTTTTTTTTNTTTTTTTTTTTTTTTTTGACTGGGAGCCAGAATTTTGGTAAACCTCTTCCTTGTACCTCCACAAAAATCAAGATTATCACTCCACATCCACTTAAGCCATAAAATCTTATTCTAAGTGTACTGGCACCACACAGGAATGGTGCCCTTCAGGTGTTATCCCATGAAGGGATACTAATAGTTACTATATTTTTCAAATGTTATACTTTTTAAATATCAGAACCTCAGTCATGTGGTTGGCCAAGGTGAAATCATTTGTCCTAAAAGATTCACCCTCATCAATGTCTACCTACCTATTTGTTCACCTTTACTTTTGGTTGATTTGTTTTTATTTTTTAAAGTGATATATAGTTGATGTACAATATTATATAATTTGGGCCTCCCTCATAGCTCTGTCAGTAAAGAATCTGCCTGCAGTGCAGGAGACCAGATTTGATTCCTGGGTTGGGAAGATCCCCTGGAGAAGGAAATGGCAACCCACTCCAGTACTCTTGCCTGGAGAATCCCATGGACGGAAGAGCCTGGAAGGCTATAGTCCATGGTATTGCAAGAGTTGGACCCGACTTAGCGACTAAACCACCACCACATTATGTAATTTAAAGGTATACAATAAATGATTCACAATTTTTAAGGTTATACTCCATTTATGAAAGAGTGACTAATATCAGAGCATTTTCATTTATGCAAAAGAAACCTTTCACCCATTAGCATGCACACTTCTCTGTCCTGTCCAAGCCCCTGGCTACCACTAATCTACTTTCTCTCTCTATGGATTTGCATTCTGGACGTTTTAGGTAAATGAAATATAATATGTGGACTTTTGTGTCTGGCTTCTGTCATTTAGCATAATGTTTTCAAGGTTTGTCCATATTTTAGCTTGTCTTAGA
>SJYQ01010818.1:0-18199 GCA_006410935.1 Redunca redunca
TACTTCAGTAAAACAAATTGTTTTTTAAAAAGAATGGTCAATGGAAAATTGCATCTGTTTCAACTCAAAGAAATCACTAAATAACTAAGAAAGTGCAAATTTTCTTGCCAAAGTGAGACTTCTAACCAGACAAGCATCAGATGCCTTAACACAACAAAGATGGCAGAAAGGAAAGAGTTTTAGAAGACTATAAATTTGGTGCAAATTCAACACAGACTTTTACTGAGAGCATAGTGCATGCAGGTAAGACAATTTCACAGGGACACCCTTGTAGCTCAGTCAGTAAAAAATCTGTAACCCAGGCTCGATCCCTGGGTTGGGAAGATCCCTTGGAGAAGGAAATGGCAATCCACTCCAGTATCCTTGCCTGGAAAATCTCATGGACAGAGGAGCATGGTGGGCTGCAGTCCATGGGGTCGCAAAGAGTCGGGTGCGACTGAGCGACCAACACTTAACACAAATAGTAAGAAGACGTGGATGTTGCTCTCAAAAAGCTTAAAATTAGAAGGGAAAAGGAACTTATATAGTCACAACAAAAGGTCTGAAGTGAGGAGAAGATTTAGCAAAATCCAGTTAAATTGTGATAGCACTTTAGATGAGGCAGAGACAGCTCCAGCTTGTGAATCAGGGAAGGTCTTCTTCAGGAAGTGGCATCTGAAATAAGCCTGATGGTCTATTCACATCTAAATACATGAAGGACCCTTGGACTTAATTCCATGCAGAATTTAAATTGTGAATTTTAAAGCCTTATTACACAGGATAGAAAAATAATTCTGCAAAATTACATTTAGCTTATATTGATCATTAAGTAGAAATAAACAACAACCAAAACATGTATGTAGGACTGTCCTGTGTCTACATGTGTCCTGAGCTCTTGAGCTGCTGGGATCTCTTTCCAAAGGGAGAAGAGTGCTTGGCGGTTCACAGTGTGTCCTGATGAGAATAGAGATGGAAGTCATTCTAACATGGGATGGAGGTGAGAAGGAAGGGGCTGATAGATAAGAAGGAAGGCACTGGAAGGAGGAAAACTGAGAAAAGAGAGAGAAAGAAAGATGGGCAAGCAAGTGGAGACTGAGGGAAAGGGTAGGAAAAATGGACACAACAACTCACCAGTGCTTCCTAAGCCAAAATGCAAGATCTGTTAGGAGTACCAGGGGCACAATCACTGCCAAAATGATCCAACCCACAGAGCAGTGATGATCTGTGGATGGATGTGCACACAAGGGTGTCCTCTCAAACCGACCGGCTGTTTTACTGCATTTCTGTGCCCTTCGTTTGTTATTCAAGTATCTGCCTCAACAATCTCCTTCTTCCCTATTTCCTCTCCTATCCCTCATCAGAGATGACTCCATCTAACCTCCTTCCTATATCTATGGGGCTCTCATGGTCAACTCCCATATTTCTTATTTTTATTCCTTTTGCATCTGGAGTCCCTAGAATCCCCCAATTTTTCATCTAGCTCTCCTGCTCTGCTTGAGGACCACCTATGCCCGTACCAGAGGGGCCCCAGTTCTTCCTCACCCCAGTAGAGGATGATGTCCTGGCCTCCTAGACTGCTGTGCCTCACCCGGAAACTCAGGCCAGATGCCTCACTGGCTTCCACATCCAAGGAAACCCGAAGATACCACGTCCCATCAGCTTTAGGCAAGACGTCACTTCTCTGAGTGCGCTGTTGCTCCTGCTCACCCCACATCCACATCACCCAAATGGGCTTTGAGTAGAAGCCAGAGGCATGACAAACCAGCATCAGATGGCCAGGGCCAGGACTGGGGCCAAGGGAGAGCCAGGCCTCTGGTCTTACTGCAGAGGACAGAGAAAATAGTCTGATGAGGACTCCAGTACAGACTCAGAGATTCAGAGCTTCATGTCACTTTAGATGGACATACTTTTCCCATCGTTAGCAGTCGTCACCCATTATTCCCTCCCCCACTTGGCTCCTTGTTAGGAAGGTGAGAAGGTGTTATTTTAGAACAAAAACTTGTGGAGAGAGGGTGCAGGACTGACCTCATCTCTGGAGATATGCCTTTCCTGCCTCAAGAAGACCCAAGAGGAAACATGGGCAGATGTCACTCAGCAGCTTATGTATTTCCTGGGTGTGTCCATAAAAGCTGAATAGTCTGCTGACCAACATGACTTGTCTGGAAGCTCAGCAGTTCTGATCCTCAATAAGCAAACCACACAAAGTCTATTGAGGCTTCACCAGCATGCAACTCACAGCCTTCTCTTATCTGTATTTCAAAGGGATCTAGGGAAGAGGAGTTACCAATCAGAGAAAAGAGGACATTAAAAAGAAAAAGTGAATCAAAAGATGATGGAAGCAGAAAGAAGTTTAGAAGATTTGAGGAAATGAAGCAAGATTAGCTTGATAAAGTTTCAAAGAAAAGGAAATTGGTGGAAGTTGAAGATTGAGAAAGAGATGAATGGCATGAGGAGAAAAGTACTTGAAGAAGGCAATATAAAGGATGTGGATAATAGATAATAATATAATGAGGAAGGACTTAGTGTGAGACAGTGGGGAGTATAATAATTAAGAGTGAGTGGAATGCAATAGGTTATATTGAGTGTGTAAATAGAGATTGCTGAAGAGATTGAATGGGGAAGAAAGTCACACTTTAAGGAGTCCATCATAGAGTGAGGAAACTGAAGGTATCTAGTCAGAGTCAAGTGAAAGGGGCTGTCACAGGTGACCACTGTTGAAATATAATAAACCACAAGCCTGCAGTCAGTGAGAGGGAAATGGATAAGTAAGTAGCAGAAGTCTTGAACATTATGGGAAGACAGGGTCTGGATTACACCCCTTTCCCAACTGCTGTTCTATGGTAGGGAGAGGTAAGGTTCAGAATTGTGTGGAAATCGATTAGAGGATGTATATTAGAGAAATAAACTCAGAGATACACAGACACACACACACACACACAAACACACACACACAGCTCACACTGTGTCCCCAATTCCCACTGAGGGAACTGAACTTAAATTCAAGATGCCATTGATTGGCACTGTTGTGAAATGCCTGCAAAACTATAGTGAATCTCCTATGACATAGACTTTGAAGTTCCATTAACTCTTCATTGTTGAAGTTGCCCTTGGACCAAGGCCAAAGGTAAATGACTGTGTGAGAGCTGCTTTTCCAGCCATGAGTCTGCAAGTCACCCAACTAAGCTGAGCCCAGATTTTGTACCCAGGAATGGTTGTAAAATCATAAAATCCAAATGAATTAGAAGGAGATTGGCTCCTGGAAGGGACATTGGGAAGGAGAGAGAATGGAAAAAGTTACTAAAGAGGGGAAACTTGGTATACAATAGAAAAGGCAAGCCATCAATATCTCAGTGGACATTTGGCTGCCCCAGGGTCCCAAGAGTTAGTTATATGCAGCCTTCAAGAGAGCACAGACTTGGAGTCAGGGATACTGAGAATGGAACTGGGCTGATAACTCTCAATCTCCAGCTTGGGGAAACCATTACACAGGCACACAAGCATGCATGTGTGGGTACACACACACACACACACACACACACACACCTTCCTGGATAAGAGTTCTTACCCTCTTCATTGTCACCACCTGGGAGGAGAGTAAGGAACAACGAAAGTCACAAAAACAGCATCTCATTTGCAGATGTCCTTTCTCACAGAAAAGTAGGTCTTTGATTTCTGTTCTAAACAAACCTGCCCCAAAACAACTTTGTTCTGACTTCCTCTTCCTGCCAACAGACAAACCTTTCTTTTAGTCACTGACTGAAGAAAGAAAGCTTGCTCCTTCCCTAAGCCCTGGACCACATACTCAGATATTCATTTCCCTTCCACTTCTGATACCCCTCTCTGGATTCCCAGTTTCTCTCCTTGTCACCAATATCCATTCTGCTCACCTTTCTATAATTTAACTGCTTTGGACCAAATCTTGTTGGAAAGCCAATGTATTTGTAAGGCCTCTTTTCTAATTCATACAATAAAAGAATGAAACTAAACATCTTCTTAGGATCATATCTAATATTCTCACACCCCTGCTCTTTTCCATCAGTCTTTCTCTTGCTTTTCTGAATATTTCCTCAAATATTCTCTTCCTCTTTCTCACCTTCACTCCTCCTCATTCATATCTCTGACTTTTCTTGTTTCCTTTATTAGCTTTTTCAGAATCCCCTATGAGTTCTCTGAGAAACAGTATAAACTGACACATATTCTTCATTATTCTTAGGGAATAGACAGTAGCCATCACAAAGACCACAGGAATATTGAAACATGTAAAGAAAAACCTCCTCTATTTGACCTATATTGACATATATTCACTCACCAAAGAATCACTTAGCATCTGCCTGAAACCAAACATCTATTACACCTGTGAATTGTGTTATGTAGTGGCTGAAAATACAATCACTTTATTCAAGGACGTTTTATGAGGAGAGAGGTGGGAGGGGGGGTTCAGGATTGGGAACTCATGTACACCCGTGGCGGATTCATGTCAATGTATGGCAAAACCAATACAGTTTTGTGAAGTAAAATTAAAAAAAAAAAAAAGTTAAAAAAAATAAATTCCTTGGGGAAAAAAAATCTCAAACAAGAATTGTAAATCTTGGCGTCCTGGGACTTATTATAAAGTATAAACTCTAAACAAACAACAACAAAGAAAAACAAAAACAACCTCCTTGAAATATTTGCCAAAATGGTGGCTCTTAACTGTTCTGTTTACCCAACAGGATCTCGTCTTCAGAGGCTGCATTGAGGTATTTGATCTATAGCCTGTTTAAAAAATTGTTTTCACTGAGTAAATTTGAAGATCTAATGGACTTTATTCAATGATTCATGAATTGGGCAGCATTCTTTCTAGCAGCTGGAAGGGTACACAGAGGAACAGTATAAAATGGAGGGTTTTATTAGGAAGAAAGGTAGTGCAGAGGAGCAATTTTCAAAAGAAAAGAAAGGGTTATTTTAAGGCAGGATGTATTTTTGAGGGGAAGGGAATGGCAAGAATTTTATCATGTAGATTGCCTCTTCTTCTTCTGGAAGGTGGAGAGGGCCTACCTGAAAGATTATCTCATTAGTGCTGATTCAGAATTACAAAATGGTTAATTATGATTACATTTCTGATGAAGGCCAAAACTGCAATTAAGTTAGATATCGAATCAAGGTTTGAACTTTCTTTCAACTGCCCTTCTTTGAGACTGTAATGAAAACATCCTTTCCAGACCTGTGGTCACTGCTGAGTTTTTCAAACTTACTGACATATTGAGTGCAGCATTTTAACAGCATTATCTTTTAGTTAACAACTCAGCTGGAATTCCATCACCTCCACTAGCTTTGTAGTAATGCTTCTTAAGGTCCACTTATATGTGGGCCAACAATGAGAACCCTACACGGAAGAGCTGACTGGTTCAAAATTAGGAAAGGAGTACCATAGGCTGTATATTGTCATCCAGTTTATTTAACTTATATGCAGAGTACCTCATGCAAAATGTCAAGCCAGATGAATCACAAGTTGGAATCAAGATTTCTGGGAGAAATATCAACAAGCTCAGATATGCAGATGTCACAACCCTAATGTCAGAAAGGGAAGAGGAACTAAAGAGCCTTTTGAGGAAGGTGAAAGAGGAGAGTGAAAAAGCTGGCTTACAACTCAACATTCAAAAACTAAAATCACGGCATCTGATCCCATCACTTCATGGCAAATAGAGGAAAAAGTAGAAGNCAGAATTACAAAATGGTTGATTATGATTACATTTCTGATGAAGGCCAAAACTGCAATTAAGTTAGATATCGAATCAAGGTTTGAACTTTCTTTCAACTGCCCTTCTTTGAGACTGTAATGAAAACATCCTTTCCAGACCTGTGGTCACTGCTGAGTTTTTCAAACTTACTGACATATTGAGTGCAGCATTTTAACAGCATTATCTTTTAGTTAACAACTCAGCTGGAATTCCATCACCTCCACTAGCTTTGTAGTAATGCTTCTTAAGGTCCACTTATATGTGGGCCAACAATGAGAACCTTACACGGAAGAGCTGACTGGTTCAAAATTAGGAAAGGAGTACCATAGGCTGTATATTGTCACCCAGTTTATTTAACTTATATGCAGAGTACCTCATGCAAAATGTCAAGCTAGATGAATCACAAGTTGGAATCAAGATTTCTGGGAGAAATATCAACAAGCTCAGATATGCAGATGTCACAACCCTAATGTCAGAAAGTGAAGAGGAACTAAAGAGCCTTTTGAGGAAGGTGAAAGAGGAGAGTGAAAAAGCTGGCTTACAACTCAACATTCAAAAACTAAAATCACGGCATCTGATCCCATCACTTCATGGCAAATAGAAGAGGAAAAAGTAGAAGCAGTGACAGATTTTACTTTCTTGGGCTCCAAAATCACTGTGGATGGTGAATGCAGCCATGAGATTAAAAGATGCTTGCTCCTTGAAAGGAATGTTAAAACAAACCTAGACGGCATGTTAAAAAACAAAGACATCACTTTGCTGACCAAGGTCCGCATAGTCAAAGCTATGGATTTTCCAGTAATCATGTGCAAGTGTGAGAATTGGACTATACAGAAAGTTGAGCTCCAAAGAACTGGTGCTTTCAAATTGTGGCGCTGGAAAAGACTCCTGAGTGTCCTTTGGGCAGCAAGGAGTTCAAAACCAGTCAATCCTAAAGGAAATCAACCCTGAATATTCATTTGATGGACTGATGCTGAAGTTGAAGCTCCAAGAGTTTGGCCACCTGATGCAAAGGGCTGATTCACTGGAAAAGACCCTAATGCTGGGAAAAATTGAAGGCAAAAGGAGAAGGGGTGACAGAAGATGAGATGGTTAAGTAGCATCACCAACTCAATAGTCATGAGTTTGAGCAAACCCTGGGAAATAGTGAAGGACAGGAAGCCTAGTATGCTGTAGCCCATTGGTCCCAAAGTCAAACCCGACTTAGCAACCGAACAACAACAAAAAACCTTACTTGATGAAATGAGAAATTTTAGAGTGGGTTGTTGTTGTTTTTTTTTTGTGGACTAAAGTACATGCTAATAAGTATGATGTTTACACAAAGGATCCTGCTGTAAACCTCTTATGATTTAAAATTTAAAATGATGAAATTTAAAATGTAAAATCTCTTATGATTTAAAATTTAAACTGATGTAAAAATGAATAAACAAAACCCTCAATTAATTAAAGTCAGGAAACCCGAAGTCGGGGTTCTAAGGATTTCACATGGCTCACCATGATTGCAGATGCCAAATTGCAATTCTCTGTTATTCCTGAATAAACCCATCTTGTCTGGGGATATATCTGGTCATCTATTTGTTTTAAGTCAACACATAATAAGAAACTAGTAATAACATGTGGGAAGTAAAGTGAATAGAATATTCTGGCGTTATTTATACAAGATTCTCTTCTTATTGATCTTCCCTGAATGTTCCAAGCTTGCTTTATCATATGCTGCTCTCTGCTGGAAATGCTGATCTCCCTCATTCATGGTGTTTATAACTATTTAAAGTCTCTTAAATATTTGTTTATGCTACTTATCACCTGCATAGATGCATTTAGGCTATTTATCTTATTATCTCTTGGTATATAACTAATCAGAAATTATCTTGAGTTAATTCAAAGAAGAAAGATTTTTGGAAAATTAAGATTAGAAAATAGAAACCTGGAAGAGCTTCACTGGAATATTTGTAATTTTTAAAAGCTGGATAAGCAAAATCACAACTTTTCTTGAAACCATCACAATACTGAAGTATCAGGGCCACCAACTAACCCAAAACTTAAGGAAAGACAGATTTTTCCAAGAAAATAAGAAAAACAAATCCTTGTTTATTCTGGACAGATACCAGATGCTGCACAAGACAGTAAGAATAATTCAGCTAAAACTGTTAATAAATTCTTAAAGGCTAGTATGAATATATAGAACCCTTAGGATCCACAGACAAGGGAAATTCACTTTTTTCCATGTACCTCACCAAGGGCTCCTGAAAGACTGGAATCAAGTATATAGACCAGAGAAATCCTTCCTCACGGTACAAGCCTGAGATCTGAGAAAGGCAGAAAGTCCCAACCAGATCTTGCCCCACTATCTCCCTTGCAGAAAAGGAGGGAGGCTGGGAGCATGGGAGGGGGAAGGGAAGAAAGTTCTGTTGTCTTCAGAACATGGATGAAGACACACAGCAGCTGGAGGAAGGAGAAAAGTGGAGAAGGGACACTAAAAGAGCCTGTCCTCACCTATTAGAGATTCCATCCTGCTGAGAGCAATATGAGAACACTTAGAAGGCCCAAGTCACTTAAGAATAAGACAGAGCCAGATTAAGATAATGTCCCTACTTCTTCTTCCAAGCAGGTGAGCGAGCAAGGAGTAGTAGGAACTTTCTACTGCTACACAAGAGGAAACAGTGTGACCATAAATCTTCTTTAAGAACCTCACAAAGGAACTTTTCACTGATGCAAGAGAACAAAGGAAATACCAAAGCCTGCAAGAGAACCAGGAAAGGCATTTTTCCCCTGCTTTTTAAATATGAGGTCGCACATTTGTATTTGGTACTGGACTCCAAAATTGAGTAGCCACCAGTGATTATACCATTCACTGTAGACTAGGGAAAAGCAAGGAGGAGGCAGTTTGAGTTTGAGTGGGAAGAAGAGGTAACTACCTGAGGAATGGAGGCTGGAAACAACAGGTTGGGAGCAGGGCAGAGAGACCAACGACATAACAGATGGAGGAGGAGAGGAGGAAGCCCAGAAGAGGAAGAAGAGGGGAGGAGGGAGGAACAAGAAGAAAGAGGAGAGTGGCAGAGGCTAGGATGGGAAGAGGAAGGAGAGGAAGATGAGAGGGAGGAGCAGGAGGAGGATTGGAAAGAGAAGTGGAGCAGAGCCGCTGATTCTTCAACTCAGCTTCTGTGGGCAACATTGGTCCAAATCAAGGAGCAGGAAGCAGCTGATACTTGAGTTGTGGCCCCACTGCAGCTTCCCAAGCAGCTCCACTCCTGAGCATACACTCAGCTATGGTGGATGAAGGACAGCTCTGAAGGAGGAGAAAGGATAGGGGTTTCTTGGGAGCTGACTGAGAAATACTGAGAAATGGGGGAGCTGAGAAAAACCAGAATTTGAAGCCAAAGTCAAGAGATAAGATGGGGGCAGGGGTGAGATGACTGTGACCAGAGTCGGGGGAAAGAAAGAAAAGAACTAAGAGATCTGCTCCCTGGACCAGCAAAACCTAGAAGAGAATTCTGGGCATGTTGGGCTATACCTTGATTATAAATCAAGTTGCTTGGATATCCTAGGGGAGTCTGGTATTCTTCCCTGGGTCAGCAGTCCTCCTGAGGATCCTTCTTGATTCATTGGTCAAGACTTAAATCATTGGTGTAATCTCATATTCTTTCTAACAATTGTCTCTTGGTGCTCCTCCATACACAATCTAGCTCTTTAATTCTGGGTCCCCTCAGGACCCAGGTGTGATCTCCCCTCCCTACACTACCTCACAGACTTATCCTACATCTCCTCCCCACCAAAAGAAACATCAGCTTCCCTGCTAGAGAAATCCACTGCCTCTTACAATGATGTGCCTTTTACTGGCCTCATTTTCCCTCCCACTCTGCTTCAAGATTCCCCTTCACTTTTCTGGCGTCACGCATCTGGTCTGTTTGCTTCTCACCCCTCACAGCAAATACTTTGCACTCCTGGTGGCTCAGATGGTAAAGAATCTGGCTTCAATGAGGGAGACCCCAGTTTGATCCCTGAGTCAGGAAGATCCCCTGGAGAAAGGAATGGCTGCCCACTCCAGTATTCTTGCCTGGAGAATTCCATAGACAGAGGAACCTGGCCAGCTACAGCCCACAGGGTGGCAAAGAGTCAGACACGACTGAGTGACTGTCACTTCACACTTCAAAAGGAGCTTTGGACTGAGAGCAAGATAAACTCCTGGATAGACACTTGCTGGATATAGCAGTATATTGGAGCGATCATAGCATTCTGGTCTTAGTTTTCTTATCTGTAACATGATTAAGTGAAAAGAACTGAATATGTCCAGCAACACGTTTGGCTCCAACAATTTTGTGCTTTACTATGCTCCTACACTTTCTGACCGATGTGTTCTCCTCTTTCACTACTCTGTGTCTCCCTCCTCTCTCATTCTTTCATGTCTTCCCTTCAATCTCCACTAAGCCTTTATCTCAACTCTTGGTCTTCCTCTCCATCTTTTCATAGTCCCTACCCTACAACCTAACCTCACCTTTCTTTCTGAGTCATTTTCAAATCTAAAGCACTGTTTTATCATGTGATTCTTGGATTCCAGCGTTCAGTTCAGTTCATTTCAGTCGTTCAGTCGTGTCCGACTCTTTGTGACCCCAGGGACTGCAGCACGCCAGGCTTCTCTGCCCATCACCAACTCCCAGAGTTTACTCAAATTCGTGTCCACTGAGTTGGTGATGCCATCCAACCATCTCATCCTCTGTCATACCCTTCTCCTCCCACCTTCAAACTTTCACAGCATTAGGGTCTTTTCTAACGAGTCTGTTCTTCATATCCGGTGACCAAAGTATTGGAGCTTCAGCTTCAGCATCAGTCCTTCCAGTGAATATTCAGGACTGATTTCATTTAGGATGGACTGGCTGGATCTCCTTGATGCCCAGGGGACTCTCAAGAGTCTTCTCCAGCACCACAGTTCAAAAGCATCAATTCTTCAGTGCTCAGCCTTCTTTATGGTCCAACTCTCATATCCTTACACGACTACTGGAAAAACCATATCTTTGACTATATGGACCTTTGTCAACAAAGTGATGTCTTTGCTTTTTAATGCACTGTCTAGGTTTTTCATATTTTTTTCTTCCAAGAAGCAAGCGTCTTTTAATTTCATGGCTGCAATCACCATCTGCAGTGATTTTGGAGCCCCCAAAAATAAATTCTGTCACTGTTTCCACTCTTACCCCATTTATTTCCCATGAAGTGATGGGACCGGATGGCATAATCTTAGTTTTCTTAGTATTGAATTTTAAGCCAACTTTTTCAATCTCCTCTTTCACTTTCATCAAGAGGCTCTTTAGTTCTTCTTTGCTTTCTGCCATAAGGGTGGTGTCATCTGCTTCTCTGAGGTTATTGATATTTCTCCCAGCAATCTTGATTCCAGCTTGTGATTCATCCAGTCCAGAATTTCTCATGATGTACTCTGCATACAAGTTAAATAAGCAAGGTGACAATATACAGCCTTGATGGACTCCCTTCCTGATTTGGAATCAATCTGTTGTTCCATGTCCAGTTCTAACTGTTGCTTCATGACCTGCATATGGGTTTCTCAAGAGGCAGATCAGGTAGCCTGGTATTTCCATCTCTTTCAGAATTTTCCAGATTCTTGTGATCCACATTGTCAAAGGCTTTGGCATAGTCAATAAAGGGGAAATAGATGTTTCTCTGGAACTCTCTTGCTTCTTCCATGATCCAGCAACTGCTGGCAATTTGATCTCTGGTTCCTCTGCCTTTTCTAAAACCAGCTTGAAAATGTGGAAGTTCATAGTTCATGTATTGCTAAAGCCTGGCTTGGAGAATTTTGAGCATGACTTTACTAGCAGGTGAGATGAGTGCAATTGTGTGATAGTTTGAGCATTCTTTGGTATTGCCTTTCTTTGGGACTGAAATGAAAACTGACCTTGAAATGAAATGAAAATGTCACTCTCCCATACACACACACACACACACACACACACACACACACACACAGCTAAAACCTTAAACTGTTACTTCACAAAACAGTGTATATAAATGGCTCAAAGGCGTGTGAAAATATGTCAAGTACCATTAGCCATCATGGAAAAAGAAACCAAAAAATTTGGATACACTATACCCCCATTAGAAAGGTTAAAATTTAAAGGGTGAATACATCAAATGTGAGTGACAATGTTGAGAAGATGAAAGGTAGATTGGTATAACCACTGAAAACTTGTTTGCCACTTATCTATTAAATGTGAAAAATACATATAAACCGGGCTCAGCAATTTCATTTGTATGTCTATTTCCAAGAGAAAGGGCTGTTTATGTTTGCAAAAAGACATGTATACAAGTGTTCAAAGCAACATTATTCAACATAAATAAAATCTGGAAACAATGAAAATGTCCATCAACAGTAGAACGGCTAAATGGTGGTACAGTCACACAATGGAATACTACACAGCAATGGAAAATAACGAATTACTGCTATATGTTACAACATGAATAAACCTCACAAAAACAATGTTGACAATGGTGAAAGAAGGCAGACAAAAAATAGGTCTTACAATATGACCCTAGTAACATGAAATTCAAAAACAAATCTAAACTCTCATCATAAAATTAGAATATTTGTTGTCTTTAAAAAGATATTGAATAAAAAAATGGATGTTCACTGGGAATTAGAAGCATGAGGGAGAAAAATTCTATGGGCTGAAAATATTCTATACCAGGGTAGTGAATTATGCTTAGATTCCCTCCAGAAAGCAGACCTAATTCTGGAGAGGAGAGAACATTAAAGTAAACTATATTGAAACAAGAGACTTTATATATAACATACTATCTATAATGCTAAGATGAAGATATGGAAAATGTGAGAAAGGAACTAGACTTGTAGATTCATGAGATGATGACCAGTTTGGGTTTGTTTGTTTTTATTTGGCTGGGTCAAGTCCTAGTTGTGGCATGCAGAATCTTTTCATTCCAGCCCCCAGCCTCTCTAGTTATGGTGTATGGACTTAGTTGCTCCATGGCATGTGGGATCTTAGTTCCTGACCAGGGGTGGGACACATGAATCCCATGTTCTCTGCATTGCAAGGCATATACTCAAAAATCCGTAAGAATGTGTTCTATGTAATCTCTTTGCCTTGACGTCACTTCAAAGTCAGGATCAACATTCTTGCTCTCTTTTCTTGATCATCTTCTTTTCTCTTCAGGGACACACTTGCACTACTACCTCTCAGATGTCACCCGTATCAGTGTTTCTCAAATTTTAATGCATTTATAAACCCTGCTGATTTTGCTGAAATACAAATTGTGTTTCAGGAAGTCTCAGCTGAGGTCCAAGATTCTATATATCTAACAAGGTGATAACTCTGTTCCTTATCACTGAAACATTTTAAATAATATGAGTCTACATTGTGCCTTCTGCTTTTTATTTAGAATACTTATAAATCAATTTTTTCAATCACTCTCATGTTCAATTCTTTGTGACCCACAGACTGCAGCAGGCCCAGGCTTCCCTGTCCTTCCCTATCTCACTATTGTTCAAACTCATGTTCATTGAGTCAGTGATGCCATCCATCCATTTCATCCTCTGTCATCCCCTTCTCTTCCTACACTCAATCTTTTCGAGGATCAAGGTCTTTTCCAATGAGTACACTCTTTGCCTTAGGTGGCCAAAGTATTGTCACTTCAGCTTCAGCATCAGTTTCCAATGAACATTCAGGATGGATTTCCTTTAGGATTGACTGGCTTGATATCCTTGCAGTATGATGGACTCTCAATATAAAGAAATATTTTCATTCAAATTAATCTCTAGAGCTAAAAAATAAGAATGGTCAAATATAAAACTGTGTTTCTCCTCAAGGGCTCAGAGAAATGACTAAAAACTAAGATCACTAAGTGCAGTCTCTTGGCCAAGTGAAAAGACTTTTAACCAGAAGGGCATCAGATGTCTCAAATACTACAAAGATGACAGGAAGGAAAAAGACTTTTAAAGATCATAAATTCAGAATAAATTCAACCCAGATTTTTATTTACAACATACTACATACAGATAAGACATTTTGCCATAGATACAAATAGTAAAAAGACATGGACTTTATTCTCAAGAAGCTTATAAAATAGAAGGGAAAGGGGAAATAAATCGCTACAACGAAGGGTCTAAAGTGAGGAGGATTTTAAAAAGTTCAGTTAAATTACAATGGCAGTTCAGATGAGGCAGAGACAGCTTCCACTTGTGAATGAGAAAAGACCCTCTGGAGGAAGTAACATCTTAAATAAGCCTGACGATGCACTCACATTTGAATACGTGAAGGGTCCTAGGACCTTATTCCATTCAGAATTTAAAATCCCCAACACAGGTTAGAATGACAAATTCTGCAAAAATGCATTTAGCTTGATTGACAATTGATCATTAAGCAAAAAAACACAACAACTAAAAACTCTCTGTAAGGAGAGTGGAAAGGCCATCATCACCTTAGTCTATTTAGATGTGTCCTGAGTGCCTGGGCAGCTGGGATCTCATTCCAAAGGGAGACTAGAGCTTGGGGATTCACGGTGTGTCCTAATGAGAACAAAGATGGCAGTTACTCTACATGGAGTGGAGGTAAGAAATGACTGCTAAGAAGGAAGAGGGCTGGAAAACTGATGAGAGAGAGAAGAAAAAGGATGGACAGACAAGTGGGGACTTGAAAAGGGGCAGGAAGGATGCACACAAAGAACTCACCAGTGCTTCCAAAGCCAAAATGCAAGACCTGCCATGAGTGCCAGGGTCACAATCACTGCCAAGGCAATCCAGCCCACAGAGCTGTGATGATCTGCGGACAGGACATACACAGGTGTCCTCACAAACCCACCAACTGTCTTACTGAATTTCTGTGCTCTTCCTTTGTTATTGGAGTGTCACCTCACCCTCTCCTTCTTCCCTATTTCTTCTCTCATCCCTCCTTCATCTAACCTCAAGATTTCCCTATGTCTCTAGGGTTCTCATTTTCAACTCCTACATTTGTTATTTTATTTTTATTCCTTTTGGGTCTGGAGTCCCTAGAATCCCCAATTTTTCACCTGGCTCTCTTAGTCTGCTTGAGGACCATCTATTCCCATCCCAGCAGGGCCCCAGTTTTTCCTCACCCCAGTAGAGGATGATGTCCTGGCCTCCTAGACTGCTGTGCCTCACCCGGCAACTCAGGCCAGATGCCTCACTGGCTTCCACATCCAAGGAAACCCGAAGATACCATGTCCCATCAGCGTTAGGCAAGACGTCACTTCTCTGAGTGCGCTGTTGCTCCTGCTCACCCCGCATCCACATCACCCAAATGGGCTTTGGGTAGAAGCCAGAGACATGACAAACCAGCGTCAGTTGGCCAGGGCCAGGACTGGGGCCAGGGGAGAGCCAGGCCTCTGGTCGTACTGCAGAGGACAGGGAAGATAGTCAGATGAGGACTCTAATGCAGACCCAGAAGTTCAGATTTTCACATCAATTTAGATAGACACACTTTCCCACATTGACCCTGGCCTGATTCCTGGATCAGGAAGATCCTCTGGAGAAGGGATAGGCTACCCCTCCAGGATTCTTGGGCTTCCCTTGTGGCTCAGCTGGTAAAGAATCCACCTGCAATGCAGGAGACCTGGGTTTGATCTGACCTGGGTTGGGAAAATCCCCTGGAGAAGGGGAAAGGCTACTCACTCCAGTATTCTGGCCTGGAGAATTCCATGGACTGTAACAGACCATGGTGTTTCAAAGAATCAAGTACAAGTGAGCAACTTTCACTTTCCCATATCTAAGATTGTCACCCATTATCCCTTTCACCTCTTAGTTCCATGTTAGGAAATGAAAAGGTGTGATTTTAGAACAAAATGTTAATGGAAAAAGGTGTGGAACTAACCTTGTCTCTGGAGATATGCCTTCCCGGCACCAAGAAGACCCAAGAGAAAACGTGGGCAGGTATCACTGAGCATCTTGTTTATTGTTTCCTGGTTTCCTTTGAACAAATTGAACAGTCTTCTGAGGGCCTGAGCCCTCCTTCCACCCTCTGGAGAGGACACCCATGACTTTTTCTGAAAGGTCAAGAAGTCTGATCCTTCATAACCAATCCGCATAAAGCCTGCTGGGGCTTCCCCAGCATGTAGCTCACAGCCTTTTGCTATCTGTACCTCAAAGGGATCTGGCAAAGAAAATTAGAGAAAAGAGGGCATAAAAAAGATAAAATTAATCAAAGGATGATGGAAACAGAAGGGAGAATTTCAGATGATTTGAGGAAATGAAGCCAGATTGGTTTCATCAGATATTCAGAGAAAAGGGAATTATTGGCAATTAGGAATATAGGAAGAGATTAATGACATAAGGAAAAAGGTAAAATATTTAAAGAAGGCAGTGTAAATTATGTGAGCAAGAGAATAAGGAAGGACTTAATGTGAGAAAATGGGAGTTAAAATAACCCAGGATGAATGAAATGCAATAGATAACACTGAATATATAGACATAGATGCCTAGTTGGAAACTGGGGAAAGGGGCTGTTGCAAGTGACCAATGATGCAAGATAATAAAGCACAAGCCTGCAGTCAATGAGAGAGGAGTCTGTAAATAGCAGAAGTCTTGAACTTTCTGAGAAATCAGGGTCTGGATTATACCCTCTGCCCAAAAGGATACAATTGCAACTCTATGGTGTAGAGAGTTAAGTTTCAGAATTGACTGTAGGCTGTTTCTTAAAGAAATAAACTCATTAAAACCCACACACCCCCTACCATATCCCCAATCCCTGTTAAGGAAAATGAACTTACATTCAAATTGCCATTTACTGGCAAAGCTGTAAAATGCCTGAACAAATCTAACGAAGCTCATGCGATAAAAATTTTGCAGTTCCGTTAACTCCTCATTGCTGAAGTTGCCCTTGGACCAAGGCCACAGGTAAATAATAGTGCCAGGGTTGTTCTTCCAGCCATGAGTCTGCAACTCACCCAACCAGCCTGAGCACAGAATTTGCACCCAAGAACTGTTGTGAAAGGATAAGACACAGGTGGTTTTGAAGGAAACGGTCTCCTGAAAGCCTGTGGGAAGAGAACAAAGACAATGAGGAGGGGCATTGGGAAGGAGAGATTGGAGAATGAAAGGTGCCAAAGAAAGGAAACTCAGAATTTAGATGAAAGGCAAGATATCTCAGCAGACACATGCCTGCCCCAGGGCCCTATGTGCTATATATGCATATAATCTTCAAAAGAGCACAGGGGTCTGGGTCAGGGATACTCAGAATGAAACTAGGCTGATACTCTCAATCTTCTGGTTTGGGAAATAACCCCATACACACAGATATGCACGTGCATGCGCACACAAACACACACATACACACACATACACCCACCTTCTGGAACAGAGTTATTCTCTTCATTGTCTCCACCCACGAGGAGAGCCAGGAGCAATAGAAGTTGCAGAAACAGCATCTCATTTGCAGATGTTTTTTCTCTCAGAAAAGTTGGTCTTTGATTTCTGTTCTAAGCAAACCTACCACACAAAACCTCTAACTTCTTCTCTTACCAACGAACCTTTCTTTTTTTCATTGTCTGAAAAAAAAAAAAAAAAATCTGCTCCTTCCCTAATCCCCAGACGGCCTACCCAAATGCTCGTTTCTCTTTCAGTTCTGACTCTCTTCTCTGGCTTCCAAGTTCTCTCCTTGTCACCAGCTTCCATCCTGTTCATCTTCCCCAATCTAACTGTTATGGACCAAGTCTTATGTGCATTGAAAAGTCAAAGTACCAGTAAGGACTTTCTCAACCATGAAATAAAAGCATGAAACTAAATGTCTTCCCAGCAACCTGCTTAAAGTTCTCATGCCACTGCTCTTTTCTGTTACTCTGTCTTTCTCTTGCTTTTTAAAAAATATTTCCTCAAATATTTTCTCCCCCTTTCTCACTCCCACCCACCTCATTCACACCTCTGAGTTCTCACTCATTGCTTTACTAGCTTTTTCAGGGTCTCCTATGATTTCCCTGAGAAACAGTATAAACTGACACATATTCTTCATTATTCTTAGGAAGCAGCCAGAAGTCATCACAGAGATCACAGGAGCATTGCAACATAAAGAAAACCCTCCTCTGTTTGACTTGCATTGACATATAGTCACTCATCAAACAATCACGTAGCACCTGCCTGAGAACAAGCATCTGTTACACTTGTGAATCATGTTACACACAATGCAATAACCTTATTCAAAAACTTTTTAGATTCCTTGGGGGATAAAACACTGAAACAAGAATTGCAAATCTTGCTGTGCTGAGACTTATTATAATGTATAAACTGTAGACCAAACACACACACACACACAAAGCATTCTTGAAACAACATTTCCAAAATGGTGACCCTTAATTCTTTTGTTTACCCAACAGGATCTTGACTTCAGAGATTGTCCTGAGGTGTTACATCTATAGCCTGGTGGGGGGGGGGGGAGCGCGGTGAGTTTTAACTGAGTAAATTTGAAGAACTTCTGGCCTTATTCAATGATTCATGAATTGGACAACATCTCATCTAGCAACTACAAAGGCAC
>SJYQ01010819.1:0-34551 GCA_006410935.1 Redunca redunca
GGGTCGCAGAAGAGTTAGGCACGACTGAGTGACTGAGCATGCACGCATGTGCACATGACACTTGGCTTCCCCTAAATCTCTTCCTTCTCACCTTGCCTAATTTTAGAGGTGAGTCCAGGAGACTCCTGCCCTGAGTCAGGAAGTGAATACATAACCAAAGTGAGTGAAGTCGCTCAGTGTGTCAGACTCTTTGTGACTCCATGTACTGTCGCCTACCAGGCTCCTCAAGCGACAGTCCATGGAGTTTTTCAGGCAAGAGCACTGGAGTGGGTTGCCATTTCCTTCTCCAGGGGATCTTCCCGACCCAGAGATTGAACCTGGGTCTCCCGCATTGCAGGCAGACGCTTTACCATCTGAGCCACAGGGAAGCCCAAGTGAAGTCGCTCAGTCATGTCCGACTCTTTGTGACCCCATGGACTGTAGCCTACCAGGCTCCTCAGTCCATGGAATTTTCCAGGCAAGAGCACTGGAGTGGGTTGCCATTTCCTTCTCCAGGGGATCTTCCCAACCAAGGGATCGAACCCGGGTCTCCCACACTGCAGGCAGTCGCTTTACCATCTGAGCCACCAGGGAAGCCCCATATAACTAAAACACAAAGTTAAAAATGACAAGGGCTTTAATTGAAATGTTAGAGAATATTAGGAGTTTGTAGAAAGAAATGGTATTTCTAGTTGTTCAGGAGATTAATGGGAGAAAGATCAACCGTTGATTCTGAAGGGATATAGTGTTTGGACTGGCACTTGAGGGTGGTTAGGATTTGGATACGTGGGAATGGAGGGACATTTCCTCCATAGCAAGAGCCAGGCCTGGGGCAGGGATGGGAGAGAAATGAAGAGGGAGAAGGAAATAGCTGTGGGTGGTTTTAATGAGGAACATCTCTAGGCTGTCTGAAGTCATTAGGGGTAAAGACCTGTGAATGAGAACCTTTGGGGACCCAGGGTGTGTGATGCCTACTTGAGATGAGTTCAGTGGGAGTGGAAGACAAGGCATCAAAGGCATTCCCAACACATTTCCAGCCCAACATCACCTCCTGGCTCATCCTCACCATCAGCTGTATTTGTAATAGGGAAGAACAAACCTGACTCCGTATTGAATCTATTTCTGTTACTTTAACCTTTGTAGCTACAGTAAGTCTCCTATAGATGAATGCATTCCATTCTGAGAGTGCATTCATAAGTCCAACAAAATAGCCTAGGTACCCAACTAACACAGTAAGCTATGTAGCACTGTACTATAATAGGTTTATAATAATTTTCACACAAATAATATGTTAAAAAACAAACACAAAGAAAGCATTTTAAATCTTACAGTACAGTACTTTGAAAAGTACAGTAGTACAGTATGACAGCTGGCATACAGGGCCTGGCAGGAAGGGTTACTGAGTCCCCTTCTCCTCCCATCTTCAATCTTGCCCAGCATCAGTGTTTTTCCAATGAGTCAGCTTTTTGCATCAGGTGGCCAAAATATTGGAGCTTCAGCTTCAGCATCAGTCCTTCCAATGAATATTCAGGGTTGATTTTCTTTAGGATTAACTGGTTTGATCTTGCACTCCAAGGGAACTCTCAAGAGTCTTTCCAACACCATGGTTTGAAAGCATCAGTTCTTTGGTGCTCAGCCTTCTTTATGGTCCAACTCTCACATCCATACATGACTGCTGGACTCTTGTCAGCCGAGTAACGTCTCTGCTTTTTAACCCACTGTCTAGGTTTGTTATAGCTTTTCGTCCAAGGAGCAAGTGTCTTTTAGTTTCATGGAAGAGCAAGCTGCAGTTTCAGGCACCACATCCTGGGCTTGAAATAAAGACCCTGAACTACTGTAGTCTGGGCACTGCTGTACTATAAGGTTCACAAAAACACAACCACTTATAGAGAGTGCATGCGTGTGACAGAGTGTGCCAGGCAAGTAAAATAACTTACGTGATTGGACATGTGAGCGGGTATTTACAACTTGAACATTCGTATGTAGGGGACTTACCATATTATTTTTGCTACAAGTTGAGTACTGCCCGTAGCCTGAAATATATAGGATAGTCCATTATCAAAGCTATCTTTAAGGGTATAACACTTTTTCATTCATATAGAGATTAAAAAGTTGCAGAACAGAGAATAACATTTGTTTTGTTGGAGGAGGTTTCTAGGAACATGTGACAAGACCTGTGTGGACAGCTGCAAGAACAAAGGATTCTGGCACCAAGAAGTTTCTAGCAACCAACCACATCCCATCCCATTGTGGCATAAAGAAGCCTGGACTCTAACTCGGGCAAGATGATTTCTTTGGGACACTAGCTCACTATCTTCTTGGTCTGCTGGTTTTCCAAATAAAGTCACCGTTCCTTCCCCCAACAACTCATCTCTCGATTTGTTGGCTCGTTGTGCAGTGAGCTTGGACAAATGTAACATAACCGCATAGTTTTGATAGCTGCCCCGAGGTTCACAGAGTGGGGTTATATCTATCTACTGTCAATATCAAGCTCCAGGTGCCTAGAGCCATGTTGGGTGCCCCAAGACCTTATCATTCTGCCTGAGGCCCTACATGGCTGTGGCTTTTGAAGAACACTTGGCCAGCCAACAGCTGTCCTGGGAGGCAGGGACTGAGTTCCCTCTGAAAGAGTAACAAGGTTTTCACCCAACTTGAAGCACTAAGATCATGGCATCCGGTCCCATCACTTCATGGCATATAGATGGGGAAACAGTGGAAAAGTGAGAGAGTTTAAATTTTGGAGTGCCAAAATCAGTGCAGATGATGACTGCAGCCATGAAATTAAAAGACGCTTGCTCCTTGGAAGAAAAGCTATGACCAACCTAGACAGCATATTAAAAAGCAGAGACATTACTCTGCCAAAAAAGGTCCATTGAGTCAAAGCTATGGTTTTTCCAGTAGTCGTGTATGGGTGTGAGAGTTGAACTATAAAGAAAGCTGAGTGCCAAAGAGTTGATGCTTTTGAACTGTGGTGTTGGAGAAGACTCTTGAGAGTCCCTTGAACTGCAAGGAGATCCAACCAGTCCATCCTAAAGGAGATCAGTCCTGAATATGCATCGGAAGGACTGATGCTGAAGCTGAAATTCCAATACTTTGGCCACCTGATGCGAAGAACTGACTCACTGGAAAAGACTCTGATGCTGGGAAAGATCGAAGGCAGGAGGAGAAGGGGATGACAGAGGATAAGATGGTTGGATGGCATCAATGACTCAATGGACATGAGTTTGAGCAACAACTCTAGGAGTTGGTGATGGACAGGGAGGCCTGGTGTGCTGCAGTCCATGGGGCTGCAGAGAGTCAGACACGACTGAGCGACTGAACTGAACTCAGCTGACGATGAGAGGTTGAGAAGGACAAGTAGAGCAGGAGAAACCTGAATCAGTGCCTCCTTCTAAGGATCTCCCTCCCCAGCATAGCATCTTCTGGACCAGCTTGTGGTTGTCCTGGGTCAGTACCCACCTCTCTTCCCCAAACCCCTGCAGGCTTGTGTGTCTTGTGGTTCAGTAGTGAGGCTGTGGAGGCTGACAGACATGGGTTGGAATGTGGACTCTCTCATTCATTCATTTGTTCATCTAGGACTATGAGTACAATTTTCGGGGGGTCCAATCAAAATGAAAATGTTATTTAAAAATTATGATGAATTTCAAGACAGTAACAGCAGAGCATTAACCCAAGTATGGGCCATGTCAGATCACACAAAACCAGCCCTGAGTACCTCTCCTGTGGTGGACAAAGACAGATGAGGGCCCAGATCCTGGAACAGGGCAGGACCCTACGGTCCATGACCCCCATGTCCTCTGCTTGCATTTTGTCTGTGGAAAAGCTTTAGCCAAAGAAAAAGTTTAATCAGAGAAGCGAGAAAATGCAGAAACAAAGGAAAACAAAGGAGACCAAATAACGATAGTGTGTGTGCCTCATCATCCGTCATGTCTGACTCTTTGCGACCCCATGGACTGCAGCCAGCCAGGCTCCTCTGTCCATGGGATTCTCCAGGCCAACAGTTCTGGAGTGGGTTGCCATGCCCTCCTCCAGGGGATCTTGCTGACCCAGGGATCAAGTCCGCACCTCCTGTGTCTCCTGCACTGGCAGGCGGGTTCTTTACCGCTAGCGCCACCTGAGAAGTCAGTAATGTAGTCATCAGGCAAAGTCAAGGACCTTTAGCTCCCCTTCAAGAGCGACGATCGTGTTTTGAGCTGTTTCCTATGAACTGTCTTAGAGACACTGAAGCCCCTACCAGGTAGAGGACGGTAACTACACGACGACAGACTGCAGCCGTGACTTCAGTGGCCACGATTCTGAGAACTGGCCTCAAGGAGCTGGGAACAAGCCGACTGTGGAACTGAAGATTTGTTGCACTCAGTCAGGATGACGCTGATCAGACCACTGGTGACCAGTTTCCAGATGACTGTCGGGGCTGACTGTATGTTTCTACACGTAGTCCCCTCCCTCAGCCTATCAACGCTCTTGCCCACTGGATGTCGGCTGGGGGTGGAGTGGAGTTGGCTTTCGGACAGGCATCTGCTCTCACCCTCCCCGATCCCTGATGCTGGCATCCAAAATAAAGCAAACTTTCCACCAACCTGGCCTCTTTAATGGCTATTGAGTGCTGAGCAGCTGGACCCCACTTTCAGTCACAGTCCCATGGGTTTTACAGTTAAGTGGAGGAAACAGACGACAACCAAGCAGACATACAGTAACGACAATGATAAAACGAATAGTGTTTCTTCTGTACTCAGTCCTTTCGTAAATGAACAAGATAATTTCAGATGTGATAGATGCTAGGGAAGGGAAGGGTCAAGTCAGGGTGCTGGGTCCACAGTGACTGGGGCAGAGGTGGGGTCTGGGTGGCCTGGAGGGGCTTGTGTTTGAGAGACTGAGTCATACAAGGGGCAAAACAACTTCCAGGTAGAGGGGCAGCAAAGGCAAAGGCCTTCCTTCGGAGCAGCCAACCTTGGGTGGCTATTTAATCACTCTGAGCTTCAGCTCTTCATCTTAAAACGGGAATTAGCATGATATATTGACACGAACTGAGTATTTTCTGTGTGCTTGGCACTGTTCTAAAGGCCTTCCTATTGACTCATTTAGTCTTCAAGGTGGGGTCCACTTTTATGCCCATTTTACAGAACTGGAAACTGAGGCACAGAAAGGACAAGGACTTGCCAAGGTCACCAGGTGGGGGAGTGGCAGAGCCTGGACTTGAGCCCCATCTGGCTGGCCCCGGAGTCCGTGCCCTTGCTCGTCCACCAGCTGCCTCTTCAGGCCTCCATGCGGAGTCACTGCCGTGAACTGTACGCAGGGTGTGTTTCTGTACATTCTGTGGTTTCCCAGGGGATCTGGGGGCCTCTCTGGCCTTGTTTTACCTCATCACCCCCACCCCCATGCCTGTGGGTGTTTGGAACCAGAGTCCGGGCTCACTGCCTTGTCAGTCAGCAGGCACCATTCTGGGCACATTAATAGGCACTGCCTGGAATGTGGCTTGGCAGTGCCAGCCCCTCAGGGAGTTGATGACCATTTCAACACCCACCTGCTGGTTGTCACTCATTCCACACTGAATGCAGCCTCCCCTGGCTCCTTGAAAACCCCCAGCAGGGCTGCACCTCCCGATCCATTTGGAATGAGTATCTGGGCCTTGTGGAGCCCTGCCAGCTCTTTATAGAAACAAGGCACGATCAGGGGGAGGAGAGAGGCGGGAGGGAGCTCTGCGTCAGGTTTTCAAGTCATAATGATCCCAGTCATTGAGACATCGAATCTCACATTGAAATCGGTTGAAAGTAAAAATATCGTTTCGTAATGCTGCTGTTAATAATGTAAACATTAAAAGCACATTAAATACTTAGCTGTATTGTGGGGCACAATTGCCTGATTTTTCTTCTTTCAGCTTCTTCAACTGGAGGAAATGAGTGGCTGCAATACCAGATACGTTAGTATAAAGAGTTGATCTGGGCTTGCACTGGGGGACCTCATCATTTGGTGCCCCTAGAAGTTATGCTGGCAGCAGATTGCTGCCTTTTTCTGGAGATGAGCTTATTTTTTTTCAAGCTATGTAGGTACTGGAGGTGTGCTGGGACGGGCGAGAGTCTTAAGTTGCAGCCGAATATCCAGACCCCTTGGCTCTGTTGAGGTCCCCGGCTGTCTGCCCCAGGGACCTGCCTCCCTGCTTCACTCTGCTCTCTAGTCAATGTCACCTCAGAAAGGCCCTCCTTGGTCTCCAGCCAAAGTAGCAACACCCTCACTTTTGCTCCCCTTTCGGTCTCCAAGGGGCAGAACTCACTATTGGACAACAGGCCCTGGTGAGCAGTCATCTCTTACCAAAAGAATCTGAGGGGAAAGGACATTAGAAGAGACCCAGGTCTCCCAGCCCACCAGTCCCCACCCCCTCTTTAGAGGTTTGAAGGAAACAGGTGAGGGGTGAATCAGACCGGGGAGATGCCTGACTTTTGCTCCTGGATGAGCTCTCAAGCCTCCTGCCCCACCTTGGGGCAGCTTGGTGACAGAAGGGACGATTCTGAGTGAGGTCTGGAGGGAAGGACCCAGCTCTGGTGCAAGTCAGCCTGCCTGGCCAGCTCCTGAAGGGGTAGCTTCCAAGAGCTGCTTGTCTTCCTCCCTTCCTCTCGAATTCTTGGCACCCAGGCTTTCATTTTTGTTCTTTCCCTCATCTTCTGTTTTATGTTTTTGGCCACAGAGGATGCAGATTTAAATCAAAAGTCTGAAGTTCAGATCATTCTGAAGAGCTGCTGATGAGTGGTCTCCCCTTGCCATGTGTTTTACTAGAGCGCCTCCTGCCCTCTCCAGCATCATCTGAAAGGCGCTGAGCAGCTGGGAAGAGTAATGGGGCTGCCAGGGCGCTGCCCAGAGGCCCGGGCCTTCCTGATGACATTGCATTATGGAAAAGCTGTAATAACACTCTGCTTGTGAGCTTCCTCTTCCATCACTCAGGGGACATTGGCGGGATGGAGGTGGGGCTGGCTGAGTGTGGCCCGGGCTGCCCTTGTGCCCGCCAACCCGGCTGGCTGGGGTGGGGCAGTCAGGAGCAAGTGCTTTTCCACATCATCTGTCTTGAGGACCAAGTCAGAGGCCCCATGGGGCAGATGAGGAAACCGAGGTCGCAGAGACGCTACTCCCATCTGCCAGCGCTCTGGCAGACTCACTATGTGAGGCCCCGGCTGGGGGAAGGAGCTGGATCAGAATCCGCAGTCCTGATGCTGCCTGTCCCCACATGCCCCCCGCTTGCTGTTTATGTCTCTTGTTTCTCCCTCCATAAGTCAGGTGTCAATTTGATGGGAGGATCACAGAGAAAGGTTACAGTAGAGACTGGCTAGGGTCTAATCAAATCCACTTGCTCATCCTACGCACAGAATTAAATGACTCTCTGCCCACCCCCTGCCTCCCTGCACCCTGGGCATCTGGGGAGGGCCACGGGATGGGGTCTCGCCCAGGGGAGGTGGGTGTGCCTTCTCTATGCTGTCCGTCTGGCTTTCAGGCCTGTGGTTGAAGTGGGGTCACAGAATGGAAGCAGCCTGGGTCCTGCGAGGACCATGTGGAACAGAGGCTGTCTGCTGACTCGAGCGGATTGGAGCATGAAGCACTGATATTTGAGCATTGTTTGTAAACAGCCTCCCTTGACTAATACCTCTGTGTTTCTCAGTTCAAAAAGAAGAGCATGGGACTTCCCTGGGGGTCCAGGGGCTAAGACTCCCAGCTTCCAATGCACGAGCCCCAGGTTCGTTTCCTGGTCAGGGAACTAGATTCCACGTGCCGCGACTAAGAGTTCACGTGCTGCAACTAGAGAACCCGCGTGCTGAAACTAAGACCCAAGACCCAGCACAAATAAATAATAAATATTAAAAAGAAGAAGAAGAGAATGCGGCTAGTGATAAAGAACCTGCCTTGCGATGCAAGGGACATGCTTTTGATCCCTGGTAGGGGTGCTAAGATCCCACGTGCCGTGGAGCAACTAAACCCTCGAGGGGCAACTACTGAGCCCATGCCTGGTAATGAAAGATCTTGCATGATGTGACAAAGATCCTGCGAGCCGTAACTGAGACCCAACACAACCAAGAAAGTAAATAAATATTTTTTTAATAAAAGGAGAGCTCCTCAGTCTGTGTAAGAGAGGCTCTTACGGTGACCAAGGCAAGATCCAGCAGAAAGGCGGAAGGTTCAAAGGCCCTTTCTAGCACTCACATTCTGGGGTTTCTTCATTTCCCTCTTAATCTCCCCTGGTGCCCCATCTTAATCTCCTATGGCCAGCACAGGGCTGCGCCCTGAGCGGAACGTTCGATTCCCCGTTCCTGCGGTTGTCGCTCCTCTTCCTGGAACACTTGCCCTTCTTTCTCATCTTTCAGTCCTGCCTCCCTTCCAAGGCACAGCTCCAATGCCACCTCCGTGGTCACCCCACATGGCAGGGAGTCCTCACTGCCTCTCCTCTCCTGTGTAACCTTCTGTGCAGCTGAGCAGAGGGCCCCCACTCCCCACTGAAGCACCACTGATATTTTCATATGAGGATCTTCAGTCTCGCATTAAAGCAAAAGGTTCTTATGAATGGCATCACCATCCCCACACTTCCTGGCTTCCTATAAGGCCCTAGCACCATGTGGCTTGTACCAGGCACTTGGAAAATATCTGTTGGATGAATGAATGGAAGGAGCGAAGGAAAGATGAATGACCTCATAAACAAATGAATGAGCTACTCAGCCAGATCTCCAAGGGTCTCCACCCTCTGGGCTCACTCCATCTCTCTACTTCATCTCTACTCCCAGCCACAAACCCCACTCAGAATGGGCTGGTCTGTCCACAGACTCACCAGCCCACTCGACTTTCCCCTCCCTCTACTCCACACCCCCACCAATGCCCCAGCCCCTTCCCACTCCTGTCTCCCTTCAGGGCCCAGAGGAAGTTCCACCTCCTCCAAAGGTTTCCGTGACAACTCAGCTCTCCGCAAATGGTTCAACTTTATTACAGGACTGATCATCTGCACCACACGGGTTAATCCGCTGTATCATTGGGTATGTCCTACGTGGTTTGTGGTCAGTTCGTTTGTGTTTTTCTTGCCTCCTCAACTAGAATCTAGCTCCCAAGAGCTGAATCGTCCACAGCACTTAGCAAAGAGATCAGCAGGGCACAGCTGAGCAGGACAGGCACGCACTTGCAGATTGCTGGATACCTGGGGTTCCCTCGCCCTTTTGCCCTTTTTCAGTAAACGCAGATTGGAGAGCTAATACACGCATGTGCTCCTCCTTCTCCTCTCCATATCTTTCTGTTCTCCCTCTTCCCAGATTTGCAATACTTGGGTGGACTCATCCACCTGAGTTGCTGAATCTGCAAAGCCTGGCACAAGTTTCAGACCACAGTTGCCCCTCTGAGTCCAGGAGTCTAGGAAGAACAGTCTAGAATGGTAGCCAACGTAGGCCCTTGCAGCAAACTGCACTTTTGTTGGTGACATGTTCAGGAGGAGGAGGGAATCGTTTGGGCTGGACCTCGGAAGAGTTGCAAAGGAGGAAGAAGGCCACTGTGAAGGGGACCGTGGGATAAAGAGGGAGCAGGACATCACACTGGCAGGAAGATGGAGCCACCGTGGAGAACAGCTGCAGCATAGGTAGCCACGTGGGTCAGTCAGTTCAGTTCAGTGCAGTCGCTCAGTCGGGTCCGACTCTTTGCAACCCCACGAATCACCGCACGCCAGGCCTCCCTGTCCATCACCAACTCCCGGAGTTCACTCAGATTCACGTCCATTGAGTCAGTGATGCCATCCAGCCATCTCATCCTCCGTTGTCCCCTCCTCCTCCTGCCCCCAATCCCTCCCAGCATCAGAGTGTTTTCCAGTGAGTCATCTCTTCTCAAGGCCGTGTGGGTGGCCAGCCATAAAAGACTTAGATTCCAGGGACTTTCCTGGTGGCCCAGTGGTTAAGAATCTATCTTGCAATGCAGGGGGCACAGGTTGCATCCCTGGTCGGGGGACGAAGATCTCACGTGCTGAGGAGCAACTAAGCCCACGTGCCACAACTAGAGAGCCCACGTGATGCAACACAAATCCTGGGTGCTGCGACTAAGACCCGACACAGCAAATAAATAAATATTGAAAAGGAAAAAAGACTCAGATTCCAGCTGACATTCCCACCTCACCCTCAGGCAGCTTCTACAGCACCCAAGGCGGAGAATGGGGACAGGAATCAGAAGCTCAGCCAGGGAGTTTTGGACTTGGTTGATGCAGTACTAGGTTCTCAAGCAAGGAAGTGGCCCAGAAAAAGCGGTAGTTTGGGCTCCCTTTCATCATTAGGAAATAACTTCGTTTTCAGCTGACTTCTTTTTGCCACTCAGTATTTGTTGTTCAGTCGTGTCCGACTCTTTGCAACCCCATGGACTGCAGCACGCCAGGCCTCCCTACCCATCACCAACTCCCAGAGTTTACTCAAACTCATGTCCATTGAGTCAGTGATACCATCCAACCATCTGATCCTCTGTCGCTCCCTTCTCCTCTTGCCCTCAGTCTTTCCCAGTATCAGGATCTTTTCCAATGAATCAGCTCTTCGCATCAGGTGGCCAAAGTATTGGAGCTTCAGCTTCAGCATCAGTCTTCCAATGAATATTCAGGGTTGATTTCCTTTAGGATTGACTGGTTTGATCTTACTGTCCAAGGGACTCTCAAGAGTCTTCTCCAGCACCACAGTTTGAAAGCATCAGTTCTTCGGTGCTCAGCCTTCTTGATGGTCCAACTCTCACATTCATAATGTCTACTGGAAAAGCTATAACTTTGACTATAATGGACCTTTGCAGGCAAAGTAATCTCTCTGCTTTTTTATATGCTGTCTAGGTTTGTCATGGCTTTTCTTCCAAGGAGCAAGCATCTTTTAATTTCATGGTTGCAGTCCCCATCCACAGTGATTTTGGAGCCCAAGAAAACCAAATCTGTCACTGTGGTTTGACTCAATTTTCTCACCAAGGACGCAGGGCATGAACCTCAGTCACAACTTTACTGAGGCCAAAGATAATCAGGCAAGTTACCTTGCTTGAAAATCCATACAATGTAAGATAAAATGTAAAGAAGTTTTTATTATCCAGGCATTCTTTCTTTCTGCTGGTGTGGATTTTTTTTTCTTTGCGAGAGGGACGGAAAGGCTGTGTGGATTTGTGAAAGTTGATTGGCTATGAGAATACAAAAATTGTTTCCTTTTGCATTGTGTAAGGTTCACATGGAGAGATCACTTACTTCTCAGGTCTGGTTGCCTGCCTTGTGACACACGCACACTGTTTTATTCACCACCATTTCTCACCCAGGTTCCCTGAAGGACTGCAGGAAATCGCTGAACTGCTCTTGCGGTGGTATAGTCGCCCATAAACTGGAAGTACCATACTGTGTGATGACCAGAATCAACAAACAGAGAGGGTAATGAAAGTGAAAAGTGAAAGTCACTCAGTTCTGACCGATTCTTTGCGAATTCTCCAGGCCAGAACACTGGAGTGGGTAGCTGTTCCCTTCTCCAGGGGACCTTCTCAATGCAGGGATTGAACCCAGGTCTCCTGCATTGCAGGAGGAAATCAGTGAACTGTTTTTGTGGCAGTATACTCTAGTCACTCATAAATTGAAAATATCATACAGTATGATGATCAGAATCAACAAAGAGCAGGGGTAATAAAGCACACCAAATTATCACTGGTGACCTCAGCAATTTTATTAACAAATGTATTTCCCTAATTGGGTAACATATCTCAGTGCTTGACTCGAATGCATTGTAATAGGTTTCTATACTGCAGGAGAAGGAATTAATTAGAACCGTTTGCTCTCGGTTCTGTATTTACACTGTCCACCCATCTTGTAAACATTGAACCTGGTTTCCTGGGTCCTCCAGGGGCTCTTTTCTAACTCCCCCCCACCCCAACCCCCAATAAATATACAGAAAGCAAAGAGTGTAAGTTCACATCTTCCTTCTGCGCGGGCCACCCCCATCGGAAGCTGCATTTCATGGTCAGAATCTGGCAGAATCACCACTTCCCACAAAACCTGCCCTTCCTTGGGCAAAAAAGGGGAAGCTGGAGTCTTGGTTTGCCACTTCTGTGTCTGGGATTGTCCTTGTCCATCTGGAACCTAGGGTCAGAGCTGGTGAGATGGAAGCTCTGTCTCACGTCTCCCTGCCCCACCTACCACTTTGAGGAAGGTAAGAGACATTGCTAGCCTCTGTCTGCCCCAGGAGCCAGCAGCCCATGCAAGCAGAAAAACCATAAACTCGGGAACACATTCTTCTAGGCTTCTTCAAGTTAGGTGTTTTTTTTTTTTTTCCCCTCACAGCTTGTGAGTGCAGCATGACAACAAGAAAGCATCCTTCAGTGCAAGTGCTGCAGAATCTCGCTGTGACGCCGGCCCCTAACTCCTCTGCAGCTTTCCTTACTCCAGAAAAGCACCATTTCATACTCACGTGCAGCCTGTAAGGACCAGCATGAGTTCAAGATGCCAGGGTACGTGCATTACCTCCAGAGGTGGTGTCCTTAGCAGCTGTTAGTATAGCCTGTCATGTGGAGAGATGGCTTTTGAACATAGATATAATTATTACAGACACATCTCAGGGGGGTCTAGACTACCAATAGGTCCCCTTGGAGAGCTCTTCTCCGGAAAAGTCCGGATGGGCCCAACAAGTCTCATTGTCCCTTATGAATACCTTGCAGGATCTGGATGAGGTTTTCCAGGCCAAAGATATAGCCTGGATCTGGTCCATCGTAGGTGGTGTGTTCATTCCAGGAGCCTTTGTATGTTGTGTGAGCAAAGTCAATCATCCGGACGTCGACTTTGATGACATTGCTGCTGTGGGGCGTCTGTGGAGTCTCCTGCCCATCGTAGATGATGAGAAGGGAGCTAGAGTAGAACCGGTAGGAACTCTGGCTCCTAATGACCGAGAGGAGGGCCTGGAGCTGGTGCTGGATGGGCTCCAGCAGCTCCATCCGGAAGCGGGTCCCATCATGCAGGAACTGGTAAAGCGCTTGCCTGAAGCCCTCCACTGAGAGCTTTCTTCCATAGTACTTGTCTTTGCAGAGAAAGTGCTTCTTATCGGTTTGATAAACCTTACATTAAAAAGAAGATAGAAAATGTTAAGAATTGCAAACTTAAAAAAAAAATCACATCTGCTACAGAGACAGCATCTCAAGCAAACTTAATACAGAAACACATTTCTAGAGATGCTGAGCAGGAATGGCTGCAGTGACTGGCAAGACAATCTTTCACCAAGTGCCAGTGTAAATTTCACACTTAAAAATGTTTGCTGTGCAAGCCGTTAATAGAAATCCAAGGTCCAAAGATCCTTCATCCTACAGAGGTGACCCTCTGCCCATGAGGAAAAGGTTTGGATCTCCTTTCTTGTGAATTTCCAATGTCAACCGCCAAATCATGATTTAAATCCTGGCTTCTGGCCCTCTTCAAACATTAGCAAACCCAAGCCAGAAAGCTTTAGTGGGAATCTGAAATCACAGCCAATGGCCTTGGGAAGCCAAGTAAATTGAAATTTCCCCCAACAAAGTCTATGAAGTCCTTTCTCTGCAGAGTCTGAGGAACCTGTAGTGGCTCCAGGGGTGGAGTGGGGTGAATTGTTTGAAGATGGAAAGATGGGCTAGATCAGGTGTGCCTGGAGTTTTCAGGTGGCGGGTGATGTTGAGGGGAGCCTGGATGGAGCGGGCTCTGTGGGCTGGTGGCTCCTCTCTTGGCACCAGCTCCTCCCCAGTCCCCTGTCACGTCTTGGCCACCAGAACGAGGCAGATGGAGGAGAGATGCTGATGGGGGGAACGGTGGCAGCCGCTCCCATTTCATTCAGATAGCAGAGGCAGGCAGAGGCTGAACGGGGGCCAGTGGCTGGCATGGCCAGAGGGTGGACTTGGCATCCCTCCGCCTGGCACACCTGGGAAGGGCTGCCTGTACCTGGCCATGACAGTCTCTTGGGTCTTCCCTGCCTTCAGATTACATGGTATCTTTACAGAAAACACGAGTGTAAAAAAAATCAGAAAGATACGATAAGCTTGGTGTTGCCTTTGGAGGGCTAAAGATCAGCTGCTAAAGGGGCCTGTCCTAAACACAGGATAGGCCTCACTTTCCAAATAAATCAGATCAATTTCAGAAGGTCTGAGGTCCAGAGAGAAATTCCATTTACACCACAACGCATCACACTCCATCCTCTCGAGAACTACATTCCAAGGTTTCCTAGGGACATCTGTGCCTCAAATTTATAGACTCGACTTGCAGTTTCAAGGGGTGGCAGTTTCAATTAAGGAAAGCGATAGTGTTTACCATCAAATCCGTGTCTGGTTTTGCTTTGAGTAGATAGATTCTAAGAGGGAACCAGTAGAGAAAGTTTATTTCCTCCTGTTTTCCTGCAGCCCCAGCCATAAGCCACGTGAGAGCAGCAAAGATGAAGCGTGGACTCTGGGCAATAAGAAGTTAGCCATTCCTTTGCTGGGCTTTGCCGCTTACAACTTCACTGTTGTTAACCAGGATAGGTAGTGAGAAGCAGCAGACAAGGCAGGCTAAGAAGAGAGAATGGCTAATATGGGTTTGAAAAGCTGACTGCCGCCCAGCATCTGAGGAGAGGGTTCAGCTTCATCGTGCAAGAGAATGAGGACCCCACAGAGCACACAGGGAAGCTTTCCCTCAGTTCTCTCCCAGCCCTGCTCACACACTGTCATCAAAGGTCTGCTGTCAACATGGGCAGGACTCACGTGGCCAAAGCAGAAAGTTCCAGCAACCAGAGACCCTGAGATGAGTTTAAAACTGGTGGTTTTTAAATTTTTTTTTTAATTAAATATTTAAAAATTAAAAAAATATATTTAAAAATTTATTGATCTACAATGTTGTGTTGATTTCTTCTGTTTAGCAAAGTGAGTCGGTTATATATCTAGATTCTTTTTCCCATTCTTTTCCATTAGGGCTTATCACAGGATGTTGAATATAGCTCCCTGGGCTATGTAGTAGGACCTTGTTGTTTATCACTCCCAATCCTCTCTTTTCCCACCCCTACCCACCTTGAATTGATGCTTTTGAACTGTGGTGTTGAAGAAGACTCTTGAGAGTCCCTTGGACTGCAAGGAGATCCAACCAGTCCATTCTGAAGGAGATCAGCCCTGGGATTTCTTTGGAAGGAATGATGCTAAAGCTGAAACTCCAGTACTTTGGCCACCTTATGCGAAGAGTTGACTCATTGGAAAAGACTCTGATGCTGGGAGGGATTGGGGGCAGGAAGAGAAAGGGACGACGGAGGATGAGATGGCTGGATGGCATCACTGACTTGACGGACGTGAGTCTTGAGTGAACTCCGAGAGTTGGTGATGGACAGGGAGGCCTGGCGTGCTGCGATTCATGGGGTCGCAAAGAGTTGGACCTGACTGAGCGACTGAACTGAACTGAACTGACCCACCTTGGGAATCACAAGTCTGTTCTCTGTGCGAGTCCATTTCTGTTTCATAAACGTTCATTAGTGTCCTATTTCAGATTCCACATATAAATGATGTTACATGATATCTGTCTTCCTCTTTCTGACGAACTTTGCCTAGTATGAGAATCTCTAGGTCCACCCATACATCTGCAAGTGGCATTTTTCACGCTTTTCTATGGCAGAGTAGTATTGTATCGCATGTATGTTCTACACATTCTTTATCCGTTTATCTGTCATTGGACACTTAGGCTGCTTTCCTATCTTGGCTGTTGTAAATAGTGCTGCTATGAACATAGCGATGCATGCCTCTTTTTGAATTACAGTTTTGTCTGGGTGCATCCCCAGGAGTGGGATTGCTGGATCATACGGCAGCTCTGTTTTTAGTTTTTGAGGAACCTCTGTTCCATTTTCCATCGTGCTTACTCCAATTTACATTCCTCCCCAAATGGTGGGATTTTGACACCACTGTCCTGAAAGGTGCTCTTTTAAAAAAAAAACCCAGCATGTCCTGGATCAGGATATGCGTTTCCTTGGGGAAAGGGGTGCCTGGCCACTGCCTCTGTTGCTCCCACAAAGTAAGAGCAACGATGTCTGGTTGGGGGACGCCCTTGCCTCCAGCGGACCTCCTGGGACCCCCAGTCCCGCGGTCGCCCCCGCCCCACCTACCTGCATGCCACAGATGCGCATGCCCAGATGGGCCGAGGTGCTCTGCGCACACTTCCTCATGTGCCGGGCCTTCTTCTCCTCCGAGGCATCGTCCCCGTGCTGCCGGGTCCCCATCTTCAGGTCTAAGATGCAGGGATGCTTGTACTGTGACACGACGTTTTCCAGCAACAGGAACCCTGGTCGCACGGCATTAAGGAAGGCTTCCTGGGACACAAAGGCCACTTCCCCGCAGGAGGTGGTCAGCGGGCCTCTGAAGCCGGCTGGAGACTCTGCACGCCGAACCCCAGCCCCTCACCCCCCTTTCTTTCACTACAGACCAGCCTGTTGTTGCTATGAAGAATTCAAGGCACTGACCCTGCAGCCTGCTCTCATAAGTCCATTTTTTAGGGAGAGTAGATTAGGATGTGAGCTTCCTTTCCTTTTCCTTTTTGCTCTGAGGTTGAAATTTAAATGCAGGCGTGAAATCCCTGGCAGGCCATGCCCAATTTACATTTTATGGCAGAAAATATGAAGGCTAAAACCTCAAGTCACTGAATGGGCCAGTACCTTTTGGGAGAAGTGCCTTGATGTTAGCTTCAGAGATGAGTCGCAGGAATATTAATTTCAGCCGAATAATTATCCTGCAAAAAGCTTCTTAGGGATGCACATTGCAGATGTCTTAGTAAGTACCGCAAAACCAGCCACCAGTTTGTGGGAAGCAGCCAATGGTGACAAAGGGGGCCTTCCAAGCCTGAATATGCTCCCTGAGTTTGTGGCAAGCTGAGGGGGACAGGGAAGTACCTCTCCCAAGGGTCCACCCCGCAGGTCCCTCCCTAACAGAGGGGCCACGCTACATTCTCACCCATCAGCTCCGTGATGGCTGTGGGGAGGATTGGGAGCATAAAAAGGAGGTTGAGGTATGGGACCCACCCACTCGTTGAGTCCCCCTGGCCCTGCCTCAGTGCGGCAATCATGTTTCCTAACTGACCACAGAAACCTCAGCCCTGCCCATTCTCACTGCCCAGGTGGCAGAGACATGACCAGTGACCCAACAGAGGCAACCCCCACCCCCCCACCATCTGCCTTCCCCAGCTTCTCTTTGCTTTCCTGGTGGTTCAGCAGGTCAAGAATCTGCCTGCAATGCAGGAGACACAGGAGATGCAGGTTTGATCCCTGGGTCAGGAAGATACCCTGGAGGAGGATCTATTCATGCCTGAAAAAGCCCCTGGACGGAGGAGCCTGGTGGGCTTAGGACCCAGAGGGTCATGAAGAGAGGTCACGACTGAGCAACCCAGCTCCCCTCCAGGGCCCAGCTTGGAGGGCCGTGTGTCCCACTCTCCCTGACACCCCTGTCTCTCCCCGGCCCCGCCCCAACACGGTGGTCTCGGTCACCCCCCCTTGCCCCTGTCTCCCCCACAGCAGCGTGCATGGTGGGTGGGCGGGCGGGCAGCGGGCAGGGATACGGTGCCGCTTGTTCTCCGGGTACTCGGCACACAGGCGAGTCAGGTGGGCCTGGTGGCAGTGGAGGCCCCACGGGTTAAAGCTTCCCTTCTCCGTTGGGTTCCCATTCGTGTCTTCCACCAGCGAGGGGACTTGGGCCTTGAGGCGAAGCTCGGACCTCAGGAGCGCCGTGGCTGGGCTGTGGGCGAGGGGAGCACACAGCAGTCAGGACCCTGGTGGCTGGCAGGGCTCTCTTGGATGGACCAGGCCGTGGACTGCCCCTGACTACCCTCCAGGATGCCCCCCAGGACCTCGGTGCCCCCCTGCCCCGCTCAGGCCCCAGGCCCCAGGCCCCAGGCCAGGCCAGACTGCTGGCCTCGCGGGGTCTCTCTAAAGTCCAGAATAACTCACACAGCATAGAGGGGGCAACCCCGCCTGGGATCAGAAGGCTGGGGGTTAGGCTGTTCCTGTGGCCTCATCAGGGGTGAGAACCACGGATCCACGGTCCACCCTCTCTCCTGCCCTCGACATTTCAGTTCCCTGGGTCTGTAGCAGGGAGATAATACACACTGCTTCCTGACGCCAAGCCAGGAGGCTTAATTAGATCCGCTGGGCTCCTTGGGGAAGGGAGGTACTTTCGTTGTATTAGCTCCCTTTTGTTTCCCATAAATGTTTAAAATTCCCCAGGGATGCCTTTCTTCTGAGAAAGGTCAGCTAACACCATCGGAGGTTTCGGAGACCTCTCCAAGGACCTCAGGTGTCCTGAGCCGCCTGCGTCTCCAGGGCCCCACTGGCCTCTCTCTCCTCACCCTGACTTGACCGCTAAGGAAAAGGATTTCCGAGAGGCATTAGCCACACTTTTTCCTTTATGTCCACTATTCTGGGGCTTCTGCTCTGCACATCTCCCCCTCTCCAGATACACTCCATGGTCTCAGTGAAATAGATATTTAATTAAACAAATACACACTGAATGCCTTCTCTGTGCAGGACTCAGCACGCTCACCCACTTTCGAGAAGAAATGCATTGCAATCCTCCCTCTGGAAGTGGCACCAAAGAAAATCCATTCCTTTCTTTGGTCACAGGGGTTCTGCTAGACAGAGCCCTCATCTGAACTTCTCATTTTCTCGGCTCTGGCCCCAGAGGGGAGCCGTCGGCCTTGGCACGGGCGCGAGCAGTGCTGGTCCCGGCTAGGGATGCGCAGCCTGGCTCCCGGCATCCTGCCACGTGGCCTCACCTCTCCTTGAGCGAGTGGGCCCGCTGGGGGTGCTGCCACTGGGCGAGGGGGAGGGCGCCACCGCCAGTGGTCTGCTGGAGGGTCTGCCATATGGCCACCGCCGCCGACTCCGTGGAGACCGTGAAGGGCCCCCGGTTCTCAGTCAGGGGGTTGGCAACCAGGCTGAGACGGCCGCGGCTGTCCTTCCGGAGGTGCACGGTGATGGTGCCTGCAGAGGGGGAGGGGTGGACACGGTGCGATGTCCTTTCGAACCACAGTTTAATGGCAGTGGTCAACCTGCCCCCTTCCCCAGCTCCTCTCTCTAGAAAGCGCTCTGGGGACTGGCCTGACACAGACACTGCTCCGGAACGAGCCAGAGCTCATGGAGCCGGCCGGAAATGGCCTTGGGCTGATGCTGGCACAGCCCCTGCTTTGTGGCCTCTCCCTGGCCCTTCACGCTTAAAACAGGGCAGCTGCGTGCATTTACTTCATCCTAGCATTCCTGCTCCTTTGGGCACAGCCACATCATCCACGCACCCCGTGGCACCCCATTCGGGTCCAGCCTTGGGGCATCTAAGCTGGTCCTCTGCAGAGAAGAGCCCCATCTGTGAGTGGCAGTGAAGGCAGTTGGGGTTGGGGGGTGCATCTCTTTCTGTCTCCTTCATCACCCTTGCCTTCTCCTCTGTGTAATCATTATCTGAGCAGCTTCTTCCAGGAAGCCTTCCTCTAACAGCCTCCTGCTGCCCGGGCTGCCCCTTCGCCATCCTTCCCGCATCCCTGACTTTCACGCTGAGACACGTGATGCACAGTCCATGAGGCTTACGGACAGAACGTGGTTCTTTGGTAGAAAATAGAAGGCAAGTGAGATTTTCCCAATGGTGCCTCCTAACCACCGGTGTTTATTTGTGTGTGTTTGTTTTGCCCATCTCACAAGGCTTGTGGGACCTCATCCCCCCAACCAAGGACTGAACCTGGACCGCCACGGAACTCCCTAACCCTGGTGTTTATACTCCAAGCCTGACCTCCCCTCAGGACGCTGGCTGTGCGGACCCCGCAGGCACCAGTGCACTAGCCGGGCTTCTCTGGGACGTTGGCCAGGCCAGGTCCTAGGCTCTGGCCCCACATTCACGGCTCTGTAGTCATCCCCCGTGGACTTCTTGCTCTGATGGCAGGGTCCACGCCCCCCTCCGTGGGGCCTGGCATCCCGTGGGTGCCCAGCCTTGCCAGAGTCCCAGTGAATACGGAAGGTACACATGGTCATGGCCCAGGAGACTGCCACACGAGTGGTTTTATGAAAACTGGCTCTCTGTAAAGTCCTTGCTCCCCCCTCTCCCTGCAGCTGGTGCAGTGAGGACCCCTCTTGGCTCTCTCACCTACCAACCTGCTCTCCATCTCTCTCCACCCTGCTTTGTGTCCGAGGGGCTGACTCTGGCGTGTACTCGTGGCTTTCTCGCCTGCCAGCTGGGCCAGCGAGGGTAACCGGTGATAGATGAGGGGAGAGGAGGAGAAAGGTTGGGACCTGCATCCCCCGGGTTCCCTCCCTGCTGCCCCATGGCTCTGCGCTGTTTCGCTGTGGCCTCCTTCTCACCAGGTCAGCTCCACCATGCCCTCACTTGGCTTTTCCGGCCCAGGGGTGGTTGTAGCTTTCCCGTCCCGCTGGCTGCCTCACCATCCCTAGCTGTTCTCCCTCACCTCTTTTTTGTTGGCCACGTGACATGCGGGGTCTTATTTCCCCAACCAGGAGCTGAACCTGCGCCCCTTGCAGTGGAAGCAGTCTTAACAACTGGGCCATCAGGAAAGTGCCCCCCAGCTGCTCCCTTCAACCTGTGTGCAGTTCTGCCAATAGAGCCTTCAAGAATACTCTTTAAGCCCCTGGCCCATACCGCTCATTTTCTGCTGGCACCCTGACAGGCGGGAGGGTTGCCTGTGATCGCATCATCCCAGGTGTTTATTACCTCCCCCAGGCACTGGGTCACCTTCCCAGCCTCTAAGTGGCCATTTCTCCTGAGCCAGCCGCTGCGGGGGGGCTGCTATCCCCGCGCGCGGTCCTGCTGGTCCCTCCTGGGCTGCTCAGCGCAGACACTCGTTTTCAGGGCTGCCCTGTCATTCTGCAAGTTGCTCTCCAGGCCCGTCTATGCCCACGCCCAGCTCAGCGGTCTCCCCGGGCCAGGCCTGTCATCTCAGGTTCCCAGAGCCCTGATTCTGTGGCCTGACGGTGACCTTCATTTCCCTCCAGTTCTTTAAAAATTCTGCTCTCCCTTAGCTCATCCCAGGCCCTAGGATCCCGTGGAGCAACCGTGATGCTAACGGTCACAGCGCCCCTGAGCGCGGCATTCTGTCCTTCACCTGGATGGCAGCCTGCCTCCCGCGACGGAGCCCACCTGTGCCGTTACTGCTGGCGAGAGCAGGGGGCTGGTGGTGGCTGGGACACGCACAGGAGTAACAACCGCTGCCTGCTCTTTTACACCTACCATGTGCCAGCGTTATGTGTGTGTTGTTTCCTGCTAAGTTAGTGTCTATCGCTAAGCCTGCCAGGTGTTGACTGTGGTCCCTGAGGCTCAGAGAGATTGAATAACTTGCCCCAGGTCACACGGTCGGTGAGGGGTGACGGCTGTGCCACCCGTGACTGTGGGAGAAGGAACAGGCTGCCACACGAAGCCCGGATCTCTCGGGAGAGTCGGGGTTGTCACGCTATGTTTCCCCGAGCGTGGATGATGAGGATACTCCCGCTGTGTCCCCACGCACGTATGGCTGGTCATTCTGTTCCCCAGGAGCAAACAGAGAGTCCACGGAGCCACCACCTCATGAGAGGCGATCAGTGTCAAGAAGCCCAGGACATGGTGCTTCGTTTCCAGCCTTGACTTTTCCGTGCTCGTCCCAGGAAGGAGCCCTCCCAGCCCAGGCCCCAGAGCCCACCCTCCAGGTGCCAGGAGAAGGGGAGCCCCACGGCCTCTGTGCTGGTACTTGGGGAGCTTAGAGCCCCCTGCTCACTAGGAGAGGCAGGAGAGTGTGCCGGCCAAAGGCAAGGCCCTTTTGGATCTCACAAAGTTCAGGTTACTGTCTGGTGGCCCCCTGGCCTTTCCCATTTGTGAGGCTAAGGTGACGGGCCTGCCAGAAACGAAGTTCCTGGGGAGCCCTGGGCCAGGGGGCCTCCCTGGAGGGACAAGAAATGTGACCTCCACCTGCTTCTCCAGGCTCCAGCTCTGGTCTGATCTCATCTGTTCTGAGTGTCAAAATAGATGGAAGTGAGCAGAGGTGCAAATAATGCCAAACCAGTAAAACTCAAAAGTCATTTCTATTTGTCGTGTCGTCAGCGCGACCCAGCCAGACTCCTGTCTCTGACTTCTCGCTCCATCTCCCTGCGCGCCTCTGCCTGGCTCCCTGTCTCTCTCTTCCTTCTCTCTCAGCTCAGTCCAGCCCTTCCCTCTGAAACCTGGGACCATTGCACAGAGTGTTGTACTAGTCTCTCAGTCATGTCCAACTCTGTGCGACCCCATGGGCTGTAGCCCGCCAGGTTCCTCTGTCCATGGGATTTCCCAGGCCAGAATACTGGAGTGGGTTGCCATACCCTTCTCCAGGGGGTCTTTCCAACCCAGGGATTGAACCCAGGTCCGCTGCACTGCAGGTGGATTCTTTACCATTTGAGCCACCAGGGGAGCCCCATAGCTCACAGGGGCCTTGCGGTCTCGAGTTGCCTGTCCTTGACAGGAGCAGCCACTCAGTGGGGTTCAGACTCCCTGAGGTTTGGATCGTTCCTTTGTCAAGAGCCTTGTTGGCCCCAGCCTGGCCTCCAGCTCGCCTTGGCTGTCTCAGATGCCCACGGGCTCCCAATACACTGCCTCCCCTGCCCAGCAAGGTGGGTGGGAGACCCCAGCCCCATCTGCTTACTCACCAGCCCCCCAAGAACCTCGACTGTGACCGCGTCAGCTGGATGGATGGGAGTGCTCCCTGACACACCCAGAGCATCTCAGCAATTCCGATTTGGCTGAGCAGCTTCCGTGAATATTCTGTCATGTATTTATTTTTAAGCTCATGAGGACATTAATTCGCCGACGTCTGTAATATGAATCTGGCTCATCCATTAACCAGCTGGACCTAGGAGCGTGTCCTCGCTCGCCCGAAGCCGAGGGGAGGAGGGACACAGTTTCAAGATGCTCTCTGCCCAAGGAGTCCAGGCGCACTTTGGGCCCGGGGAGGCTGCCCTGGGAAACGCAGTGCTTGCCCAGCACCCCAAAGCCATCAGCATGCAGGCCTGAGACGGGAGAGGGTAGGCTCTGGGGCGTGCGGCGGCCATGTCAGCAGTGGCCCCTCTTTCTGGGCTGGTCCCATCAGCATGGAAAGGGAGACCCCTGCATCGACCTTGTGGGCACTTGACTCACTAGCTAAGTGACCTGGGCAAGTCACTTCCCCTCCCTTGTTGGGCTGGACGGCTCCAAGCACTGGCGTCTGGGGAGTCGTCCCTGCAGGGATGGTCGTTGGAGGAGCGGGGCTGGGGGCCAAGAGGCCACACTCGGGAGCCAGACTTGAATCCTGGCTCTGTTCTACTGGCTGTGTGGCCTGAGGCAAGTTGGGTGACCTTTCTGGGCCTGTTTCTTCCTCCATGAAGTGGGGACAATGGGAGTGTCTTTCTTAGAGTGTTGTCAGGGTTAAACAAGTCAATCACAGAAACAACTTCTAGGGTGCTCAGCACTGAGTAAACGCCAAAGGTTGACCGATAGTACTTTTCTTGATTTTTTTTGGGGGTGGGGCTGCATTGAGCCATATTTGGGATCTTAGTCCCCAACTAGGGATCGAATCCGTGCCCCCTTGCAGTGGAAGTGCGGCGTCTTAACCACTGGACTGCTGGGGAAGTCTTGGCATTACTTTTCTTATCGGGGGAGGGAAGAAGCCTGCACAGCCCACGGCCCTTCAAGGGACCCTTTCCCATTCCCAGACCCGAACTTCTTCCCTCCTGCCCCAGGGGTTTGAGGGCACGCAGGCCTCACTTCTGGGCCTTTTTCTAGTGTCTCCTCACATGTGTGTTTCCTCGGGTGGTGCCTGCACCCTGGCACCGGGTGGCCCATGGTATGGCCAATAAGAGGATCAGCATTCCTCATAGTCCAAGCCTCGCGTATGGGTGTCAGGGCAGCCTGTGGGCTCCGCCTCACCCTCACCCACAGCCAGGCTGCATGGTCTCCCCTCATGAACGTCCTAGACCTCCCTGACCTGGCCCCTCCTGACTTGTTTGCAACCATCGTCTCCAAGTGAGGACTCAAATTAATCTACAGAGTTAGTGTGGCTCCAAGGCGGGGCGGGGGGTGGGTACCAGGATGGGCCCAAGCTGAGAGGGACGCAAGGCAGAGGAGTGGTCTGGACAGCTGACCAGTGCCCGAGGCTCCCCAGAGCTGGGGAGACGGCACAGGCAGATGGGGAGCAGGGAGGGCCCTGGGGTGTGGTTCTGAGACCTTCAGCTCTTCCACTTCCACGCTCTGCCTGGGGCGGCCCTGGGAACCGGTCTCAGCTCCAGTGCTGCATGGGACCAGTGGGGAATGCCGCGGGCAGGAGGGCCCCCTCCCGAGATCCGGCCACCCCTTTGCTGGATTGAGTTCACTTGTGAAGGGACAGATGTTAACTCCAGCGGGTGCTCTGACAGGGTGGGTGGTGACCCACAGCTGATGGGCAGCACCGGTCAGCGGCCCCGGAGGGCCCCGGGGAGGCTGTGCACCAGCCGTCACCCCGTCTCTCGTGTGTCTTGTCTCAGCCCCTCTGGAGGTCCTGGCTGCCCACGACTGAAGCAGTGCCCAGGGCTCAAGGCCTTGGGCCCTCTCAGTGGGTCTGAATCTGGATGCAGATTCCTGGGCTCTGACCCAGGGATTCGGATTCACAGGTCAGGAATGGGGCCTGGGAGCCTGCATTTACACACGTGCGCACACACACATACACATATCCACATACATACATCAGTGATTCTGGTAAACTTGTTTGACCCCAGATCATACTTATGAGAAACGCCAGTGTATTGGGTTGCCCAAAATATTCATTTGGGTTCTTCCGTAAGATGATATGGAAAAACCAGAATGACTTTTTTGGCAAACCAATAGACGGATCCCGTCCTTCCCAGTTTTCTCCATCTTTGAAATGCAGGTAAGTTTTTAAGTGACTTGTCTGAATGTTATCATCGCTTTCACTATAGATACTTGCACAACAAGGGCAGAAGCTTAAGGTCACAGGTCTAAAATCCTTTAAAGGAGGTCTCTTCTCTGAGCATTCCTTACTTTGTGGGGCTGGCGACTGGCAGAGTCATGTCCTGAGCCCTGCAAGCCACTTTTACCAAAGGCTGGGGGTGGACACAACAGCCTGCCCCATGGATGCCAGTGGCTGCCCCGAGTGCACCCTCCCCCGGAGGCCAGCAAACAGCAGCCCTCCCCACGCAGCCTTCTCTCCCCACACCTTGTGCTCAGATCCGGAACACACGCTGGGGGAGCGGCCTGCACCCCGGCTTTGCCCCCGGATGAAAGTGGGAATTCTGGCTTCCGAAACACACTGTGAACCGGTTCCTCCATAACCTGTCCCAGACCCAAGGCTCCTGCCATCCACCTGAGTCACGCAAGGGAGGTCTCCACCCGTCCTTATCTACCAACCACAGTCACAGGACCCAGGCATGGTGCACCTAAGGCACAGAGCAGAACGCCCCAAGGTGGGGTGGGGCTGGGGCCACCTTATCCCATTCTCAATCCCCCGAAGACTGGTGACTTGAGCTAATTTACAGGAGATGCCAAATGGCATTACACTCCAGGCCTGGGGGCTGGAAGACTTCAGAGAACCTGGGGCGGTGAAGGCCAGCGGCTGTGCAGAGGGGCAGGTCTCCATGGCAACCCTTCAACACACCACAGCCCTTGAGGAGGTGGTGGGGGCGTGCGGAGAGGCCAAGCCCCTTGGGGGCCGCCTGGACACTCACCTTTGTACTGTGGGGTGAAGCGCTTCATGGCCAGTGGCAGGGACTCGTAGAACCTCTGTTCCCGGGAGATGAGGGGCTTGCACACCGTGTGCTCATCATACTTCATCACGCTCAGGTGCCCCCCGACCTGGTGCAGGAAGGGCTCCAGCGGCACGCCGGGGGCGTCCACACTGTCCTGCACCACCATGCTCCAGCGTGGGAGGGCGGGGTGGCTCCCTGCAGTCCACAAGAGGCAGCGGGGTCTGGGGCTGAGGTCGCAGCTTCCAGACAGGTGGGCTGTTAGTAGTCCTCAACTTTCCTTTCTCAGCCTTTCCTGTGGCTAGAACACAAGAGTCTTCCTGGCTGAGGGCTCTTGGCAGTGGGGGTCCCTGGAAAACAGAGGAGAAAGGGAAGGGATGTGAGGGAGACTGTGTGGGGGGACAAGGGCACCTGAAGTCCCCAGCCACCCCCCCAGGTGTTAGATAAGACCGTAAATAGGCATTGATTTCTTCTGGAATCATCTGTTACAGGTCACTAATAACAGTTTCCGCCTCGGGGGAGCAGGGCCGAGAGGGAGACTTTTCACTAAATACTATTTACAAGCGCCTTGTGAATTTAAATATTAAAACATTCAAAAAACAAACAAAAAACCCAAAAGACAGTCCCTAAGATTACAAGCTTGCAGAGTGTAGCGAGGATGTCTGAACTGCTCACATCCCATGGCTAGCCTTCCCCTTTGGAAACTTTGGTCCCAGCCCCAGTGAGAAGAGAGTCCCTGCTGGTGGGGACTCACCATCCTGCAGGGCCTGGAGGGGTGCAGGAATGCTTCATTTTGATATAGCATATACATAAGCTGGGCACCATCTGGGCCCCACAACATCATTGCTGTGTGACCTGGGGAAGTTACTAAACCTCTCTGGGCCTCAGTTTCCCCATCTATAGACTAAAATAACAATGATACCCACTTCACTGAGTTAGAGGCAGAATTGAGATATAAAGGCTATAAAAATGTTAGCCCAGTGCCTGGAGCTAAGTACTTGATAAATGTGATCTATCATGATTATTTCTAGCATTATTGCTCTGGGGATCAGATTTTCTTACCAGCCCTGGGAGGGGCAGCTTTATCACCGATGCTTGCAAATGAGGAAAGCGAAGCCTGCAACAGCTTGCTGGGGCTCACCTCAGGCCAGGAACAGAGGCAGAAGCTAGGCAGGGGCTCCTGATTGGGTCCCCCACTGTCTGCTTGCCCTTCACCCTCTATGAGGTCTGGCTTGCCAGACCTTAGGCAAACGCTGGAAACTCTGGCTGGAAACTTGGCCCCTAAAGACATCCTAACTTTGGGACTTTGCTGGTGGTCCAGTCCAGCAGTTAGGACTCTGAGCTCGCAGTGCAGGGGGCCCCGGGTTTGACACCCGGTCAGGGTGTCAAACATGCCGCAACAGAATTCACATGGTGCAACTGAAGATCCCACGTGCTGCAACTAAGACAGCCGGCACAGCCAAATAAATATATTTTAAAATATAAAGATATCCTGACTTTGTCTCAGGAGAGAGCCAAGGAGACACTGCCGGGGAGACTCTTGCGGCCGCATTCGTCATGTTCGAGAGGACAGTCCTGCGGTGGTGCCGTCACCATGGAGTTATTAATAATACTCTCCTCTGCTGGACTCCCGGCTGAGGATGCAACTGGGCCAGGCAGCACTGGGCACGATCAACTCTCTAACTGACCTTCAGTCCAGACCATGGGCATGGCTGGCTGCCTCCACATGCAGCAGTACCTGTCACTTTGTTCAGGCCCCCAGCTCAGAGAAGTCGCACCATCCACTTCGACCTCCAGTGCCAGGAGGCGTTGAAAGCCTCAGCATGGCCTGTTCACGCTCCTCCACGATGATGTTCCTGAACTGGTTACTGCTCAGCAGGCCACAGAGTTGCCCTCGGAAGGGAAAGGGGGTGTCTTCTGCCTGTTCTGTGCAGTTGCTATGCCGGATGCATGACTAAAGCATGACTGGGGGGTTTGGGGGTGCTGGGGCAAGGCCTTGGGGTGCGAAGGACTGGGGTCTGTTGGTGGGCGCTTTCCCCAGCCCTGCTCTGAGACCCACCTGCCCACCACCACCCGAGGTGAGTCCTCCTTGGGATGTGCCCCAGGAGCTGAGAGAAGAAGTTGGGAGGCATGTAAATGTGAGGAGAATCTGGGATAGGTTGATACTTTCAGTCTGGTTATCAGATAAGACATCGAAGTTGCTTGGCAAACCTAATCCTCCCTGCAAACTCCACCGAGACAGGAAGGAGGAAGGAAGAGAAAAACCAAGGCAGCCAGACGCCTCTCCTCTCACTGGGCTCACTTGGGTGCCAGCCTTTGCCAGCTGACCTGTGCCCAGGTCAGGGAGGCAGAGGCGCTGTTGGGAGGCAGTGGGACAGCCCGCTCGTGAAGTTCACTTATAGCCACTCCTGGAAGGAGCCAAGGCCCTGGCCCGCACAGTCTCCCGGGGGATCAGCGCTGGTCAGGCCTGCACTCACCTCTGTGAGCCCAGCTCTGCCTGGGAACCCAGGTCGCGTCCCCAGCAGACCCTTGTGCAGCCACCCAGGGCGGCCCCTCACCCTTCTCTCCCCTCACCCCCTGTCTCCCCGAGGAGCCCTAAGGACATAGATGTTAGCTTGCAGCGTGATAGGGGAGGAGATGGTAACAATAATGGGAACAGTAAATGGTAACAAACACAACACAGGCAATGTTCCAGGTGTTTGGGGTACATTCACCCATGTGAGCCTCACAGCTGTCTGATGAGGGAATTAGTGTCATCAGCCTTCTATAGGTGAGGAAAATGAGGCACAGAGAGGTTCGGTAACTTGCCTGTGTGCACCCAGCTACTCGGGGGAGACCAGGGATTTGAACCCAGGCACACTAGCCCAGAGCACGCTCACCCGCCGTCCTGCGGAGATGCTGGGGGCCGCTGTTTCTCTACTTCAAGAGTCAGGAAATTGAGCTCCAAGGAGGCTGGGACTTGGCCAAAGTCACTCACCAGTCACTGGCTGTGATGACACAGGCACTCGGGTGTCCTTGTCCCCAGGCCTGGCTTCTCCTACCCTGATACCCTTTGGCCAGCCCTCCCCCCACCTGCTACCGTGCGAGCGGGTCCCAGTGGGGGCTGGGGTCCACGCGCCTGCAGAAACCAGCATGAGGGGTCAGGTGAGGCCCTCTCAGGCGGGGCCTTGGTACTGGCCTGCATGGGGCTTTCTCCCTGAGGGGGCGTCAGCTGGATCTGAGAGGCACTGTCATTCCCAGAGCCTCCCCATCACTGCCAGCCGCACGTTCTCAGGGGCCCTGGCCGAACCTCCTCACGCAGCCGGGATCAGCCAGAAGTCCCTCCAAGATGGCCCCCACACAGCAACGCAAACCCTCCTGCCCCCAGGCTTGGCAGCAGCTTTTTAAAAATGCTGGACCTGAAGCTGGGGGAAACTGAGGCCCTTCCGCTTACGGGTCACGTTAGGGTGTGGCTTGGGGGAAGTCTGAGGGTCCTCGGGCTCCTGACGCAGATTGTGGGAAAGGGGAGCAGGGAGGACGAAGGGGCCCAAGGAGGACTGACGGACGTGGGGAGGACAGACGGACGTGGGGGGTGGGGGNGGCGGGGTCGCTGGGGGGACACGGAGGGGCGCCGGTGGCGGGGGAGGTACGGCGCGGGGGAGGGCACGGAGGGGCAGTGGCTTAGTCCCCTGGCCTGCCTGAGCCGGGCGAGTGGGTTTGCTGCCGCTCAGGGAGCCGCTCTGTGGCTTCCCCGGGCGCTGACGCTGACCTTGGGAGGTTTCCATCGGCCGCTGTGGGACCGAGCTAGAGAAGGCCTCCACCCCGCATGCCTCCTGCGGAGCCCTAAATGAATGATTCAGGTTGACAGAGCTTTCTCAGCCGACCTGCCTTTCGCCACCCGCAGGCACTTCAGTCAGTGGCTAGAGCCTCGGCCCTGAGCAGTGCCTCTGGGCCCAGGAACGCTGGGCAGAAGTCCTGTGCCTGGTTCTGCTCCAAGGCCCCCACCAGCTAGCTGAGACCCCTGGGGTGAACCGAGCCTTGGTTTACCGCCCACTGCCACGCCTTCGCAGGAGCTTCGCCGGAGCGCACAGCCCCCTTTGGAGAGCCCGTTTCCCGGGCGTCCTCAGCGCTGGGGCTTTGTCACCGCATGGGCAGTGCCCAGGACCGACTCCTGTGAATCCGCCTGGGTGCTGCCGAGGCGCTCGCCGAGGCAGGACCTCACGGCCCCTCTCACACGCCGAGGGGCTCCCTGTAGGGCTTTATGGGGAGACACAGGGCCCTCTCCCCAGCCCAGGCCTCTTCTCGTGGACCACAGCCCAGACCTCCGGCCCAGAGTCCGACCTGAGTGCTCTCTGGGGAGGGAGAGGCTGAGGGAAGATGGAGGAGGGGTGGGGGAGGGCGAGGCACCGCAGCCTTCGGAGTTAGAGCCCCTGCCCCGGGAAGAGTGGACAAGGCCCCAGACCCCTGTGTCCTCCTGCCCCGTCGCTGGGCCATGTCCTGAATGACCCCAGGAGGACTTGAGGGGTGAATTTCTCTAGTGGGCCAGCCATGGAGCTGGGTGTCGAAGGAGGCCCCGGAGCAGCTGGCTCCCGGCAGCGGTCTGAGTGGCGGCCAGCAGGGCCTGCCGTTGTATTTGGCTCCCAGGGTGGGGCCAAGTGACAGCAGCACTGAAGCCAGGCTCAGGGACAGAAGCCACCCCTCGAGCTGAGGTGCAAGAGGGCGTCGTGGCTCAGGGCTCGTCACCACAGGCCAGCACGTGTTCCTCTTCCTGGGAGACTTCGTTGCGTATCTGACTTTCCCTACAGGCTTCCCAGGTGGCGCCAGTGATAAAGAACCCGCCTGCCAAGGCAGGAGACGTAAGAGGCACGAGTCGGATCCCTGGGTTGGGAAGATCCCCTGGAGGAGGGCATGGCAACCCACTCCAGGATTCGCGCCTGGAGAATCTCATGGACAGAGGAGCCTGGCGGGCTACAGTCCACGGGGTGGCAGAGTCAGACATGACTGAAGCAGCTGAGCACGCACGCACGCACGCAACCTGACCACAGGCTAAACTGGAGTCCATTAAAAATTACAGACAGAACACCTCGTTTAGAACTAGTCTTTCCCTCTTTAGGGAGGACGGCAGGTGAAACCACAAACGAAACTTGTGAGGGTTCAACTTGGACTAAACGAGTCACGAACCCTGTCTTATCAGAGGCTGTCAGCCCCTTGCATCTGGAAACTAGTTGGTTGACTGTGGTTATTGTCAAGACTGTTCACAAACATTCTGTGTTGTTGTTTTTTTTTTTTTTTCCCCTGCAGGAACGTGGTATGACTGCGCTTCCCTTGCCCTCTGAAGGTACGTCGGCCAAAGCATGATGTGCTTTGGCTAACATCACGTGGAAGGGAGTGATGCATGCCACTTCCGGGAGGAGCATTTAGAGCAAGCAGTGCCCCGCGTACTCTTTGCCTGGCCAGGGTGGTTTGGGAAGCACAGTCACTTCCTGAGTGACTGGCATGACAGAGGAAGCAATCGAGGTTACATTAGGCACTGAGGTTTGGGGGTGTTTTTGGCACACAGCACAACGTAGTCAGTCCTGACTAATTTGCCAGCTGACAGCCAGATACCCAGTATGGAGCAACCTCAGGCTTGAATACATCCTCTGTGTTGTAGCCACTCCTGTGAAGCATCCACGGCAGACCACTGGTCTTACAACGTCCCCCTCTGCTTCTCAGAATAATTTTCAGATGGAGACAAGTGGAAGAGCTTCCCCAGGGTCCAGAGAGTGAGCACCGGTGCTGGAATTCAGCCACAGCGAATCTATCTCCTTCCAAAGCTGATGCCGCTCTGCCCTACCATGTGGCCCCCTTCTAAGGGGGGCGGCACTGTGGGTCCCTCTGAGAGTCCTGAGACCTGAGTGGGGCCCAGGTTCCTATCCAAGACCCTCTCTGTGCTGTGAGCCTCAGCTGCCCACATCAGTAGCGGGAGCCCACTGGGAGCTCACACTTGGCAGGACGGTGGCGGTGCCATCCCTGGGGGCAGGGTTCCACGAGGAGCCGGGCAGTGTGGATTCACAGTGCCACGGATGGAAGACTCCCGTCTGTGGGCCATTCAAGCCCTGACCCAAAGCCACACCAGCAGCACCAGTAGCATTATCTGCAGACTAGAAAAGCAATATCCACAGCTTGCGATCATTTTTTCAAATGTATCTAAATGCTTCAGTGTTTACCAAAATACAAATTCATTTAAAGGCATTATTAAGTTCCTAGTAGTTTCTATCATCATCTATTTTCTCAATCAACAGATACTAAAAGTCTAATGAATATCACAGAGGGACACCTAGGGAACAAATGAGGTTGAAAAATGAGTCCTAGTTAGAAAGGTTAGAAGAGATATTGCTGAGGAACCTGGGCAGGGGTATGAGACCGGGGAGATGGAGGCTGGGGCTGGGGGAGCTTGAGGAAGGCCTGTTTCAGGGTTTGTGTGTGCAGGGAGCAGTGAGGAAGGGAAGGATAGGCAGGGAGACGGGACCAGAGGGAAGGCTGAGCGGGGGGGCAGAGGTGGGTGCTGCTGGGGTCTGGGCAGAGGAGGTCTGACTCCCCATCAGTCTAGGCTGGAGGGGGTTTCCTGAGAACACCAAGGTATGAACGCTATCTGGACCACGTCTCAGTAGATCCAAAGGGGAGAGGTGCACTCTGGGGAGGAGATACTTAAGAAACAGCCTGCAGCAAAAGAAGACTGCAAAATGAGACGTGTCGGGCAGCAGACTCAGAAGCAGCGTGCTTTATGGCCTGCCCTCTCGCCTCTGAAGCTCCAAGGTACATTTCGCAGGCCGCTCAGAGCCAGAGGTTTGGTACAAGTACCACTCAATGTCTCTGTGATGCCCAAGGGAGCATTTTTTAATCTATTAGAGATGAGAGGACCTGAAAACCATTTAAAACCACTTAGGCTGGCGCACTGGCAGGAGCGTTTGGGTTGCTCACACGGCAGAGGGCTGTGTATCATCTGAGACCATCTAGGCTTGGAAGGCACAAGATTATTTTCTGGGAAGAAAAAAAAAAACCAAGTTTTTAAATCCATCCTAGAAATGACTCAAGGGCTGTGGGATGGCGAGCCCCATGGTCCACATGGTCCCAGTCTGGTGGGATCAATACTGAATTCTGGGGACGTCACACATCACCTTCTCAGTTGTGGCTGAAAGATGTGGCTTTGGAGAGCATCTGTTTCCCTGGGAAGGCTTGATTTCCAGAGTCACAGAGCAATACTTCATTTTCCTGACTTATTTCTGAGCCGATGTTATCCTTTGAGGGAAGATATTCTTCCCCGTCTCCTTTTCTCTTAACATTTAAAATCTCCCAACGTTCCTCCAGCTTGAGGACCTAATGCGATTTTAATACAGCTATTATTAGTTTAGAAGCCCTTCAGCCCCTGACAAATGTCCATAGCAGCAGCGACGATGTTCTGATCTTGCTGTCAGGGCAGGAGACGCATGGGGCAAAGATGACTCAAGAGCTCAGTGATCCTGGAAGGGCTGCTGGGGCCAGCGAGGGTGGGGTGGGGCGGGGAAGGCTTCTGTCTTCCCAACCCCAATGGAGCCGGACCTCATAATAGCACCTTAGGACCTTGGCCCCGCCATCCCCCGGGCACGCTGGGCACCTCGCCTACAGCCCCTCCCAGGCAGGCTTGTCTCCTGGGGACCGCTGCCCCTGGAAGCTTGGATACTGGAGAAGCTTGGCGGGACCTTGGACCCTCCTCCCAGGGTCTGGATATCACTAGATGTCCAGACGACATTTTCCAGCCTCTGACACCCTTCCCCACACCTTTCTCTGTCACATGACCAGCCACCCGCCGAGCCAGAGACAGACGGTCTTGTCGGTGGTTACTATGGAATCTTTAGGACTCTAACAAGAGATACGTTTTTTAAGATCAAAACACAACAGTGGGGGTGGAACAAGCCTATGTGTGCGTGTGCGGTCACCATCCTTCAGGCCCTGGAGCTGAGCTGGGCAAGTGTGAAGCGTGAGGCTTTGCCCAGCAGAGGGCAGCAGCAGACGGGCCAGAACCACCTAGAGAGGAGGCACTTGGACTGGCACCAACTTGGCCCAGAGACTAGGGGCCCTTCTACAACAGCCCTGAGTTTGCTCGGCCTGTCCTCAGAGAGCTGGGACAGAGGGCCAGTGAGGCACATTGCTGAGGATCGGGGTGCCTGACTCAACTCACAGGGGAAGGACCTCAAAACCAGAGAAGGGGGGAGGGGGGGTGGCCGAGGAGGTGGGATGGGGGCGCGGGAGGGTCTGGCTGAGCAGAGCGGAAGTGTCTTCAGCATCTACACCCCACTGGTTCCTTCCCCTGAGGTGGGTAGACCCCACGCCCTCTTCGTCTGCCAGCCGGGCCAGCCTCCCCGACCTGCTCCCTGAACTAGCTGGTGCTTGATGCTCATAAAGTTGACTCCTCTTCCCCAGTGGCTGCTGATGAACAAGACAGTAACCATGTGGGAAGGACGTCTTAGGCGCTGTGCTTGGAGCTGGAGAACGCAGGAGTAGGCTGTCGACCATGGGGGCGTGGGGGGCCTCAGCCTGGTCTGCTGCCCCCAGGGTATCCTGGGGCAGAGCCCTGGGAGGGCCCCCAGAGGCCGAAGCCCCGTTGCAGAAGAGGGGTTTCTCAGATTGCCGATAAGAAGATGACTTTGTAGGGGCACGAAGGGGAGAGGGTGCCTGGACACGGCACAGTGGGGCCCAGAGCCCTGGGTCTGCCTAGACTCCCCACCCCTTCCCCTCCAGGCCTCAGTCTCCCTCTTTGGACTGAGCTGCTGAGCCAGTCCTTTTCTCACCCTTCAGTGGGGCAGCTGGCCATTCAGTTCAGCCGGTCACTGTCAGGGTGGGGGGAAACGGGGGTGGGGAGGGTGGGGGTTGGGTGAGATGCTACCAGATTGAAAGTGGGGTCCTCCCCCCGCCC
>SJYQ01010819.1:37199-73333 GCA_006410935.1 Redunca redunca
TCGCCCTTTGCTCCCCAGCCCAGGCTGGCGAATTGCATTTCAGCAGGGAAAGCAGGTCCAGCTAAAAGGCTGGAGTCTGGTTACCTGGCCATGACCTTCCTTCCCCACCGCCCTCCCTCATTCCCCTTTCCTTCCTGGCTGGGCTCAGATCCCTGTTTGGGAACCTCACAGCAACACAGGCTGAGCAGAGGGGGCCCACAGAGGGGCAGAGGGGAGGGCCCACCGTGGTCCCGAGGGGCGGATTCTAGGGGAACTCAGGGCCTCAGGAGGGCCTGTTCACCTTCCAGTGGTTTCTGTTTTTGCTTTGTTGTGGTAAAGAGCAAGATGCCACACTGACTCCTCGTTCACTCATTAACTGAACAACGTTTCTGAGCACCTAGGATGTGATCCGAGACACAGCAGTGAGCAAAAGCACCCATGATGTGGGCCTTTCTGTTGCGCAGTCGGAGCCCACTCTATTTCTGTTTCCGGCTGCTGCCAAGTTCTCTCCGTGGTCACCCTCCCGAAGCTTGGCCCGCCTGCAAGATGCCTGCTCCCCGCCTGTTTCCCCAGCCATGTCCTGGACCCTGTGACGCTGGGCCTGGTTCCTGTCCCTCCTCCAGGAAATCAGCCCTGCCCAGCACCTGGCTCTTCTGTGCACCGAACATTCCAGACTAGCTCTTAGCGGCCACCATGTGGAGGTAGAAAGTGCCTGGGCTCATAAGCACGCTCCGGGCTTCCTGGTGGCTCAGATGGTAAAAAGTCTCCCTGCAATGCAGGAGGCCCGGGTTCGATCCCTGGGTCATGAAGATCCCCTGGAGAAGGGAAATACTCCAGCATTCTCGCCTGGAGAATCCCATGGACAGAGGAGCCTGGCAGGCTACAGTCCCTGGGATGGCGGAGAGTCGGACACAACTGACCCACTAACACCGCTGCCACAGTCGCACTGCAACTATCTGGGGCCCATCCTCAAGTCAAAGGGGTGGGCTGGTCCCTCCCTGGCTTGCTCCCCCTTCGCCCGGCTGCCCACAGCCTCCCCTGACCTTTTCAGGATGCCCCTCCCCCAGCCCTTCCCTGCTGCCTGGCCCAGCAGTTCACCCAGCTCCAGGTCTTGTGGATTTCACGACCCCAGCTGGTCCCCTCTGCTCCATCTCCACGGCCACCACCCTGCCGTCTCCCGCATGATGGTGCTATAGCTCCTCGTGCTGTCCTCCCAACAGCCATCCTCCCGAGACTGACGATTTAGAATGATCTGGGTCACGTCACTTACCTGCTTAATACTTTTCCATGACTCCCAGTCCTAAGAAAAAAAGTACAAATGCCTCCCCGGGGCCCAGGTCCCCGGCCCCCGTTCAACTCTGTGGTCCAGCCACACCTTGCATGGAGCCTTGGCACCAACTGTTCCTTCTGCCTGGGATGCCCTTCCCTCATCTCTCTGCCTAGTTAACTCCTCTTCACCTTTCAGAGGCCAGCTCAAACATCACCTCCACCAAGAAGCCCTCCCTGAGCTCTCTGATGTGGGCCACCAACTAGTGCCTTTCGTACTTGGGCGATTATTTGCTTCGGCATGTTCTCCTTCCTCGAGGATGGTGACTTGGCTCATTTTGTTTGACAGTATGTGCCCAGCATTTGGCTCAGCACCGGTCTTCCGGTATACATGTTCGATGAATGAGTGAAGGGGTGAACTCATTCTGGGTCTCTGGCTCCTCCTCCCAGCCTTTTCCTCTCCCAGCTCTGGCTCTCACAGCTGGGGATGTGTGGCGTCATGAGCCTTAGGGATTCCCTCTCCTTTTCCTGGCCCTGGGCATGGGGTCCTCAGCCTGGTCACTGTGAGTTTTCCTTAGCAGCTCCCCCGTGACCCTTGCTCTGGAGACAACGACCCTCGGTGTTCCAGGACGTGTCATCACCCCTCCCAGGGGGTAAATATCACAGTGCCACGGATCCTGCCAACTCGCCCAATTTCCAGAAGAAGCCCCTCCACCCCCTGCACGGGCTCCAGCTGGGCATCCCACCCTCTCCTTCCTTCCCTGCCCCATCCCTGGTGGTGCGGTGTCCTCCAGGACAAGTGTGCAGACCGCTTCCTCCAACACGCCCCTGCTGTGTAAGGAGCCCCATGTTACAGGCAGGAGTGTCGAGGCTCAGGGAGGAAGCACCCTCGGTCCTGTGAGCTCCTCCACGGTCTCCTTCTGTCTCCCTCTTTCTCTCCCTGTCAGTTAGGGCCTGGGCTGTCTTAGCTTTTTATTCACTCGCTCATTTTTTTTTTCCCTTGGCTGTGCTGTGGGCTTGCAGGTTCTTAGTTCCCTGACCAGGGATTGAACCTGGGCCCTGCAGTGAGAGGGTGGAGTCCCAGTTACTGGACCATGAGGGGATCCTAGTCTTCACTCCTGTCTCAGGTTTTCCATTTTCCCCTCACATTCTCTTGTTCCCTTCTCTGTTTCTGCGGATACTTCTTGTTCTCATTCTGCTGTGTTCAGGCCGTATGTGAGTTTACACGTGTGTGTGTGTGTGTGTGCGTGCGCACATCTGTGTGTATGTGTGAGTACAAGTGTGTGAACATGCATGTTGATGGGGAGCAGGTGTGATCCAGATGTGGGCGTGTGAGCAAGTTAAGTGGGGGACAGTCTGGGCTCAACAGGAACGTCCTGATTAGCAGCACTTTGGGATCGGGTTCTCTGCGGAGGGCAGGGGAATGGATTTTGCCCAGAGACTTGGGCCCCGAAGGACCCCACAGAGGCCCCGGGTGCCCCAAAGGGAACCAGAGAGGAAGGTCCTGGGCACAGAGGCCTGGGCTTCCTTTGAGGCTGGCGTGTGGCTCTCACTCGCCTGCCCCCCCTACATCTCCCAGACTCTCCCTGAGCCGCCCAAGCCCTCTGGTATTTGGCTGCCTTGTCCATCAGCTGCCGCCCACTCCCTAGAAAGCCAGGGATGGACCACGTGCTAAAAGATGGTGCTAGTCGCCGGCAGCTTCTCACGGTCTTGGGAAGCTGGGCGGCTGGCAACGGCCCCCAAATTGGGTCTATACTGGCCTGACTGCCTTGCCTCCCACCCTGACCCCACCTGGGAGGGAACCTGTAGCCTGGATCCCATCCCGGACTCGGCATCACAGGCGGCCTGGCCTTTGCTGGGATTCCAAACGGCTGACGAGCTGTGACCTCCATGGCTGCAGGAGCCATGACTGACCCTCTTCAGCCTCCACCCTCCAGGGAACCTGAAACTTTGAGGAGACCGCACCCAGCAGGGCAGGTGCCAAACCCTCTCTGTCGGCTGGGCTCCACTGACAAGGTCACCCAGGGATGCCACCTGCCAGTCCCAGGAGGAACGTCAGGGGGAGGCGAGAGCGTGGGGCCAGGGGTGGGGGAGTGCTAGGGAGCCCTCAGTGTGGCCACCCCCCAGCAGCAAGCTGTCCGGGGCACCTGCTCTTCACATTCACACATTCCCTCATCTGACCCTCTCATCCAGGGTGGGGTTGGGGCCATTATATTCTCGGTCACAGCTGAGAAACAGCGGCCCAGAAAGGCCGGGTGCATGGTACAGCTGGGGTTTGCACATGGGGCCCCGCTCTCAGCCGCTAGTTAATTCACCAGTCAGCCCCACAGTCACACCCGCTAGGGCAAGGATACCCCTCCATCGAGGAGAGGCCAGATGCCTGAGTGAGCCCCTACTCCCCCAGGCCAGTCCAGGGCAGGGTCTGGGCTGGGGAGGAGGCAGGAGGGAGGTGTGGATGGGTCCCCATGCGGGGACACAGGCAGGGCATGTGGCACAGGGCTGGCTACGTCCCCAGCTCACGTCTGGCCAGGGCTCAGCGAGGACCGCTTCCCCAGACAGCACTCAGGAGGGTGGATGCTCATGGGCTGTTAATCCAAGAAAGAGCCAGTGTGTGACGAGGACCGAGATTCCAGCTACATGTCAGGACTCTGGGGTCTGACTCCTCTGGTCTTAACTTGCATGAGGTCTCCCCAGAGGCCGACATCAAAGGCCACCAGAGGAAGGCACCTGCCCTGCCCTGAGCCCCGGAGACTCTGCCGCTGTTCCTAGGGTGGAGGGTGGCCTTCCTGGAGGGCACAGGCTGCAGCCGCCGTCTGGGCATGAGAGGAGGGGCAGGGGGAGGGGCTGCCCCAGAGCAGCCCCCCAGAGGGTGAACCCACCATCTGTGCCTTTAGTTTTTACAGCTTTGTTGGTTCTGCTGGTCAGAGCAACACTTTTTGGACAGAAGTGAAATCTCAGAACATCTGGGCTGGAGGGGCCCTCAGAGGCCACCAGCTATAATCTTTTCATTTTATATCGGAGGAGAGACAAAGCAAGGCTGCAAAGAGATGAAAGGTCTTGCCCAGAGTCACATAACGGTCAGTGGCAGAGCCAGACTCCAACCTGTGGCCTGTGCTGCAGGGGATGGGGGGCTAGTGAAGAGTGTGGATGGTGAGGTGCACACACCTGGGTTCGAGTCTCAGCTCTGCCATTTCCTGGTGATGTGACCTGGGACGAGCATCTCAACCTCACCAAGCCTCAGTTTTTGCATCTGTGAATTGGGCATAATTTTCTTAGGCCTGTTGTGATGTTTTGATGACGTTGTACAAATAAAAAACGTTTAGCGCAGTGTTCAACACAAGGTACCCCAGATATTGGCTGTTATTATTATAAATGCCAGCAAGGCCTTACGTGAATGGGCCTCTGTCGGGGAGGGGAATCGCAGTGACCACCTTTTCCAACTCTGAGTTCAGCTTCATGCCCTGAAATGGTTATATGGGGACAGCAGCCCAGAATATTTGAACTTGAGCCTGCCCTCTCAATGCAGGACATGTGGGTACCACCGGGGCGTGTGTGAAGTGCTGGGGAGCGTAAGGAGGGCGAGGTTAATCGGCTTGCCATGGGGTGAGCTTCAAGGCATCCGAGCTGGACCCTGAAGGGCACATAGGAGTCCTGGGCAGAGAAGCAAGTGGAGGGAACAGCAAGGGGAAGAGCATCCACGGAAGTCCAGAGGCCTCAGAGAGCGTGGAGTTCCCAGAAACCTTCAGAGTGGCTGGAGTGGCGGCGGGGTGGGGGACAGTGGAGAGAGGACCCCTCGTCTCTCCCCCCACTTTGAGAGGTGCTGCATTTTGACTATGAAGCCAGGACCACAGTTCCAGTCAAGGGCCACCCTTCAGAGCTAACATAATTTTTCTGTCATTTCACAGGTGAGGAACCGGAGACCCGCAGAGGGGGTGGCCTCCTGGGGACCCCAGCTGCGTGGGTAGAAGCAGGTAATGGCCCACTCTCAGGCCATCTGTGGGTGGTGGGAGCAGGGGAGGATTGACTTGGGGAACCGGGATTCCTGGGGCGATAGGCTGGCCGGCCTGGGCCTATAAGAGTGATGGGCAGGGGTGACGGCCGGGGGCAGCTGACGCACATTATTTATGGCTGTTTCTCCACAAGTCCTTCAGGGCCGTGAAGGTAATTGAATAAGTGAGCGTGAGCAAACGTGGGCGATCGTTTAATTGTGGCAGAAAATGAAGTTGGTTGCAGCTGAAGGCCGCAGCCCATTACTGTCGGCTGTGGTTTCTGCTGAGCTGAGCACATGGGGCTGGGCGGTCGTCCATCCTTGGCCCGCCCCCGCCCCAGCCCTGGGCGGCCCACCCCAGGCCAGCAGGGTCCTGGCAGGCTGGTGACTGGGGAGTCTGTTCTTCGGGCAGCTGCTCCCCAGACCCCTTTCTCTGCTCCAGGAAGGCCCTGGAGGCTGCTACAGGTGGCGAGGGGCCTGGGAGGACCCGGGAGGGCAGGGGCGAGGCCTGGGCCTGGTGGCAAGAATGGGGTGGGGGGTTCAAATCATGACATTTGGCACAGAATGTCAACAAACACGGATAAAGCCCTTGTCAAGCGCTGGGCACTGTTCTAACTACTAGTTGTTATCAACTTGGGTTAATCCTCTGATCACTGTGAGGGAAGTGCTCTTCTTATGCCCAGATTTCACAGATAAGGAAGCTGAGGCTCTGGCTGCTGACTCCTTGGCCTGGATTGAGAAGCTCTGAGATTCCGAGGCAGGGGGGTCCTGATGTGTGCAGCAGCGATAAAGGAAAATGCAGTCAGGACCGGATCATGATGGTCCCACGGGCCTCTCAGGCGTTCTCTTCCTCACCACTTGCCCTGTTTCAGCCTGGCTGGCCACCCGCTGCCTGCCCCTCTGAGCAAGACCAGGGCAGAAGCCTGGACCCCAAGTTCCGAGGTGGGGGGAGGCCCTCGAAGGTCTGGCTAGCTCACCTCCAGAGCTCTGGCCCTCTAGCCTTTGCTGCTCTGGTGACCTTTCCAGCCCTCCTAAGGGAGCAGAGAAAATTAGGCTTGGGGACTTCCCTGGTGGGTCAGTGGCCAAGACTCCACGCTCCCCGTGCAGGAGCCCTGGGTTCAATCCCTGGCCAGGGAACTAGATCCCACATGCCACAAGTAAGATGCGGCAAAACCAAATAAATAAATAAAAATAAATATTAAAGAAGAAAGAAAGAAAAGTAGGCATGAGATGTGAATAGCCAGTTCACCCTCCCCAGCAGAGGGGCAGCCACATGGCCCCAGGGTGATCCATGCCAGGAAGGCAGTCCAGCTGCCTGGGGGGCCAGGGAAGGGCTGGGGGCTGGGTCTAGACCTCGGGGGGCCCTGGGCTTCTTGCGTTTTATCTGACACTCCCACTCTGGCACCACTCTCAGGTGGGGGGCTCCCCATCCTCTCCATGCACCCAGGCTGTGGTGGGGCCCAGCGTGGGGCAGGGCTGGATTGTCAGCCTTGAGTTGGACCTCCTGGCTGCCCTGCCTGTGCCTGGAGCTTGGCTGCCTGGATGGCCTTGGGTGGCCACTCCCTCCAGCCTCTTGTCACGGCGCCTCTGTCCTCCCCGCTGGGGCAGGGGACGAACTCACGGCGGCCGCCTCGAATTTCCATGGCCTGTGGGCTGCGTGGCTGCTGATCATGCAACGATCAGCCCCACTCTGAGCACCAAGGCACGGATCTATCGGCTTCCTCCTCCCTCCAACCTGTATCCTCCGCCCAACTGAGCTGTGAGGTTTTTGAGGGCAGAGGACCCTGTCTTTTTGCCTTTCACTCATTCGTTTATCCAGGCGGCACCTGCCAGGTACCAGTGTTGTGCTGGGTTTTGGGACTTTACAAAAATGAGTCAATAATGCCCTTGCAGTTGGTCCACATAGTGGAGTGAACACTGGGTCCGCAATCCCCACTAAATGATGGCAAAGGGGGCAAAAAGAGGTGCTTCGAGGACAGAGGATGAGCCAGGAGAGGACTGCACGGGAGACTCCGCTTTGGGAGATGCAACTAACATCTAGCTATCCTCACTTTGGGGAGGGCCCGCCATTGAAGGGATTGAACAAGGAAGAAGGGATTCAACAAGGAAGAAATGGGGAGGCCTCTGAAACGAGGCAGCTTGTCCTCCTGATGCAGGAGGATGGGCTGAAAGCTGAAGAGTCACCAGGCTCCGGGGGCTGGTGATGCCCTGCTTCTAGACCCAGGCACTGCCTGCATGATGGGGCTCCCACAGACAGAACAAGAGGGAGTGCCGGGAGGCCCAGTCTCAAGCCCAAGTCTGGAAGCGGCAATCTTAAAGGATGACTTCCACCAAAGTGAGGATAGAAATCAAGAAAGAAAGCAACCCAGGACCTGGCAAGCAGGGCTCCAGTGTTGGAAGGTGGTACAGGGGAGGCCTGGGACCCCAAGGTTCTGTAGGGAGAGTCCGGCAGGGCTGGTCAGATTACCAAAGGGATATGACCACCTCAAGAGGAGGCTTTTTTGTTGTTGCTGCTGTTTTTGCTGTGCCATTCAGTTTGCAAGATCTTAGTTCTCTGACCAGGCATTGAACCCAGGCCCCGGCAGCGAAAGCGCTGAGTCCCAACCACTGGACCTTCAGGGAATTTCCCTGAGAGAAGGTTTAAAGTCTGGTCAGAGGCTCTGGCGTAGATTGATGACGGGAACACAGGAATTTGAAGGAATAAATAAACAAAAAGCCTCAAAAGGCAACCTGATTAACTTTAGGAAACAAAGAGTTTTCTAGGAGAGAAAATCTAATCCTGAGACACTGCATGATTCAGATTCAATCATATTGACATGCTGCGGCAGGAATGTACACCTGAGATGCTGATTTCATAAAAATGGTAGTAGACTTTGGAGGGTGGGAGGGGGAGGGGAAATGGTGATAGAGTACTTGAATCTTAATGGGAAGTAAAATTCTAATCAATAGATACAATCTAAAATAGAAAAATTGTGAATTTGTAGTATCTGCACATCAAGTAGAAGAGAGACACCCAAGAACAGGAGAAAATGACCAACGGAGGTGAAAGTTGGCCTGGAGGCGGGCAGGGGCAGATTTCTTTATCAGCTGTGAAATACTGTTTGATTCTTAAAATTATGTCCACGTGTGACTATAAACGTTAAACTTACTTAAAAAGGAGAGGAGGATGTTTTGCCACAATTTAAAAAGAGGAAAGGGAAGGGAGAGGCCCCCAACATAGAGACCTAATGCACGAAGGCGGTCCCCCACTCCCACCCCCAACCCCCGACCTCGGGCTCAGCTGCAGCCAGCAGGTGGACCTGGGCAGGTGGGCCCGGGCAGGTGGACCCGGGCAGGTGGGCGGCTGTGGAAGCAGAGGGCCAGCTCATGGAGGCCCCAGGCAGATGTCAGTGTGAGAAGCTAATCCTCGCTAATGGGTTAATCGCTCCACCTCTCAGATGTCACACGGGCCCTTCAGCAGCTTCCGGCAGATTCTCCAAAGACTCACTGGCTGGAAGCAGTGACCCTAAATCAGAAAAGCAACTCCTGGGGGACGCAGCTCGGGCACGACCCTGGGGAGGTATGGGGGGTGGGGTGGCGCTGGAGGCCCAGAGTCTTCCCTGTTCTGGATTCCATGTCACGTGCAGGAGCCAGAGGGTGAGTGCGGTGGTGTGTGTGTGTGTGTGTGTTGGGGAGGGACATGTGTGCATGAAGCACGCACAGGTGTGTACACAGGAGTGCACACCAGCCCACAGGTGTGCGTGCATGCACACGTGTGCATGGCGTCTGCTTGGAGGGCTGTGGTTGGCTTGTCCAGGCTCACGCCCTGAACCCGGGGCTGCCCTGGGAGACCCCTCCCTCCCCAGCAGGTGTCCGCGGAGCCGGGGAAGGAAATCCCGGGAAACCCACTCCCGCTAGGCTCTCTGCCTCCCTCACACGTTTCTTCTCCAGGACTCGAAGCGTTCTCTCTCTTCCTTCCTTGGACACACCTACTTGGAGGTGAGGGTCTGATGGGCTTTTATGTTTAAAAAGGACAAATTGTTAAGCTAAAGGAATTAATTTTTAATGGTGGGATTTCAGGCCTTTTTCTCTCAGGAGAGGTTCTGTTTGTTTTGGCTTTGGTTTGGTTTTGTCAGAGAAGTTTCCCCACGTCCCTGGAGCCACTCTGAAGCCCCAGGCTCCCTCCTGGATGCTGTCGGCCAGGGCCCTCTCCCAACTGGTGCCAGAGCGCTCCCTGGGGTGGACGTGTTGGGGGACATCAGCTTCCTCTGGCTCCAGAATGGGTCCCAGGCAGGGAGGGTTAGGGTGGGCACACGGACCCTCTGCTCTGCCTTCAGCGCACCCAGCCGTGGCACACCCTCCCCAGAGGAAGGCGGGGGGCATCTTGGGGGACCAGGAGTGACCTGCACCCCCTCCCAAGCAGTGGGGGCCAGGCAGAGGGCAGCATGACCACCCTGAGTCCGGCCGACAATGGTGACACCCGGGCCGGATCCCCTTGCTCCATCGGGGGTGGCAAGCGCCCTCTCTGCGGGGGAGGCCTCAGAGGGGGCCAGGGGAAGGATGAACCCCTCGCCCACCCTCAGCCCCCAGGGGCACACCCAGGGGTTCTGTGTGCTTGCTCAGGCTGCAGTGACTGTATCGGGCCCCTACCCGGTACTGACTCTCAGCGCAGCACAATCGCCTGCACCCTCGTCAGTCCTGGAGAACAGGAAGGGGGAAAGACCACCTCTGGGGACATGGCTGAGTCCCTGCCCCTCCATGGACCTGCTCTCCTCCTCCCCAGGCTCCTGGTCCCGGGAGGGCCCCAGCGGAGCTGGAGGAGGGCCCAGCACCAGGGTTGGGTGGGATGCCAGCGCCCCCTTGGAGATCAGAACTGCTGGTTGGGTCAGCTGACCCCGTCTCTGGCCACCTGAGTGACCCTCCTGGGGGACTGGACCTGGAGCTTGGGCTCCCGGGGTGCCAGCTTCACTGCTCTGGTCTCCCCTGTCTGCCCAGAGCCCCCTAAAGCCCACTGTGTGCTCAGCCACGGGACTCCTCATCCGAAGCCTTCGAGCCCTCCTTTTCCCATCCCCCCACCACCCGGCCCGCTGGTACCAGAACTGCCCTGCAGGACAAGCCTCAGCCCGGGCCAGAGGCAAGGTCGCCTGACTCAGCGGTCCCTGCTGTCCCCACAGCCAGCAGGGAGGTTGCGGGTGCCTCCCCTTCCTCCTGCGGTGTTGCTGACCCCTGCTGGCCAAACTTACATGCCCCTGAAGGCCTCCCCTCCCTGCCCAGGCATCAAGTCACAGGGCTTGAATACTTCCCGGGACAGGGAGCTCATCACCCCCAGGCAGCAGCCTGCTCCAGGCAGAAACGCTTCGGTTCTGAGACAAGTCCTTTGTGATGAGCTGGCATCTGAACACCGGTTAATTCCATCTGTGCACACATTTTCATCATCCTCATCATTATTAATTCTGTCTACGTCCCAGCACATTGCCGTCTGTCAGCGAGCCCTTCACCACTTGTGGAGCTGGTGCCTGTGTCATCTCCATTGTATACTGATGGATGGGAAACCTGAGGTCCAGAGGAAGTGTGTCATGGAAGTGTGTTACACGGCCAGGAAGTCGCAGAACCTGGGCTCAGATCCAGAGCCCAGGCCCTTGCCAGCTAGGGGTGTGCCCATCCCAGTTCCACCATCTGCTTAGCTCCCGTCTCCAGCGTGTTTTTACTTCTCTGCCAGGGGCCACTACCCCACAAAGCTCATACCTTCTCCCCCAGACCCTGCAGATGGATCAACTCCTCCTCCAGGAAGTCCTCCTGAGACAGCCAAGGGGTATGGAAGGAACTCTCTTCCGCAGGTATCTTCTAATAGTAAGAGGAAGGGAGGGGTTATGGGGTGGGAGACAGGTGCCTTATTCAGGGTTCTCATGGGTCAAAAATCTTGGTTAAGCTTTAACCAAGAGCTTGCCTAAAACAAACAAAACATGAAAATAAAAAGCTCGCCTAGTGTCATGCCATCTCAGTAACGGGCAAGACCTTCAAACTCATCTAGTTTCATCCATCTGTTCCATGCTAGCATATGTGTTATGTGCCCATATAGCCTCTGCTTACATACCTCCAGTGATGGGGGGCTCGTTATCTACCAAGGCAGTTCAAGGCTCAAAATACTTCTCCTACAGAGCCAAGGTTTGTCTCCTTGAGGTTTCTGTTCATATGCCCAGCCCTGCCCTTCATGGGTCATCAGAACTAGCCCAACCCTTCCCTTATGATGTTTGGAGCAAGGGACCATATTCCTGCTGAACCTTCTCAGCGAAACCCAAGAGAAGGGGCCAGTAAGAGATCCCTCAGAGAAAATGAGAGGTGTCCCCTAGACGGGAGCGCAACATCCCACTGCCAGTCCTCAGCTGAGCTGCCAGAACTCTGAGCCCGACTGTGTTAGCTTTGGGGTGGAGGGTGGGGAGAGTTCTTGGAGTAATCCTCCCACGTCCGCAGCCCCCCACCACTTTGGGAAGTCCCAAGCCTGACTCTTGCTGGGATGTGTTTAAAGGGAGAAGCTGCCTGGGGGTGCCCTGGCCCCAGGAAAGGAGAGACGGGCATGGGGACCTGATTACCAGGGGGACAGAGAAGAGGGCAATCAGGCTTGAGCTGCCTAAAAGGTACCTGCCTGACAGGACGGCCTGACCAAACCAGGCTTCAGACTCACGTGCTCTGACTCCCAGTCCCCCTAACCTCAAACCTGGGTGGTATATCTTTACTGATACAGCCACAATCCACTTCTCCATTGCTTCCCATAGACGGGACCATCAGCCCGTGGTCCCAAAGCCCTCCTGGAACTTATCTCCGGCGCCCTCTGCATCCCCAGTTTTGTGCAGTCAGGCCTGTGGCCCCAAGTGCTGGCATCTCATTGCCTTCCTCCTGTGAGTTGCTATTCCTCGCTCATTCCTCCGCACATGAAGTCAGGGCACAAATAAATCAATAAAACAAAAATAAACACGTTTGTCCCTGTTAAGTTTCATCTTGTTAGATCCACCCCATCGCTCCGGCCTGTCAACTTTCCTTTAGATCCCAGCTTTGTCATCTGGCATATTTGCCATCGTCCCCCCAACAGTGTGGCATCTGCAAATTTGATTAAGTACATGGAGCGTGTGTGTCTCAGACGAAACCCCCTCCCCCAACTGGGTGGGTGGAGCACAGTCGTGCATAAGCGCATGTCCATACACATACGCGCACACACACACTCTGTCTGGGCCCCATCAGCCACCTTCAAGATCCTGGGGGGAGGGGAACCCCGGGCACCTGTGTCCCTACAGAGGACCTGGCACTCGGCAGACATTGCTGTGCACCTGGCGGGGGGGGGTTGGGACACTCTGGGGATCCCTGTACCTTCTCACCTCCCCTGGTCATTGTTCTGTCAACCTCTGACCTGCCTGCACCCCGCCAGCCTCTTCCACCAAGGTCCTGGGTCTCCTGGACGGCTGTGCGGCCCTCCCTGCCTCCCCTGGTAAACATGAAGTGCCCCCCGCCCCCAAGGTTTTGACGGTGGCTGCCTGCCGGTGTGGAGCCAGCCTGACTGCTTGGGGTGAGGACTCCTCCCCCGCACCTGCTGGGCACCGGCCCTCTGATCCTTCTCTTCAGGGGACCCCAGACTTCATCTTTGCAGTAATTGCATAGCAGGGGTAGCCAACTCAGAGAAATCCAGATCCTCACTGCAGAGGCCTGCCAGACACTGCTTTGGCAGAATGAAAAAAAAAAAAAAACCCCAAGGCCTAGACTGATCTTCCAGAATCTTCTAGTCCATTCCCAGCCTCCAGGCACTGGATGTTGGATTGGCGGGGTAGAGGGATCAGGCAGTTTCCTCCTCCTCCCCTCCTGTGACACCAGCTTCTTGTTCTTCCCTCCAGAAAGGTGGCAAAAGTTAGTCACGTGTATTCTTCAGCTGATGCTAGTAATAAACACCGCCCGATTCCTGGTGGCTGACGCCAACACACAGTGATTTCTTACGCTATCGCACCATGGGGCCACCCAAGACCCAGCCTGAGCTGTTGTTTCTCCAGGACTCAGGGTTCGGCAGCAGCGTTGAGCCACAGCCGCGGAAGTACGGCAGACCCGCACCAGCTCTCGGAGCCTCTGCCTCCCAGCACCACTGTCTCCGTCACGCCACTGGCTAATGCAAGTGACGTGAAAGTGAAAGTCGCTCAGTCGTGTCCGACTGTTTGCGACCCCATGGACTATACAGTCCCAGGAATTCTCCAGGCCAGAATACTGGAGTGGGTAGCCGTTCCCTTCTCCAGGGGATCTTCCCAACCCAGGTCTCCTGCACTGCAGGCGGATTCTTTACCAGCTGAGCCCCAAGGGAAGCCCATGATCAGGCCCAATTTTCAAAGAGAAGTAGGGAAGTGTGATCTTTTCCTGTGGCAGGAATTTTGGCAAATGGCCTCAGTGATTCTTCTGCCCGCTAGCCGATCCTGTCCCTCAGAGGGGCCCGAGTTCCCACCATCCACTTGGATGCTGGCTCTCTGAGTCCAGCGTGGGCTGTTCTTACCCTTTCCTCCCTACCGTGTGTGTGCCCAGGGTGTGGCCCTCGTCTCCCGCATTTCTGCTCCACGTCTTGTCTTTTCTCTTCCCCTTCCTCTGAGAGGCCCTCCTCCCACTTCCTGCTTGGAGAATCCCGAGGACAGAAGAGCCTGGCAGGCTACAGTTCACAGGGTCACAGAGTCGGACACGACTGAGCGAGTGAGCACACACCTCCCGCCTCCTGTCTCCAATGCTGCGCGTGGGAGGCCCGGGGCTCCATCCCCAGTGGCTGGCCAGGAGGTGGGCCCCACTCACATCCATCTGAGCCCTTCCCATCTCTCCCTCCCTCCGATGTCCCAGAGCAGCAGCAGCCAGGTGGGGGAGCCCCTCTGAGAACATGTGGCCGCAGCCAGGCCCTGGTGCACCCCCAAGCCTGGATGGAGCTCGGAGGCCCCCTCACCCTTGCCTCTCCAGGGACTGGCTTCTGTGAGCGCGTGCGCACACCTGGTGCCCAGATTTGTCTGAGCTTGTTTTTGTCACTTCCAGCTATAACACACACTCCTGGGGACTTGTCCATTCCTGTATCTGTTCAATCACAAGCAACAGACCACCCAAAATGTAGTGGTTTTGTGTGATAGCATTTCATAGAAACACACACACAGCATGTCAGAGTGGTTAGACCTAAATAAGGTCTGTGCCTGTGTGAATAGTTACTCTCTCAAGGTCAGTTTCCTAGTCTGGGCAGGGTACATGATTCTGTGGGGTCGCTGGAGGAGCTGGGTTGAAGGGTACAGGAGAAATCGCAGGACTGGTTTTGTATCTCTTTGTGAGTCAAACGATTTCAAATGAAAAAGTTATAATAATAACTCAGGGACTTCCCTGGCGGTCCAGGGGTTGAGACGCCCCCTTCCGCTGTAAGGGGCGCAGATTTGATCTTTGGTTGGGAACTAAGCTCCCCATTATGCTGCATGGCTCAGCCAAAAAATTCAAAAAGTGAAAAGAACAGACTTAGTAGCTGAAAACAACATCAGCCATTTACTCCTGATCCTGTGATTTGGGCACCGCTGGAGGGGAACGGCTGATCTCTGCTCACCTGGGACTGGGGCCCCAGCTGGGATGCTGCACCAGCTGGGGCTGGCAGGCATCTGTCTCCCCACAAGGTCTCTCCAGCAAGGCAGCTGCGCCTCGTTACGTGGTGGTTCCAGGCCCAAGAGGGTGAAAGCAGAATGATAGGCCCCCAACGCCTCCGGCCAAAATTAGCCAGTGTCCCTCTGGCCACATTCCATTGGTCAAAGCTGACCCAGGGCCAACCCAGATTCAAGGAAGAAGAAATACTACTGGGATGCATGTTTTCTGGGCCCAGCGTGGAATGTTCTTCCACGAGACGGAGGAAGTGGCAGAGAACCTGCGGCATCTTTAACTCATGGCCATCTCTGATGTGTCAGAAGCTTCTGAATTTGCCCCTGGGGGTCTGGTCCAGCCTCCTCACTGGGGATGTGGGCATGGAGGCTGGAGAGCGGAGGGGGGCCAGCCACACAGAGAGGTGTGGGTTTAGGAGCAGAGCTGGACTGCTGACCCAGGGCTCAGCCCACATCACCCCAGGGACGCCCCAGTTCCGCACAGTGCAGCTTCACCAGCCTGGCATCACTGCTTGGGATTCTGTTTTGCACGTGCTGGTGTTTGCAATCAAAAAGTTCAGCGGCCCTTCCAGTGTGCTTAAATTAGTCCCCACGAAAACCAAATCATTTCATTTGCAGAGAAGGGCTTAATTGCAAGGGGAATGAGGCAAAGGGAATTCTGTTGCCTGTTTTCATTGAAGAAAATTACTGTACTTTCCCCTGTCTTCCTTACTAAACAGAGCAGCTTAGAAATTGGGCTGTAATCACCAGTGATACCTCTCCTACCCTTTCTTCTCAGAGCCTGCTCAGCAATTCATGGTTCCCGAGACCCTGTTCCAGGCCGTTCTTGCTCGCCCACCTGGCAGGGCAGCCTGATCCCAAGTCCTGGCGCTGGGCAACATCTCCCTGGTTTGGCTGGAGTCTCACCTCACCCCTTCGATGTTGAGAAGATTGCCGGCGATGTTACTGGGGCCTCAGCCAGGGACTGGCCCATGCTCTTGGCAGGAAGAAACACCTCATCCCTGTCTTCAGAAAACACATGAAGTGGACTTCTCTGGTGGTCCAGTGGTTACGATTCCATGTTTGCAGTGCAGGGGGTGTGAGTTCAATCCCTGGTTGGGGAATTAAAATCCCATATGCCAGAGAGTGGGGGAAAGAAAAAAAGAAAACACATGAAATCTGCTCCAAGCCCCTACTCACCAGGGCTACAGAGAAATTCCATTTTGAATGAAAAGCATCCCCATTAGCATCTTATGCAAATCCTAGGGCTGGACATGTATGGATGTGAGAGCTGAACTATAAAGAAAGCTGAGCGCTGAAGAATGGATGCTTTTGAACTGTGGTGTTGGAGAAGACTCTTGAGAGTCCACTGGACTGTAAGGACATCCAACCAGTCCATCCTAAAGAAAATCAGTCCTGAATATTGTTTGGAAGGACTGATGCTGAAGCTGAAACTCCAATACTTTGGCCACCTGATGCGAAGAATTGACTCATTTGAAAAGACCCTGATGCTGGGGAAAGATTGAAGGCAGGAGGAGAAGGGGACGACAGAGGATGAGATGGCTGGATGGCATCACCGACTCAATGGACATGAGTTTGAGTAAGCTCAGGGAGTTGGTGATGGACAGGGAGGCCTGGCGTGCTGCGGTCCATGGAGCCGCAAAGAGTCAAACACAACTGAGCGACTGAACTGAACTGAGGGCTGGTGTGCTTCGTGCCTGGCAGAAGGTAGGGAGCCTGGGCCGTCTGCACCTTCTGTCCTTTGATGCTGTGGGCTGGCTAGTCCTTGGGGCAGGGTCCCACAGGAGGAAATCCAGCAAACAGACCCCTGCCTGCCTGGGGAAGCTGGTTCCCTCTCCGCTTCTCTGCCTGAGAGCCCCACCTTGGCTCTGAGACTCCAGCCCGATTCCCTCCGTGGCCAGTGTTTCCCTGGGGAGGCATTATAGGCCCTTTAGGGAGCCAGGGAACAGGCTGGTAACTCGTAGCAGGGAGGTGCATGAGGAAGCGAAATGTGTAGCGTGTCTGGTGTTGAGAGATGGAGGGCTGGGCCCAAAAAGTGTGCAGGGTGGGGTGCAGCCAGCTCCCCATGGGGATGGCGGTCTGGAGGAGATCAGGGCTGGGAGAGGCAAGCACAGAGGCTCAGAGGCAGCAGTGGGCCTGGGGAGGGCCACAAGTTGTGTGGCCCGAGTGGAGGGAGGAGCAGGGGGCGGGGAGCGTCCAGGGTCTCTGTGAGGTCCTGGTTGTTTGTCTGGAACGAGATGGTTCCGGCAAACCCTCAGCAACTCAACAGATTCCCCTCCTTTGAGAGGAAGAGAGGCAGGCTGTCTAGGGTCACACCCTGGACTCTTTACCTTCCTGACCTCTCCGAGCCTCAGTGCCCCCCAGGAGGGGGTAACAACAGCACCCGCCGCCTGGGGGCATCACGAGTGCATCTCGAAGCTATCATATGTTGACTAATTTTATCATGTCTTTTATTTATTTATTTTTTAATTTTTAACTTTAGTTTACTTTACAATACTGTATTGGTTTTGCCAAATATTGACATGAATTCACCACGAGTGTACATGCGTTCCCAAACATGAATCCCCTCCCACCTCCCACCCCATAACATCTCTCTGGGTCCTCTCCATGCACCAGCCCCAAGCATCCTGCATCCTGCATCGGACATAGACTGGCGATTCGTTTCTTACATGATAGTATACATGTTTCAATGCCATTCTCCCATCTCATCCCACCCTCTCCCTCTCCCTCTCCCCCAGAGTCCAAAAGTTCACTCTATAGATCTGAGTCTCTTTTGTTGTCTCGCATACAGGGTCATCATCACCATCTTTCTAAATTCCATATATATGCGTTAGTATACTGTATTGGTGTTTTTCTTTCTGGCTTACTTCACTCTGTATAATCGGCTCCAGTTCCATCCATCTCCTTAGAACTGATTCAAATGTATATCATGTCTTAAAGAACTTCCTCTGCTACAGGGATACGCTGATTAGCCCAAGTTGGTCCTGAGAAGGCTGGGTCCCCACCTCCAACCCCTGGAAACACAGCACCCGGCGGCATGCTGCCCCTCACTCACCAGCCCCCCTCCCTCTTCCCGGGGACCCTCTGCCCAGATCCTTTTCTCTCAGGCTTGCTCTGGGATGGGCACAGAGCTCACCCGGCTGCCCAAGAGGTGCTGCTTCCTCAATAACTGCTCCCCTGACCCCCACCTTTGGGGAAGGCCGACAGGATAATGGATTTGAGTCCACACACCTGCCTCAACAAAAGGGTTTTTTTTGAGGCTCAAAGTCAATGGTGTATTAATTAAGGGGGAACAGCTGCTAACTACCGCAGTTCTTATAAGTCAGTGACAAATGGCTGTGTTTACCTTTTTCCCAAGCAGAGCCTCTGGAAGGTGGCCTGGAGCTCCTGGGTGGATGTCCACGGGCGAGATTTGTGGGGTGCACTTCTCCCTCCCTCAGCCATCAAGCTTCTTTACTGGTGCCCCCCAAGCCCGAGAGGGCCGTTCGTCACCAAGGAGGACAGGGCTGTGGCCTGAGGAGCCAGGGAAGGGACCAGTGGAAACTTCTCAACAGTAGGCCCCCCCCAAAGATGCCCTCAGACCCCTTCTTCAGGCAAATCCCACCGCCTCGTGCTGTTCCTAGGGAAGTGAGAGCTGCTAAAAGGGGGGGCTTGGCCCTTCAAAGCTGAGAAAGGCTGCAGAGCTGAGCGGAGCTGCCTGCAGGACTGAGGATGTTGCTCGCCCGCCTGGGGCCTTTGTGCCAGGCGTTCTCCACCATAAAGGAAGGGGCCAGGCGGCCGGGGCCTTTTGTTATTTCCTTTATTTTGATCTTGCTCCTGCTCTCCAAACAGCTTCACAGAAATAGAACCTCACGTTAGCTCCCTTCTCAACTTAAGACAAAACACGGCAGCGGGGAAAATCTTGCACTGAAAACCAGAAAAGGGAAGATGGGTTTGTTTTTTCCTGGGTTGTATTTCTGGGTCCTTGACTATCAACTTACCCACCAAGTTTCCAGCTGATGGGAGGATGGCAGGATGGTGCTAACCTGCCAGCCGCACCCATCATCCCAGGCTGACTCAGGAAGGCCCACCGCACGTGACGCTGACCCCCACTCCTAGCAGCTCACCTGCTGTGCCCCCTGGGTACAGGCAGTGCTGGTAGAGAGCGGCAGGACCCCCAAAGCCCTCTCAGCAACCCTCTGACTCCACTGCGGGTACTCCCACACATCCCCTGGGCTGTGTTCTCCCTAGTGGCCAGCCCCAAAGAGACAAGTTTGCATCAATGTCCACTTCCTGCTTCCCTGGGAGTCCCCATCAGTGGCCGAGACACCCTGTCCAACCTCACCCGGCTCTTTCTCCCCTTCTTACGGCAGGTGCTCAGCACCTCTGGGAGACTCTGTGGCCTCGAGGGAGGCAGAAATGGGGCGGGAGAAAGTGGCCCCGGCTTCTTACTACCCAGAGCCCAGGCATACATCTTTTGAGTTCAGCCTGCAGGGCAGCGTCATCACACCGCGTTATAAAGTGGAAACTGAGGGTCCAAGGTATGTTGGTTTGCCTGAGGCCGCTCCCGCCTTCTCTTGCAGAACACCTCCCTGGCCAGCGCTTAATAACTGCACGTTGCCTCTCCTTGCACATTGCTTTGAGGGGAGAGGGAAAGAACCACGGACGAGAACCACACCCATTTTTAATAAGTATTTATTTATCCAAGTTTCAGCCCTGATAGTGAAGCCTGTTGCAGTTTCTTCTGGCTGGAGCCTGCTTATGAGACCTGCTTTGCCACGGGGCAGGCGCTGGGATTCCAGGCCCGCCCATCACCCCAGACATCAGAGGAAATGAGAGAGAATTGCTCAAAAGAGGGAGACTGGCGCTTTATTAAGGAAACAAAAAATACCAGTAAGACCAGAGATGCTTAATGCCTTTTGGAGGCAGCTGTTCCGTCTCCTCGGCTCGTCCCCTCCCCCGCCCGCCGCGGACCAGAGCCCGCGGGGATGCGGCTCAGCCAGAGGGGCCCCAGCCCTGAACTCTTCAGGCCCCCGCGAGGGTTTGGGGGCGCCGCCGGCGGGGAGGGCGGGGCGCGGCGGGCTAGAGCCCGGGGGCGGCAGGGGGCGCCCTCACCCTCGCCCAGAGCCCAGCAGCCGAGGTTCCGGCAAATCGCCCCGGGGCGGGGAGGCGGGGTGGTCACTGTCAACCCAGCGATCCTCACCCACCCGGAGTTCCAGGTTCCGCGGGTCCGCCCAGGTGGCAGCCCGACTCGCCTCTCCGCGGGGTTCCTTCCGGGAGGTCACCCCAGCTGCTCAGGCCCCCCCCAGCCAGAGCCGGCGCGCCCAGACCGTCTCTAAACAGTTCTCCTAGGGTACTTAGTTCTAACTTCCAGCCCCTTCCCCTCGGGATCACAGGGCCCTCCCAGCTCGAGGAGGCTTTCTCCCTCACTCCTGGGCTCCCCAGGAACACCCCGCGAAGGCACATGAGCAAGCTGCTCCCCACGCCCTGCCGCCCCAGCCCGCCACCCCAAACCACCTCCCGCGGGCACGGTGGGCCCACCGGGTGCACACTTGCTTTGCAAGGGCTCATGGCCCCTGCGTTTTTATTTCTTCGTGAAAAACTGACCCCTCTCCTCTTTCTGCCAGCAACACTGGGTAGAGGATGGCCAGATGCGCAGGAAGCTGCCCCCTGGCTCCTCCCCTTGCCCTCTGCGGACGCTCACGTTTTCCCACGGAGCCGTCTCGCACCTTTGGAACCAAGGTCAGGAGGTGGGTGAGTCAAGGCAAGTGTGAATTCAGCACCGGCAGGGCGTGGCCCTCTCGCGGTCCCGGAGGGGACTGGCCTGGGACAGGCTGATTAGGTACCGCCCCCGCCCAGGGTTTATCGCTCTGAGTCAGAGAAGGAAGAGGGCTTAGTCCATCTCCACACCAGCATATCTTCCCCAGCCACGCGGTGGGACTCCGTCTGGATCCGGGATTCGTTGGAGGCCAGGAACTCCACTGCCCGGTCCCACACCCTCTTCATGCGCCTCCTGCAGAGAGGGGGAGGGGAAGCTCAGGAAGTCAGCTAGCTCAGGGCTGCCAAGGGAGGTGGGCTGTGGATGCCCTCCATACCAAAGCGGGGAGCACACCCAGAATTTATCTATCTGCGGGAAGAGTGGTCAGGTGCTAACAGGACTCTTGCAGAGAAGAGAAATTTCATGAGCCAAGAGAAATGCTTCCTCAACCTTCTCTGCTCCAAAAGCTTTCAATTAAAGGGAGCTGAAAGGGGCTGCAGCCCCACCCCACCCCACGTGTCCACGTGGGAAGACTCTTGCTAGGACTTGATACTGCAGCAGGCCCGCTGCCCCCTCCAGTGCAGGCTGCATTTTAATGTCTCGTGTGGGCCAATTAGACAGTGACCACTGGGCTGAGTCCAGACTCCACAGCACTTCAGGGGATGGGGCTGAACTAAGCCTCCAGTGGGGGAGGCCTGGACGCTGGAGCTGCCTGTGGAAACAGAGCCACCAGGTCGGGCCGTCTTTGCAGTGACCAGAGTCCCTGCTCTTTGGGGTCCCCAGGGCCCTGCACCCCCTCAGACAGCCCCCTATTTTCTCTTTGCTCCTCTAGACCAGACAGGAAGATCCGAGGGCTGTAGGGGAGGGCTGCTCTGATGTCTACCCTTTGGTGAGACCCAGCCTCATGTCTGACTGCAGACCACTCCCCAGCACCCCCAAGCATGCAGTGAATGTGGCGGGGGGTGGGGGGGTGTGTTTGTGGAGCAGGGTGTTCAGCAGGGAGTGCAGATGGAGGGAAGCTCTGGAGGTGGCCCCTGACTCAGGAGGCAGAGCGGGGTCTCGGGGCTTTCTTCCTGGGGGCTCAGGTCCAAACGCCAGGGCTGTTCAGCAGTCCTCACTTGGCTGGTCTGGGTCTACGGCCCCGGGGACCGAGACCTTCACAGTGGCTCCTGAGCAGGGAGGGACGGTGGCCTCACTCGGTCCCTTCCCGGGCAGCCCATTACCAGGTGATGAACAAGCTGGCCCCGTGTGCCTCCCTGAAATAGCTCTTCAGAGCTCCCTCGCCACCCACAAGCAGGCCCTCCCCGCAGGGCAGCTGCCCATGCAGGGCTGACTGGCTGCCTGTGTCCCTATGAGCCAAGGGCTCGGCTGCCCTGACTGAGTGGCCACCAGCGGCCTCCCCGAGAGCTGGAGGGCTGCGGGGGCCTTGTGCCGGGGCCCAATAGCTAGGATAACTGGTCATCCTATGCCCTGTCAGTCTGCTTCAAGTTCCCATCCTGGGCCTGGGGTGGACATGAGTGTGCCTCAGCATCTTCACAGCTTCCAGCTCCTCCTGGGCTGACAACCACAGAGCCCGGCACTGGGAACACAGAAAGCGCACCAGCCCACGGTCTCCGAGCAGGTTCCTTACCGTCCTTGTGCCTCAGTGTCCTCATCTGTAAAGTGGGTTCCTCGCTGTTCCCCAGCGAGAGAGCACGGTATCTGGCCGGAGAACTCGGCAGAGTCTGAGCCCACACTGCGGTGGGCCCTCCCTGCTGGCTGCCTCCTGGGACTCTGGCCCCCGATTCTACCCCACCCCTGGTTTTGTCAGGGATCCATCCAGCATCTGCAGCCCACAGGGACAGAGGTCCTGGAGTCGTGCATGACAATGCCGGCCAACTCCTCCCACGAGCCGCAAGCCCGTTCACTGCTGTGAAACGCTGTTTCCAAGTACAGGCGTGTGCATTCGTGTATGGGAACGACTGTGTTATCTTAGGTAAGACGTGTTTCTGACTGTGCATCATGGCTAATGACATGTGAAAAACAACCACCTCTTCCTTGCCAGTGACTGATTCAAGGAGAGATGAGTCACTGGCCTGTGGAATTTCAGAGGTGTGTCGCCAGAGGCTTCTGGGGATGCTTTCCCCTGCTCAGGAGAGCGGCAGGGGGCCCACCTCCCCTCCACCAGCTACACGGCCAGCGCTGCTCTGCCTATCGGCCACCACTGTGCCCAGAGAGAATGCCCGCCAGCTGACAGCATCCAGAGGGCAGGAGTAGGAGAGCCCCAGGGCGGTGGGGCCAGAGACCTGACCGTGCTGGCCCTGACCTCCATTCGTGGAGTGTGTCAGGCCCTTCCCTGCAGAGCCACTCAGGGGGGAGGAGACCAAGGACTCACGTCCAGAGCACCCGTCAGTATCAGCACTAATAGCGCTGGCGTCTCCAGAGCAGTGGGGTCACGCCTCTGCCCTAAGCAGTGACGGCAGAGGGGCAGAGGCGGGGATGGAACCTCACGCTGGGACCCGGGCTGAACCGCCCCGCCCTGCACCACTGGCCCAGGGCCCTCAGCGAGGTCCCAGTGGGGACTCACCGGCTCTGCGGCGGGATCAGGGTGTCGCGCACGTGCAAGATGCCCACGTACGGGTAGCGCTCCATGTCCTGCTCCCAGTCCACGTAGTGGTCCTGGACCACGTCTGCGGGACAGAGGGTGCTGTTCAGGCTGAGGCCCCATGGCAGGGGCCAGCAGCCCTCTCCCTGGGGCACGCACCTATGATCTTCTTCACCATCTCATACATGGCCTGCTCCTCCTCTTCCAGCTTCCGCCACCGGTACTTCAGGAGGATCAGGAGCCCCCACAGGAAGGCCAAGCCTGGGAGGGACAAGGCCCGGTTAATCCTGGCCGCCACTTTCCCCGGCCAGGAGCCCACTGGCTCTCGTCGGGTAGGTGGGTATGCTGGAGGCCGAGGGGGTGGCGTCCCTACTGTGTGTGAGACCTGGGCTAGCAAGCAGGAGATGGAGGATGGGACATGCGGGGTGGGGGGCAGACAAGCGATTAAGTGGTCATCTTCCTCCCGCTGGCTGTCACCAGAGCGGCGTCCCTAGTCCTCCTCCCAGCCTCGTTCCTGGGCTTTCATCTTCTCCCTTGTGAACCAAAACTCGCGATTCATACATATATACATGCCAGGCCCTTTGTATTCGAGATGCTGCTGCCGATAATGATGTCTGTGCCTGCCTGCGTTGGGAAGGGAGCTGTGCGCACGCCCAGATGGCCTGTGATTTGTAAGCTGGCTCTCTGCAGAGTCAGGCAGCTTCTATAACGCGGCCTTTCGCTTTCAGAGACACCCCAAGGTCCCGCTCACAGGCAGCCCCTGATGTCGGGAGACTCCCCTTTGCTGCTCAGCGCCCTGGGCCTGGCTCGCTTTCATCAGGCATCTGCAGCTCCCCAGCAGGGGCTTACATTGTTCAGGGAGCAAAATCAGGCCAAGCTCCGGCTGCGTCTTCCCTGCCGTGCGGCCCGCACTCTGGAGCCCGGGGAAGGACAGTGCCCAACTGCAGCCCAGGCCGGGTGCTCCTTCGGGATGCTGATGGCCCCCACCCCAAACCAAGGTTTTCTAGTTAATCTTTGTTCGCCAGCTGCTGGGCCTCCAGAGGAAAGCTGACCAGGGCAGTGGTGGACCGGATCATCTCCGTTTCACTAGAGACCTCAGGTTCACTGGGCAGAAATGAACTCCGCGGGCCTGGGTTTCTAGACCTTGTCTCCCGTGCTTGGAAGTCTTGCTGAGCTGGGCTGCTGGGAGGCGCTGTGGGCGGGGCAGGGAGGACAGGGCAGCATGACTTACACCAGAAGAAGATGAGCACGTTGGTGACAGCTGTGAGCAGCGCACGGCTCAGGCGGCAGCCAACACCCATGCGGGGCCGCGAGGACTCCAGGCAGACCACCTTGTCCACCGTGGTCACCAGCTCAGATGGGTCCTCCCCTTTCAACCTGAGACAGGACACAGGGCTGTAAACAGGTTCAAAAGCCCTAAGGAGCCACTGTAGAAGCCTCACTTTCAGCAGAAAGAGGAGGAAGGAGGGGCTGGGAAGCCTCCACTTGCTGATAAAATAGACTTGGTACCCTGGCTGCACTCTTTCCAGAAATTTCCCACGTTGGCTACTTAGAAAGAATAAAGCTTTAAAGACGGCAGCAAGCTTGAACCCCTGCCGCTAAAGTGACGCCCCCCTCTGTTGGGTCGTTGACAACCCCTCTCAGCGTGTGGAAGATTAAACTGTAAATTGCATTCCCACCTCCCAGCACAGAGAAATGGAGATGTTTACGGAATTGCTGGCTTTGCGAGGCATGGCGAGGGACTGAAACAGTCTGGGAGGGGGTCCTTCTCCTTGGCGACAAGGAGGCACGTCGGCTGTTTAAGTGCAGAGGCCACGGGGCGCCACCGGGCCCCGCAGCACGAACAGCCCCAGCTCCCAGAGGCCAGACCCCAGCCCCAGCGAGGAGGTCATCGGGATGCTGGGAGATGCCACCGACCCCTGTCCTTCTAGGAGGCGACAGGTCCCTGCTCTGGACTGGTGCTGGAACTGCTGGGATTTCTCATGACCGACTTCTTTAAAAAAATTTTTTTTCACACTGAAGTATAGTTGATTTACAACGTCGCGTCCATTACTACCGTACAGCAAAGTCCTGCGACTTACTTCTAGTGCTGGTCGTGGGGGCTGGGCTCAAGCCAGGCTGCCCCCTCCAACAGGAAAAGGCGGTGTCATCATTCCTGTGTTGGCAGCTTCGGCATGTGCTGCCAAGGATAAAAACCCGTGTTCTCTGCCTTTTCTAACACTCGGGAAAATCGCTCAGCCACTCAGGGAAGCTTTATTATTATTTTTTTAAAGCCAGCGAATTCTAATTGTGCCATGCATCCAGTTATCAAGCTTCAGGCTCAGCTGCCCGAGGGGCTTCTGCTGGCTGCACTGCTGATGGAATTAGTAATTTGAGTGGATTAGAGAGGAAGAGAACAAAACCCCAGAGTGTGCTTTAATATCAGCAGCTGTGGCCTGAACAGAGACCTGACAAACCCTGAGGGGTGGAGGGTGGGGGTGACGAGGCAGGGTCTCCCCAGCAGGGGACTCCGGCATCTGCAAGTGGCTGGTGCCCCCACCGCTGGGCTGAGGAGCCAGTCGGGGGCCTTTCAGGAGGCTGAGTGTGCTGTTTCTGCGAACCATGCTCACCAGGGACAGGAACAGGCCAAACGGCTCAGCTGGACTAAAACCCAGTCTCTCCATTTACAGTTTCCATACTGAGTGAAACCAACATACGGAATCCCCTCATCTACAAATGAAATGAAAACTAGCACCAAGGAAAGGCAAAGCAGAAAAGTACCTTCTCCAGCAAACCGTGGGGGCGGTGAGGGGAAGGGGCACAGCCTGGGTTACTTGAAACAGGTGTAGCTGGACTGCCAGGCAGTCACCCTGACACCTGGATTTTCGTGTCTCACCCTAAACTGCTCCTCCCGTGGCACTGCTGACCCTTCTCCCTCCACTGCCCAGCTGCAGGCCCAGCCCTTGACAACTCAGCTGGGAGACCCGGCCTCCACCTCCGGGCCCCAGACGCCAGAGCCGCTGGCCGAGGACAGGGCCTCACTCACCAGATGCCCACGTCCTTGTTACTGCTCAGTATCCAGGTCAGCGCGGCTTCAAACTTGGTGGAAGAGCTGCTGGTCACGTTCTGTGGGAGGGGGCGGGGGAGATTAGTGCTCCGTCTGGGCGGAGCAGCTGGGTCGTGGAAGCCCCCTTTGTCCTCCGTGTGCCCCCAAGCCCGGCTCCACTAAACGCTTAGCAAACCGGCGGGATGGCGTGGCGACCTGGGGCAGATGATCCCGGAAGAGGCTGTCACTGGAGGAGGTGATGCGGAAGCGTGCATGGGAAAACGGGGCAGGTCTGCGGCGCCAGGCCAGAGAGCTGGCGGCTCATCTGGATAGACGTAAAAGAAGATGTGGTGGGGGGGCCCTCACTTCGGCCAGAGCCGACCATGTGGCCTTGGGCAAAGGCCCTCCCCTCTCCGGGCCCCAGGTGTCTCATCAGTGAAACAAAAACTGGATGAGGTGACCCCTTGGGTTTCTGCCGGCTCCAAAACCTATAATCCTGTCATCCTGAGGCCACATCGAAAATCAAAAGGACCCAGAGCAACCCGGATGGTAATCCTGAGGGGGAAGTGAAATGGCAGGTGAAATGTCTTAAATAAGCTGCTGAGAAGGGGAAAATGAGCCAGAAGAGGAGCAAGTCACAGGGCTGCTCTGGGAAGGGGCAGGGCAGCGGCCCGGTCAGCTGGCTGGGGGGCAGCGGGTCAGGAGCGAGCTGCCTGCAAGCCGGGCCCCCGGCTCTCAGCTCACCCTGAGCCCAGTCACCCCACTGGTGCCTTAACTTCAGGGAGCTGAGCACTCAACTGTTAAAAAAAAAAATCTTTTTTTTTTCAAAGGGAAAGCAAACAAGCCAAAAAGCAAACACAAAATGAGCAAAAAAAAAAACAACAAAACAAAACGCAGGGCTTGAAAGATCAATACAGAACATCAGGACCTTCGGGGAATGGACACACATGGCAGCCTACTTACTGCTATATATTCCTGGGCTTCCACGACAGGAATGCATTTGCTCTTTAGCTTCTCTGGATTTCCGCATTCAAAATTACCTAGGAGGGGAAAAAACACACATTCAAACACAAAGAAGAGGTGAAAAAAATTTACCTGGCAACCAAATGAACACAGCAGCAAGAATCAAGCCATCAGCTCTGACGGGGAGCGTGTGGCCCGCCGGCCCTGACAGCTGTGGGGCATCTTCACTGTGCATCAAGATCAAAAGCCACTTAGCTTGGATCGAGGCCAGATCATTAAAACCTGACCTGCAAAGCAGTGCAGCGATTTGCATTAAATGTCTAAAAAGCTGCCCAATACCAAGGTCTGTTTGCAATTGATCCCTAAAAGGATCAGACAGACAGCTCTGGAAGGTACTGGGATGGGACTATAAATAAACGCAGTCTGGGAAAAAGAAAGGCAGGGAGGCCGCTGCACTGCAGGGTTTCTGACTGGTCACAGGCTGGTGACCTAGAATGCCAGGTTCTGAGGGGCCCTGGGGAGTGATGGACAAGCAAGGAGGGGTACCTGTGTGCTGGGACCCCGGCGCGGTGCTCCAAAGTCCTCTGCTGAGCACCCTGTGCAGCTGGCTCCCACTTAGGGTGGAGCTGGGAGCCTCGCCCTTCGTCCGGCCCAGGCTTCCAGGCCCGGCCCACGGACCAGCCCCTCTGAAAAGGCCCCAGCCACGGGGGCCTCGTTTAGCCAGATCAGCTGGCCTTGGGGCCCCGCCACAGCCCTTAGCTCCCCATCGCCCACTGTGGCTCACCCGCCAGCAGCTGCTTTACCACGAGACCCCGTGGGAGCAGGGACTGTGCGAGGCTGGGCCTTAACCCCTTACCGGCCTAAGTGCCCTCAGCCTGGCACAGCCTGGCCTCTGGATGGCCAGTCTGTATGTGTCTGTGTGCTGGGGAGAGAGTGGCTGAATATCACAAAAATCCTGAGAATGAACTGAAGCCTGCTCCTCGCCCCCCAGCAGCCAGATCTTCCTACTTCAAAGCTGGCTTGTCCTTCTGGGCCCCCCGAGACTCAGCTGGCCTCTCCCGTGCTCCTGCCCGACCCCAGACTGCCCTGCCCTGCTCAGGCCTCTGGGACTACTGCCTAGGTCTCCTGGTTTCCTCCGCTCCCCTTTCTCATCCATGTTTGGTCAACAAAGCTTTAAAATGATCCTGCTTAGACGACACTCTTCGCTCAGAGTGCTGCCTTCCTGTGCCTGGCTCTGTCCGTCACTCCCCCGCTCCAAGCCTCCCTGCCTGCAGGATGGAGCCGCAACGGCCTGGCAACCACGGCTGACCGGGTGAGACTCATGCTCCCTGTTTCTCCTTCCTCATGCAGCTGCTTCCAAACCCGACTCTGTAATTTCCTGCCTCTTTGGCCCTGCCTTTCCCCAGCAAATACGTATCTACTCCCACCTGGGCTTGAAGGCCTGGCACAGAGACCCCTTCCCCTGTGACACTTTCCTGACGGCGCCAGCTAAAAGGCACTCCCTCCCAGAACTTCTAGCCTCTTGGTTCCCATCTATCAGCATTTTATATCACCCTGTGGTCAGGGGGTTGGGTGGCCTGTCTCTTCTACTGGACCACAGGCAGTCTGTGGACAGGATCCTTGAGTCACCTTGTATCCTGCAAAGGCCAGCTCAGTGCCCTGTCCATAGCTGACCTCCAACAGGAGGAAGGGGACGGAGTATGGCTGGAGAGCCTGCACTCCTCTGCAGCCTGTCTCAGTGAGAGGCAAACCCTCAGAAGACAGTGGGTACCAGGCCCCCTGATGACAAGAGCCAGGACCGCATATGGAGGATGGGAGGGGGAGAACTGCCTACTAGGATCCGTAGTTTAAGAGTGGAGCTCCTCAACATTTCCTCCTGGGGGCCTCGATAAACCTCAGACTCTGATGCAATAGGTTTGAGATGAGCCTGAGATGCTGCATTTCCAATAAGCTCCTGGGTGACATTGATGCTGCTGTGCTTGGACCACAACCGAGTCACAAAGGTTTCAAATACGCCCTCCAGCCAGAATTTATATGCCAAACACCTGGGCCATAACTGACTGTGATGCTGTGAGCCCCGACCCTGCCTCTCCTCCAGGGAGCTCACAGAGGCCCCCGTGGCCAGCCTGATCCCCTCACAGTCAGGAGACAGGAGGTGCAGAGCTGAGGCTCACAGGCTTGGCCCTGAGGGCTGAGGGCCAAGTCCAAGTCCACTCAACCTTGACCTCCCGTGACAACCTTAGACAAGGGCTGGCCCAGCAGGTGAGCGGCGCCCCTTGAACCTCCCGCAGACTGACGTCTGGTTTTTGTGATGAAGACCCTTAACACAGGCACACGCCCTAAGCGGTCACCATGTCATCAGTGGTTCTGAGAGCCTCCTGGATACCAGGAGAGGACAGAGTATGACGGTGCCACCTCGGGCCTCAAGGAACACATTTTCAATGCAAACAGTGGCAGAGACTCCGCACAGAGGCGTTTCCAGGGGGCGTCTTGGGAGGGGGTTGAGAAGGCCCTCTTCCAGAGAACGGCACTTGGCTTTCATTTAGTTAAGAAAAGACAGACCTAAGATCACTCGGTGAAATGGGGAGACTGAGGCCCTGAGATGTCAGGGACTGGTCCAGCATCCCATAGCCAGTGGGAGACTCTGGGATCCATGATACCGGGACCCTGGAGGGCGGGACGGGCCTGAAGGTGCTCGGTCCACCACCCAGACCACTTGTTGCCTGCAGAAGCCTCTGCACCTGCCCGGGCTGACCTGGTATAGGGAGGCCCTCTAGGTTGGGAGTCCTAGACTCTGAGACGGCCTGAGGCCTGGTCCTTTCCAACACCACACGGACACCCAGAACATTAGGTGGAGGGCGCCCCAGAGAACGGGATGCACCTGCTGAAAGGGAATCTATGTTTTGCTCAAATGCAAGGCTTACACGGGATGTGCCTGTGGGGGACGTGGGGAAGGTGAGGCGTGGCTTCTGGGAGACAACCACGGCATCTCGGCCTTGGCCACAGCCCGCTGAGGAGGCTCGGCCTTGGGAAGCCTACTCACCCGCCTGGATGGCCAGGAAGTTGTACAGCTCGTGCAGCAGCTCCAGCAAGGCCGCCTTCTGCTTGGCCTGACAGAACTGGAAGGGCACAGGACACGCGGTCAGCAAGGCGGCGTGGGTGAGGGGCCTGGCTGCCTGCTCTCATCTCAGCCACACTGTCAAGAGCTAGGCCGCAAGGACAGCCTCACACCTTAAAACAGCGACGACAGCAAATTCCGCCAAGATGTGGGCCCAGGGGTAGGGTCGGTAGACACCAGGTTGACACATGAAAAAGAACACCGTGACAGCAGAGGTGCACTGACCGCAGACTCGTGACAACCAAGGGCCGGCATTCAAGAGGCTCTCAGGCCCCGGCCCCCCGCCCCGCAGGATAGAGGCCACCGGCCGTGGAGTGCGGGCGCATTGTGGGCAGCGCGGCACCCGGTCTCCTCGGAGGGCAAAGCCAATGCTGCTCGATGCGGTCTGGTCTCCCCTTGGGCCACTCCCATCCAGGTTTTGGAGAGTCAAGTATCTACAGTCCGCCTGTGGATTGTCTATTTTGCGCATTATCTGCTGCAAATGTTTAATCTCAGATTCTTCTAGAAATGGAAAATGTAGAGGAATCTGAACTGTCGGGAGGAAAACATCACCTGTGTGAGAGAGGCACGCCTGCATGCCCACTCCTGCAGTGCCCGTGACAGCAAGGGCACCATTCAGCTGGACTCGCTGCGTTTGGAACATTCAAAACAGGCTGCTTTTCTTTGAGAGTGGGTGGGAGGTTGGGTGCTATGCTGAGTGGTCTGTATGTGAACCCTGAATCCTTACCACATTCCTCACTGTACCCCAATGTCTCAGGTGAGTGGCCCAAGGTTTAGAGACCAGAGGTGGCCACTAAGATCCCACAGCTCGTAGGTGGTGGAGCCGCATGGGAGTGTGGCCAGTGAACTCCAAGCGCGCTCCCCTGCTCCAGACCGCTTCCAGGTTGTCACCGGACACAGCCCTGGACCGGAAGTCAGAGGTCTGGGTTCTAGATCTGGCTCTGTAGCTAGAGAAGAAACCAAGATCGTTTTCCTTCTTGGGGCTAATGTGCTGCCATGATCTAACTTTGTCCTGAATACTCTCAGTGGCCCAGCTTTGTCCCCTCATGTGGCCTAAAGGCCCTGATGCCTTAACAAGGTACCAAATGATGTAACCAAGACTTATGCACAAGACTATAAATGTCCAAAACAACTCACATGCCTACCAGCAGAGTCAGAAACCCCAACTACTTTTTAAAGGCGATTTAACGATATCGGCAAAGCTGATAATTGTCAAATATAACTAAATATACAGAGATCCCAATTCTATAAACTCACACATACACAGTGGAGGGAGGAGGAGAAGCTCCCCAAACATTAATGGTGATTACTCTAGGTGGCAGAACCAAGGGTGATTATTGTTCCATTTTTTGAACTTGCTAAACATCTATCATTGTCACCATCAGGAAAAAAAAGCAGGAGCAATTAATACTGTTCCGAACTCATAGACATTTAGGCAAAGCAAGGCTGAAAGGACAGAAGGTACCAGACAATGTGACAGCCTGATTAAGATAACACACCCACTGCCAGCCCACCCCCAGGGTTTCCACAGGACAAAAGCAGAAAGAATGACAAGACTTGTAGAGAGCTGAGATGGAGACAAAAACACCTGTCTTTCAAACCCAAATGCCACTCTGGGTTTTGGGTGAGCCTGAGCCACAGAAAGTGTGAGGCTTTCAACAAGAAACTCACTCAAGCTGAGAAGTACCCCCGAGCTGCCCGCTCCTGTGTGCATCCTCCCCGAAGGCCGAGCGTGCCCCACGGAAGTTCAGTGCAGAACCCAGCACCGAGCCTGCAGGGAGCCTGCGAGGTCTGGTCTGGGACCCGCCTGGCCAGGCTGGGCACGTCTTTAGCGAGCAGCTGGATGGCGCTTGACGGCTCACGCAGCAGGGATGAGGGCATCCCCCACTGAGGACGACCCCAAAGGGAATCTGCCCTCTGTCATGGGTCTGACATACTCACAGGTGTGCAGGACCAAGAGACAGAAACCAGGGGGCCCGTTTCTAAATAGAAGACAAAATGACTAGTATCGCCAGAGAAGTCTCACAGAAACGAAACTTTTGCTCCTGTTTCTGTTTTCTGTCTTCAAAAGTGTAGCTTCCCCTTCTGGCCACATTTCTGGGCCACTTCCTTTAATCATCAACTGCAGTTTTTACGATAGAAGGCAGATTATACTTATTATGAGTCTGTCTTTATAAAACAGTAGGGAAGCAAAGATATCTGGTGGATGAAAGCAATAAATACATGTAATAAAAACACCCCCAAATATGACACAGCAGAAGCCGCAGAGAAATAAAACCGCTTGTCTGCATCAGGATGCCACTTCATTAATGTGGGCAACGTGGGTCTGGGGATGAGTGTGTGCAGTTCCTTTCCTGGCTACCTCCCCCTGCCCCCAACTGCCAGAGATGTGCCCTGAGGGCTGGGGCAGGCCTGGAGTTGGACACTTAATAATTAGACTACTAAATCATGCCCTCTGGCAGCACAAGGCTCTGCCTGGCAGGATTTATGACCTAAAAATTTACAGCCTCTATCTTCCCTAGACTACTACCTGTACTGGTGGCATCCCAGCTCCTTGTTAATGCCGTTTTCATGACTCGTAAATGGACAGGGCGGCTCACCTTCCCCAAGTATTATTTGTAGGGAACATTAAAGTGTCACAAAACCAATCTATAGACTAAGAGAACTAACTCCACTTCAGATGTGTTTAAAACAACCCCTTGATGACATTTCAAATCGGAACAGCGTTTTCAGAGCCAGGGAGGAATGACCTGAGAATGTGGAATTGAGAACCTGGCCTCCTGGGGCTTAAAAAGCAGCCCGCCCTTCCCCCTGAAGCCAGGGATCTTGAGCGGTCCCTCAACCACCACCCACTGAACCCCCCAGATAGACTCAGGCAGAAGATCAAAGCCCTCCATGCTGCGACTGATGGGAGAGCTCCTGTAAAGTCAGGGGCTGGATCCTGGGAGCTCAGATTCTGTTTCAAGTACTCCTTCGCAGCCACAATTGAGTCTGACATGTACATCACAGAACACGATGTGATTCTGGTATGTTACAGGAAGCACTCCTGAAAGTGATCCTTTTATGATGTTTTTCTGGGCAAGTCTACCTCCCGATGGAGGCTAACATCTTTGAGACGAATAGCGAAAGCTAGAAAAACTCAAACTCACCTCATCTGTTTTTGTCTCACAGTCCACTGGCAGTAATTTCACTGAGACCAAGAAAAGAAACAGAGGAAATTAAAAGTGTGGGTTTTGGAAAAGGGTACAAAAAGGGATCATTCTCAAAATTCAGAGGAAGTAAAACATTACCAACAAAAAGGTGGGGGTTAGAAAGATAGCACCTAAACGAAGCATTTTTAAAATGTAGGCAGTAAAATGTAAAGCGGTTCTCAGTCCTGGATTAAGAATTAGGACACCTGTTTCCTAACCTCAGGGAAAAATGATTAGCCACAGGATATTGGGTAACTACTCACTTAACCACTCTGAACCTCTGGTTTCCTCATCGTAACATGGGATCACTAAAGCCTTCCTAGCTTAATTTAGACTCATTGTCAAAGAAGACAACACATAATGGTGGTTCTCTAAACAATGTTCTGTTAAACATGATTAATACCATTATCGGAGAAGGCAATGGCAACCCACTCCAGTACTCTTGCCTGGAAAATCCCATGGATGGAGGAGCCTGGTGGGCTGCAGTCCATGGGGTCACTAAGAGTCGGATACGACTGAGTGACTTCACTTTCACTTTCCCCTTTCATGCATTGGAGAAGGAAATGGCAACCCACTCCAGTGTTCTTGCCTGGAGAACCTCAGGGACCGGGGAGCCTGGTGGGCTGCTGTCTATGGGGTCCCAGAGTCGGACACAACTGAAGCGACTTAGCAGCAGCAACAATACCATTATGGGAGGGGAATTCCAGGTAAATTCCCACTATTTATCCAAGGGTTGTTGTCTTAAAGCATCTCAGCAATGAGTATGACAGTATACTGTTTTTTGACATCACCAGTGTAGTTACAGTTAGAACCAGTACAACCATGACACTCCTGGGTCTATTCAATTTCTCTAGCAAGTGGATAACCTGCTCTCATAGTCAAGAAATTATCTGAGTGTGTGCATAAGTCTGGGATCCCACAGACTTCCTCATACACCCAAATATCCATCTGCTGCAACAGCTAAGACATAATTTAGCTTTCCCCTGCACTTTGGCTGTCCATGCTAGACATGGAAAAATGTGGCTGGGAATAGTATTAATCACACTTGGTTTTTGTAAAGAATATTAAAAGCTGGTGAACTAAAGGGTCACTTTATATTTCAATTTATAAAGAAATGGTCACTCTGCTGTTTCCTGTTAGCCTAGAGAATTCTGGAAGAAGCAAATTTCCCTTTTAGAAAACACACAGTTCCTCAACTATTCGTTAACATACTGCATTTGGCAGATCTCATTCTGCCATGTCTCATCACAGAACTAACTGTGGACAGAGGCATGGCTGGGAATATCCTTGAGTCACTGGACCCTCTCTTAACACATTCCATGAACGTGCTGGAAACAGTGATAAATGCCACCATTTACATCAGTTTAAACTCTTTAAAGGCTCTTGCATGCCTGTCTGAGGCAGGACTAGTATAATCTCCTCTTGACATACAGTGGGTCCCCTGGGCCAAAGAGGAGGATGTGGCCTTTTTGGTGCTGCAAAGCTGGGACCTCAATCAGAACCTATCTCTGAGCAGGTGACCTGGGGCACAAAGCATGTGAATGAGCAAGAAATCAAAAGGGAGGGCAGAACTTAAAAGGAGTGGGGGAGGGCCTTTAGAGGGTTGTGTTAGAGGGCTTTCTCTAGAGAGGGAAAAGCAGAAGTGACTACGGAAAGACTGCTTCCAGCACGTGCTGGAAAGGGAGGTTAAGTAGGGAGGGCTAGGGCCGAAAATAAGAATAGGAGGGAGTGAAGACAGAAATGATTGCAGATGCAGGAATCCCACAGCTGGAGGAAGGAAAGTCGTAAGTGTGGAGGGAAGAAGGTGGCCTGAGGTATCTGACAGGCCCTGGACGTGCGGCCTGGCGCTGAGAGGCCCGGGGGTCGTTTCGGGGACACCCGCGCGCCCAGCGCCCTCCCCTGCGCCGGCCCGGGACGTACTGTTGTCCTCCGCCTCCTGCGGCGCCGAGGGCTTGCCCATCTTCACCCAGAGGATGCCCAGGAAGACGAGCAGCAGCCCCAGGCTGGCCCAGAGCAGGAGCCGGGACAGGCAGCGCTCCAGCCGCCGCCCCGCCTCGGGCCGGGCGCGCGCCGAGGCCGCCGGGCCGGCTCTCGTCGCTCGTAGGCCCGGGCGCGGGTCGGGGCCGAGGAGGGCGGAGGGCGGCCGCGCCGAGGCCGGAGACGAGGCCCACCAGCGCCGGAGCCCGGGGCTGGCGCCCGGCGCGGTCCTGCCGAACGGCCGGCCATCCTCGTCCTCCTCCGAGCTGCCCCGGGCCGAGGCGCGGCGTCTGACCGGCGCGGGGCGGGCGAGGCCGCGGCTCCCGGACCAGGAGGCCGCGGGGGCTCCGAAGTCGCCGTAGGCCCCGGGCGTCGCGTAGGCCGGGCCCGAGGCCGCCGGGGAGAGCCAGGGCTCCGCCCGCGGGGAGGCCGCGGCGGGCCGGGCGCGCAGCGGCGCCTCCTCGCGCAGCCGGGCCTCCTCGCCCCGGGCCCGGGCCGCCTCCCGCGGCCGCTCCTCGCCGCGCAGCCGGGCCTCGCCGCGCAGGCGGCGCAGCTTGTTGCGGTAGACGTCCCGGGTGGTGTCGGTGATGGGGCCCGGCTGGAAGCCCAGGGCCTGCAGCTCCCGCCGCAGTTCCAGGTCCGACAGGCCTGCCATGGCCAGGACACCGCCCCCGGCGCGCGCCGCACCCGGAACT
>SJYQ01010819.1:76192-120486 GCA_006410935.1 Redunca redunca
AAAAAAAAAAAAAAAAGGATGCAGACCATCTGGGGTGAAATCTCCCAGGAGTCTCATTTCCCTCCGTGGTATAGGTTTCAACACTGCTGTGCAACCCTCAGCTTCGAGAAAATCCCCCAGAGGGTGTGGGGACCCTGGCCCCGGAAATGGGCGCCCCCTGCTGGTAACGGGGCAAGATGGGCTCACTGTCGGGGCGGACCCCAGCAGAGCGCGAGGGGAAGGCGAGAAACAGGGACGACGAGAAAGCGAGCCTTTTCTTTTTCTGCTTCTCGGAGTGCGTTACCGACAAGCGGAGGGATTTAAGGACGCTGGGAAGGGCGAGGAGGGGTCCTGGATCCGGTCCCTGCAGTCCCGCGCTTTAGAGCGAGATTCCTGTGTCTTTTCCTCCGCACCCTCCGACGTGCCCTGCCGCAGCCCCCTCTCCCCATTTTTCTAGCGGCTGTCTTGGCAGCGCTTCCCGGGATCTCGCAGCTGTGCTTGGGTTGATCAGTACGTGCGTCGGAAACTGTGGGAGCGTGCACAGTGCAGGCTCCGGGTCCTCTGTAAGGCTGGGGGGAGAGCTGCAGAGCACCCCAAACGAGGGTCCTTTTTTAGGGCTGGAGTCGTGTCTTCTTTCGACTACTAATCCAGGGCTAAGCCCTTAAAGTGGCAGGAGCGGGTGGAAATTCGGTGTGGGCACTGTTTAATTGCTGGTAACCTATGGATGGAAGGAGCTGTGCTTCCTATATGGCCCCAGTTTATAAATAAATGAACATCCATTAACGTAAAATTAAATTACAGTGAAATTTCCCATACAGTTTTGTTTAGAAGGCAGAAATAAGTGGATTGGCTGTGTAATTCTGCCGCAGATGCTGGAGCGTGTAGTCACATGGTGATAATAATAATTTGCTTTTTGCTGGTGTCCGGTCCCCCAGATCTCAAGGCAGATATTACCACCTTGCCTTCCGAAAAGGCTCATTGAGGTTAAAGGGCTGGCTAGAAGTTACCCAGCAAGGGGTTGAGTGCAGAGGCCTTAAAACGCTTCGGTCCATTAGACCTCGTCAGTAAACAGAAAATGGACCAGTATGCAGGAGACCTGAGTTCCAGTGCTTGTTCTACCACTGGCTCAGCATGTGGGCAAAAAATGCCATTTCTCTGGCCTCACTTTCCTCATGGAGAACAGAAGAGCCCATGCAATTCTTATTCCATGGGTCTCCATATTGATCATAGGCACACGGTTTGCTAATATATGCACCATTTTTGGCCAAAAATAAACCTCTCTGAGCTTTATTTCCCCCTTTATGGCATGACCAGAATCTGACCTTTGTAAATTAAAATAGTAAATAAAAGAGTCATTCCTGAATATTTCATGATTTATTTGCTGGCGGGGGATTTGTTTGGGAGAGGGTGTTTTCCTTCCAAATCCAGTGGATGAGCCGTGCACATTTCTGGGTCCTCTCTGGGTTGGGGGGATCCAAGTTCTGTCCACATTCTCCCCTGAGTGGCCTGTCACTGGGCTGCTGGAGAAAAGCAAAGGAGGTTTGCAGCTCAGAAGGGTCAGCAGATCCGCTTATGAAACCACCTTGTGAATCTGTCTGCAGGTCTGAGGAAGGAGGGGAGGTCTGGCCAGGTCTGCCTCCAGCTTTCTGTGTTGCCTGGGGCTAGGAATTTAACCTCCTTGCCCCCAAACAACACTTCCTCCCCTCTCTCCTCTCTTCCTGGGGACTAGGAGAAGAAATTAGTAGCTGGTTGTCAGAGAAGACCTAGCTTTGCACCAGTGACTCAGGCTGACCTTGACTCAGGCAATGCCAAATGGGGCTGAGGACTTCGGTTGGCAGAATGAATGGGGTGGGGTGGGGTGGGGTGAGGTGGAAACTGCAGCCTTTGGTGGCTATTCTGCCCCAGGGTTTCCTTCAGAGTCACCATCCAGCCCCGGGGCGCCGGGGGAGGGAAGGAATGGATCTCTGCAGAAGGAGGCTTGGGGTCGTTGTCACTTGTAATCCCCTGCCAGGCAGACGTTAGGGGAAGGGGTCCGGGGCCTGGAGATGCCCCTGGCTGGGAAATGAGGCTCCCCACCTGCGACGGCGTCTGAGCCCCGCCTCCACGTACACCACCGCCCCTCTCCCGCGCCGCCCCCCGCCCCACCCCCGGTGATTAGGCTCCCCTCGGAGATGGGGTGGGGTGGGGGAGCTTGCAGAAGACAGCTTCTGATTCTCAAGGGCAAAGCAGAAAAACAAATGACAGGCCCCCGTAATCCTACTGGGCTGCGCTGCAGGAGGCGAACCCGGAGGTGCCCGCCCACCCTGTACCCCCGTACCTTTTCGGGAGGAGGGCAGCACCTCGCGCAGCAGCCCTTCCAGGGTGGCCTGGTACTTTTCCAGCTGCCTGGAGTTCATCCTCATTCCAATTTCCACAGGAGCAGTCAGCTGTGAAATAAGGCAGCGTTAACAAGAAGGGAGAGCAAGCCGTTAATCCCTGGGTGCCTACAGGTGGCGAGCTGGACTGCGAGGACCACCGCCCCCCACTCCTCCCCATTCTGGGGGGGCGGAAATGGAAGGGGTCTGCTGGGAATTCTGGCCTCTCCCCTCAATCTCACCTGGGGCCAGAGCCTGAGACCAGCTGGGAGGGAGGAGGGTCACCTCCCCTCCCCTGGTGGGGAGTCTGAGGAAGCAAATGCCCTTCCCCTTCCCCTGAATTATAGCTAAAACGTGGGAGTCTTATTAGGTGCCAGGTGTCCTTCTAAATCCTGTTAAGCCTCTCAATAATCCTATGAGGTAGAGGCTATTAGAGCTCCCATTTTGCAGATGAGGAAACTGAGGACAAACAGCAGTTGAGTCACTTGCTCAAGTCATACAAGGTTCCAAGTAACAGAGGGAGAAGGGCACCCAGGGGGCCTGGCTCCAGGGTCCATTCGGGGACCCATAGGCTACCCTTGGGTGGAGGAGCTGTCTGGAGGCTCTCCACCTGGGTGAGGGGAGAGGAGCAGAGCCGGGGGGAGCCAGGTGATCTCACCAGCACCCTCAGAGCTTCCCAGTTCTGTGCTCTTGCTGCACAAGCCAGCGGACAGACTCGGAGACCCCCTGACCCTGGAGAGCCGTGCTGGAGGAGTCCCAGGCCCACTCCCCCTCCTCCTACGCAGCTCACCGGGGGTGGGAGATGGGCTCAGGAGGCCTGAGGACAGCCTTAGGGGCGGCTCTGCAGACTCAGGCTTCCAGCCCCGCTGCCAGCTGGACTGGATGACCCAGAGTGGATCTCATGGTTCTGGGGGAAGGAGAGGGGGCAAGAGGTACCCATCCCAGCTTGGAACCCTCAGCAGCCTCCCAGGCATCTTGCCGGGCCTCCCAGGCCCTGCTGGCCTCTTTGCCCCCCTCAGACCCTCCTGGGCCTCTAGGGCCTCAGAGCGGGGCCTCTGCACTCGCNCTCTCCACCTGGGTGAGGGGAGAGGAGCAGAGCCTGGGGGAGCCAGGTGATCTCACCAGCACCCTCAGAGCTTCCCAGTTCTGTGCTCTTGCTGCACAAGCCAGCGGGCAGACTCGGAGACCCCCTGACCCTGGAGAGCCGTGCTGGAGGAGTCCCAGGCCCACTCCCCGTCCTCCTACGCAGCTCACCGGGGGTGGGAGATGGGCTCAGGAGGCCTGAGGACAGCCTTAGGGGCGGCTCTGCAGACTCAGGCTTCCAGCCCCGCTGCCAGCTGGACTGGATGACCCAGAGTGGATCTCATGGTTCTGGGGGAAGGAGAGGGGGCAAGAGGTACCCATCCCAGCTTGGAACCCTCAGCAGCCTCCCAGGCATCTTGCCGGGCCTCCCAGGCCCTGCTGGCCTCTTTGCCCCTCTCAGACCCTCCTGGGCCTCTAGGGCCTCAGAGCGGGGCCTCTGCACTCGCTCTTCTTTCTTCTGGGATGTTCTTGCTCTAGCTGTTTGCATGGGTGGCCCCTTCTTACCCTCCAAGTTTCAAATCAAATACCACCTCCTCTCCCTGGGGAGAGAATGGGGGTGAGGCCTTCCTTCCCCTCCCCCGCCAGCCCCACTGTCTATCCTGCCTGCTTATTTGGTGCCTGAAACGATTTCTTGTCTCATCCTTCGTGTCTGTCTCTCCCTCCTAGGATGGAGCTCATCACCTGAGTTTCTAGTTCACAGCACATTCTGTGATGCCTGGGGGACCATCCCCCAGCCGGGTTTCTCGGCACTCCCTCCCCCCATCCCCATCAGTCGCCCCACTCCCCCACCCCGTCTTCTGCTCACCTTGGTAACTTGCTGTTTTTCTTCCCGGGGCGGCTCCGCGGGGTCCACAGGGCCCACCTCCTCTGACCTCTGCTGTACACTCAGGGATTTCTTTTGCCCCTTGTACCTCTCCTTTTCCTAGGGGCAGAAAATCGTGTAAAACTCACCCTGTCTCAAACACTCGTGGCCCTTTGGGATTTCTATTCGGAGTGCTAAGGGGCCTGACCCCCCCCCCAACCCCCAACAGGCCAAAAGAATCCCCTTTCCCAGGCGCCTCTCTCCCAGAGCATCTCAGACACCCGGTGATTTCACGTCATCTTCGGATTTGTCCACCACCAAGTCAACCCAAAGAGGAATCCTTCCTTTGTAGTTCAAGCATCACACCCAGGTTGTTACTGTTAATTAAGTTAAGATGCTAAAAATAATGGCCGCCCTTCCTGCATATTAAGTATGAAAATGTGTTTTTCATAGCAAAGAGCTTATAAAAAAAAGACGGCAAGACGGCCCAGCCTGTGAGGGCGCCATGGGGTGGCCCAGAAACTGGAGTCCTTGGGAGGTGATTTATAAGAGGCAAGACAAGGAGATGAATTATGGAGAAAGGAGTCTGCAGCTTCTTCATAAAAATCCCGGTGCCCGGCAATTACGAGGAGGAAACCACAGAGCAGATAAACGCCAAGCACCCTCTCGCTGCCATTTTGCCAGTTCGTGTAGCACCGAGTTTGGCTCTTTCTGTCCAGCCTCTTATCTTGCCGGGCATCCTGCTTGCCAGGCCCCCAGGCACCTAGGTCAGACCCAGCCCGTTTCTTCAGTTTTCCTGAGGACGTTCTGGGGGTTTGGCTCCGGGCCTGCCGCAAGCAGCGGTGATGCTGGGACGGCCGGTCGGTCGTCGTTTCCACAGTGGTAGGTGGGAGGTGGGTCTAGGGGATCCGCTGCATCTCTTCGCAGCCCACTGTGTCTTCTCCTCCCCTGAAGGGGAGCTGGGTCCAGCCTGGCCCCTGTAAAGGACGCCATTCTCTGTGTCCGTGGCAATCTGCAATCTGCCCTGGACAGGGCGTGTTGATGCAGAGGCTGCACCTCAGGGCTGTGTGATCCCCCCAGAGCACTGACTCAGGTATGGGTCCCTGTTGGAACCTCAGTCTCAGACACATGGGACACAAAAGCCCCATTCCTTCATCTCACCGAAAAAGAACCTGGGAGGGGGGGCGGGAGGGTACTCCTCTGCTGGTCCAGCGTTAAACTTCGCCTTCCAGTGCAGGGGGTGCAGGTTTGATCCCTGGTCAGGAAGCTAAGATCCCACGTGCTTTGTGGCCCACAACCAAAACATAAAACAGAGTGTTGTAACAAATTCAATAAAAATGGCCCACGTTAAAAAAATGAACAGAAACAGGGAATTCCCTGGTGGTCCAGTGGTTAGGACTCTGCCCTGTCATTGCTGAGGGCCTGGGTTCAATCCCTGGGCAGGGAACTAAGATCCCACAAGCTGTGCAGCAAGGTCAAAAAAAAAAAAAGAGAGATCGAGAGACAAAGGTGGAAAGGCACTCAGAACTCCGTGACATCTAAGGTAAAAGGCCCAGGGAGGCGGGTCTAGCAGCCGCTTTCCACAGGCCCCCACCACCTAGGTTCCACTAAGCCTGCCCTGTTTTCTTCTGGGTTCTAAAGAGAAGGAGGCTTTGGCCGCCACTCCCTGGAAAGGCACCTGTGAACGTTCGTGCCCACCTGTCCCTGCATCCTCCTCTCTCAGGGCCCGCAGTGCAGGTTCCCCTCTTCTCCACCAGCCCACCGTGTTTCTGCTCCCCTGAACTCAGTGCTTACTGTCAGCATCACTTCTGGACAATTAATCACGTCCTGGCTTGTGACATCTCCCTGCTTTGTTTTCTATCCTGAGTGAATTTGTCAGCTCCTTGAGGATGGGAGGTTCTGAGATTTCCTTGTGTGTCTGACCTCTCACCCGGGGTGGCCCTCTGTGCTGCAGAGATGCTCTGCAACTATTTATTGGCTTGTTAATGGAAAGCTTCCCCCGAAAGGATGGGCAGGGGTAGGAAAAGATGTCACCTGTGGGAGCCACTGTACCTTTGTGGCACTGGTGAAGGAGAGAAGGTGGCTGGGCGGATGGCTGGGGCCTGGGCTTATCTGGAGTCCTTCAGGCTCACCTCAGTGTCTCTGGCATATCTGATTAAACGTGGGTTTACTGAAGGGATGCTTGTTGTTGAGCAGGCTTGTGGGTCACCTTGGCCACACTGGGGAGGCGGGCAGCCTGGGAATATCTTACTTGCATCCTCTGGACTTCGCCGTAGGTGAAGATGGGAATAAAGCCTTCCGTCTGGGAGGCCAGCATGGCGGCTGTGTGCACGACCAGCAGGACGGCCGTGGCCTTGCGGGACAGCATTCTGGAGCTGGACAACGACAGGGAGCCCCTGTCACCCAGTGTAGGGCTCAGGGACAAACCACTGCATCGGAGGCAGGCGCCCCCAGCTCTGGTCCACGCCCCACCTGGGGCTGTGTGATCTTGGGCAAGCTGCTTACCCTCTCTGGATTTGGGCCTGGTGTGGGGCTGTGCCAGAGGAGCTCAGAGCCCCTTCTCTGCCCCAAGCCCCCAAGAGAGGCCGCCTTGCCCCCCGGCCACACCAGAAAAGTATCATTCCACTTGTTGGCCCTTCCCTTTGTTACTGGGGAGGTCTTCTGGCGTCAGCTTAGCTAATGAAGCAGGAGCACCCCCATATTGCAGATAGGCAATAAACTCTTAGATTATCAGCAGAAGCAAGCCCCAAGATCCAGAGAGCCCTGCCTGCTCCCAGAGCCAATTAGCAGGATAAGAGGGATGGATCCAGGCCCATCCAGTTCTGCCTGGTGGTACCAGGCCAAGACCCCAGGTCTAGAGAGGAAGGGGTTGAGACCCTCTGCCCAGGTGCAGCAGAGCCGGATGGAAAACTTCAGCTTGGAGCAGTACAGAAGAGCAGGGCAGGGTCCCTGCCTCTCCGGGCCGGCACTGGCTCTCACAAGCGCCTCCTCAGCTCCAGCAAGTGTAGCTGCCTGCTGGCCGCCATCCAGAAACAACCTCCTTCCTGTAACCCCCGGACCCCCCAGGTACAGTGCCACCAGTGCTGGCAAGGTGCCAGCATAAGGGCTGCGGCCTGTCCACATCCGATTTGGGTGTGTCGGGAATGGCTGGCGGGACCTAGACTGCCAGGGAACAGATGGGCGTGGGGACCACCCGAGTGCAGAGCCGAGAAGGGCTCGGGGTCAGAATGGTGCTGGGGTCGGGGGCGTGGCCTGCGGGGCGCCGACCTGGCTGATTCCTTACATTAGCCCTCCGGGTCCAATTTCAAGCCGTCTCCCACACACTCCTCACACCCGCCTGGGAGCAGGTGTGATCCAAGGAGTGGGGAGACNTAGTTCACCCCATAAGAATCAATAAAAACGTTAAATAAGAAGGCGAACATCCAACTGCTGCTCACTTTCGTGATCCAACTGGCAGCCGGCATGTCACCTACGTTCGTTTGCGTTCTGGGCGCTCAGGGTGGGAGGGAGAGCTTTTTCACTGTTGGATGAGCTGTTGACTTTGTCTTTTTCCATCCCTGCGGCTGGGGCTCAAGCGCTTTGGCCAAGGGGGCGCCGCCTCTTCTTCCCGCCGGTCTTGTCTAGCCACGCCCTCTCTCCCAAGGGCCCCCGGCTCTTTTGTTAACTTCCCTGAGCCCAGGCTCCACGCCGGGCGGGACGGCCCTGCGTCCGTGCCGGGCCCTGGGTTGGGTTTCCGGCCTGCAGTTATGGCCAGGTCTCCCGGCAGCTTCTCTTTTGCCGGGATTCGTACCCCCCGCTCCGTCTCCAGCCCTGCGTGCTGTGTGCGCTTTATCCCGCGCTCTGGAAACCAGCTTGGGGCGCTCGGTCTGGAGCCCAGGAAGGTACTGAAAGGTGACAGAGCACCGCAGGAACAGTGGGCTCACCCAGAGAGCTCTGGACTCGGCGGGCTCGCTCACACGCCCTCTTTGGGCTAGGGCTGACCACCCCCACCCGCTTCTCGCTTCTGGGGCTACTCACAGTGCACGTGCGGTCTGAGTGGGCGGGGCGCAGCTCTCTCCGCTTGTCTGCTGGGTTCAGCTGGTCCGAGGGGTCCTTATATACCTCCTGCCCTCCCCTTAGAGTCCATTAACTTTTGGCCAGAACTTTGGGTGCTCTGGGTAAGGAGTCTGGATTCCTGGGGCTCGTAGAAACAGAGGGCAGGGCTTGGGCATATAGGCCTTTCCCGGAAGGCCTTTTCCTCGGGGGCAGTGAGGGTGTGGTTGCAGGCCAGCCCCCACCTGGATGGCACCCTCCTGCCCACTTAGAGCTCACCTGCCGCTCAGAGGATCATTTTTAATGAAAGCGCTTTCTTTTTTTCATTACTTAAATATATAATGTTGCTGAGAGTCTCCAGGCGACTCCAGTGATCAGATTCTCTGTTTGCCTGTCAGAGTGCTGTACTAAGGAGATAACTTGTCTTCAGCTTTTCCCCTGAAGCCCCTCATGAAAGAAAAGATGCCAGAGTGTGTGGTAGCATTTCAGCAGATTTGCGAAAAGAAAATGACAGTCGAGACCCAGGGCTATGGAGGCCCAGAGTGTCGGTGGAGGGCCAGGGAGGGCATAATACATACAAAAGGTTTGTGGCCTAAAGGGGGGTGGGGGCAGGTAGGGGCACCTATCCAGGAAACCTTTTGTGGTAATTGTGTCATCAAAGTATGTTAGAAAGTGTTGGTCGCTCAGTCCTGTCCGACTCTTTGCAACTGCATGGACTGTAGCCCGCCAGGCTCCTCTGTCCATGGACTTCTCCAGGCAAGAACACTGGAGTGGGTAACCATTCCGTTCTCCAGGAAGTCTTCCTGGCCCAGAGATTGCACCAGGGTCCCCTGCATTGCAGGCTGATTCTTTCCAGTCTGAGCTACCAAGGAAGCCCGTGTGTTATCAAGTGGCAACATTACAGACTCGAAGAGGGAAGAGGGGAAGGCGTTCTGGAGTCAGACAAGGCTGCCCACACCGGTTCCTGAATGCGGTGGCGCCTCTGGCAGCCCTCCGGACGCTTGGTGCCTGTGTGCTAATCAAACCCCAGCAACACCATGAGGCTGGTGCTCTTGTTTACCCCATGCTGTTGTCTAGTTGCTCAGTTCTTGCTCCAGTTCTTTCGGGACCCTCCAGGCTGAAGCCCACCAGGCTCCTCTGTCCTTGGGATTTCCCAAGCAAGAATACTGGACCGAGTTGCCATTGCCTTCTCGAGGGGATCTTTCTGACCCAGGGATCGAACCTGCGTCTCCTGCATTAATAGGAGGATTCTTTACCATGGAGCCACCAGGGAAGCCCTTACACCGTGTTACAGATGAGGAAACTGAGGACAATTAAATATCTCTTCTGCAACTCTAAGGCAGGATTTCTTCATACAAAGGTCAAGGCTGGACGTGGCCACGTGTGGCAGAAAGGGGGAGTGGGGGTTTCTGAGATGCAGGGTGCCCAGGTGCAGAGGATGGCAGGATGGGGGTGTCTCAGAAGGTCCACTGTGTGGTTGGAAGAGGGTCAGGCTAGGACCTGAGGATAGGGCCTTAGAAACCAACAGAAGGATTTCGAGTTGATGGGGGAGGAAGTTGGGGACCCCCTGTTGTCTTGGAGGACAGATGACAAGCGTGTGGTGATGGAGGAGCACTCCGTGTTGGGGTGTAGGCCCCAGAAGCGGGGAGAGGCAGGACTGAGAGGCCAGTAGGGAGGTGGCTGGGCAGATGGGGGTGAAGTCCCGAGAGTCTGGGGGGCAGAGGCCATCCCTAGGTGAACCTTGTCAGTCATTAGTGACTTCCAGAGAGGCTGCCCCAAACATCCAGAAGGGGACTGCTTCCCAGCCAGGAGCCCCTACCCTGTTATTCTTCAGTCTTTTGCCCTCCGGAGAAAAACAGATGTTTGCAGTGCTTCGAACCCAACCCAGATATCCTCTAAACTCCCCGTTCAGCAGGGCTTCCCACCAGCTGGGTCTTTGTGTTCTGTTCCTGATGCGAGGTTAGACCTCCTCTAGCATTCTGTGTTGGTGATTCACTTGTGCACTGAGTCTCTGGAGTCCAAGATTTATCTCAGAGGAATTAGAGCACAGAATGCCAGGGCTTGGAACTGAGTGCCATTTCTTAACCTTGGCCTGATCAGAGTCTCACTGCCCCTGTTTCAAGAGGGACTTAAAAAAAATTATTTATTTTTAATTGAAGGATAATTGCTTTATAATATTGTGTTGGTTTCTGCCATACGTCAGTATGAATCTGCTATAGGTATACATATGTCCCCTCCCTCTTGAACCTCTGTCCTACCTCCCACCCCATCCCATGCCTCTAGGTTGTCACAGAGCTCTGGTTTGAGTTCCTGGAGTCATACAGCCAATTCCCACTGGGTATCTATTTTACATATGGTAATAAACTATAAAGAAAGCTGAACGCCAAAGAACTGATGCTTTTGAACTGTGGTGTTGGAGAATACTCTTGAGAATTCCTTGGACTGCAAGGAAATCCAACCAGTCCATCCTAAATGAGATCAGTCCTGAATATTCACTGGAAGGACTGATGCTGAAGCTGAAACTCCAATACTGTGGCTATCTGATGCGAAGAACCAACTCACTGGAAAAGACCCTGCTTCGAGGAAAGATTGAAGGTGGGAGGAGAGGGGGCGACAGAGGATGAGATGGCTGGATGGCATCACCGACGTGATGGACATGGGTCTGAGTAAGCTCCAGGAGTTGGTGATGGATTGGGAGGCCTGGCGTGCTGTGGTTCACGGGGTTGCAGAGTCGGACACGACTGAGTGGCTGAACTGCACTGAACTGAAGGTACGTGTTTCCAGGCTCCTCTCTCCATGTGTCCCGCCCTCTCCTGCCCATCCCCTGCCGCCGTGTCCATGGGGCTGGTCTGTCTGCGTCTCCGCTGCTGTCCTTCAAACAGGTTCATCAGCACCATCTTTCTAGAGTCCATATATGTGTGTTAATATACGATATTTGTTTTTCTCTTTCTGACTAACTTCGTGCTGTATAATAGGCTCTAGGTTCATCCACCCAAGAGGTACTTTTAAGACAATGTCAGAGAACATGGTGGGCGCAAAGTGACCTGAGGGCCGTGAAGGAGCCCTTCCCCAGGTTCCCTTCCCAGTCTCCTGTGGAGACATGTCAGCATCTGCATCTCCAGTGCCTCGACCAGGGACCAGCCAATATGGGTCAAATCCAACATGCCCTCTAATTTTATATAACCTGTGAGCTAAGAGTAGTTTTTACATTTTTAATAATTTTAAAAAATCAAAAGAAGAATAATATTTAGTGGCAGGTGAATTGATAGTAAATTCACTTTTCTGTGTCTATAAATAAAGTTTTATTGGAACACAGCCATTCTCCTTCTCTGTTTATAGTCGATGGCTGCTTTGGAGCTGCTTTGCTGCAGGGTTGAATAGGTGTGACAGAGACATTGTCACCCACAAGGCCAAAAATAGTTATTATCTGGACCTTACAGGAAAAGTTTGCTGACCCCTGACCTTAACAGTGTCTGGAGTGCGAAAGATGTTTGATACGTAATAATTATCAGCTAGACATCACATGTGTTAGTTTTAGATGGTCTCACAACTCTATGAAACTGGTGTGACTATTATCCCATTTTATAGGTGGGAAAACTGAGGTTAAACAGCTGGCCCAACATTATGCAACTATTGAAACAGCAGGACCAGGATTCAAACTCAGGAGTCTGGCTTCAGAATCCACTGTGCTTTTCCACCTCTCAGTGTTTGGTGAGCACGTGAATGTTTACAGTTGGGGCAGGCTGTAACAGAGGCCAGGTATGAATTCTCCAAACCTGTGGCTCTCCCTAACCCATCTCTCTGGCAAGTCATCTGACTATGATGCAGTCCCAGCCGACTGATGGAGACACGCTTATGTGGTTCTCTTGTGTTCTGAGGTTTGGGGAGGCCAGATCTGGACCCCAGAAGGACTGCAGCTGGAAAGGTAGGGAGAGCCAAGGCTGTCTGCCAAATACGGGGGGAAATGTGAAGCTGTTTCCCCCCACCCCTTCACACTCTGCTGGGCCAGTCTGGGCTCCGGTCCAGAGACACCTTCAAGACACTCTGTCTGAGAAATGATTAGGAGTCTGGGAACCGGAGACAGGCCTGCAGTGAGAGATGGGGAGAAGGGAAGTGCTGGTAACAGTAAATAACCCGGGATCAATTTTCTGGGCGTAAATAGCATTATCCTGAATCGCTCCTGTGATTCAATGCTTCTGATCCAAGCAATTTGCAGGGTTACGCTGTGATATCTGCAGTTTGGTGTGGAAGGAAGACAAGTGGGGCTTCATAAAGGGCTGCTCCTTGTAATGCAGAGGTGGGGGAGACTAGTGGGAAGGGGGTGTGGGAGGGGGCTCACGGTCTGTAAGGGGGTCACAAACAAGATTAGCGCCCACGTCAGCAAGGATGAAGGGGCCTCTTGTCCGGGCTGTAGATCCTGAGGGTCAGCCCTTTAGGAACCCACTCAGCGGGAACGCCTGGGCTCCCCTTGCTGTCAGCTGCCTTGACCTCAGTGTGTGTTGCCCCGTCACTGTTATGCTTCAAGGATGGAGAGGTGGCTGGCTAACAAGCCTGATAACGACTCCTCTGTCTTTACCGTGTGTACCGTCTCTCCCTCCAAAGGGGCAATTAGCGGCTGTTTCTCCTGCTAGAAACTGGCCAAAAATAAAATGATGGCATAATCTGATGTTCTTCATCCTCCAAATGGGAATTGCCCCGGATGTGCAGTGGGCCAGGCTGAGGGGAGGCGTGAAAACCTAACCCGAGTCCAAGAAAAGAAGTTCCCAAAACCCAGAGGAAATGACTCAAACCGTATGTGGGCACTCGACTGCCTCATTCCCCCATGATGGGCAGAGGTATTAGCAGCATAGTGTTCCCTCCTCATGACCTTGAAAATATTGTTTGCCGGCTACTTGCCATAACATCTTCATTAATGGCCTGGAACAGGGAGGCAACAGCATGTTAATTAAATCTGCAGCTGAGACTAAATTGGGAGACGGAGCAAACATCAGTCGCACAGAGACCTAATGCAAGGAGACATCGGGAGGTTAGAACTATGAACTGGAAACAGGCAGGTGAGCTGCCGGACGTGTGTCATTGAGGCTCTGAGGACACAGCACAGAAGATGTGGGTGGCAGGGAGGGGCTGGCAGAGAAGGAAATCTGCACCTGGGGGCCCATCGAGGGAGGTGTGGCAGCTCAAACAATGCCCTCAAAGAGGCAGGGGATGCCTTCTAGAGGATGTCGGAGTTCAGGTGAGCAGAAATAGCCCGGGACTGATGAGAGTGCCAAAGCTTACGGCATCAAAATGTAAAATGAAAGGTTTCCTAAGGTCAGATGCCCAGGCCAGTGGTAAGAATTAAACGTGCCCTGCTTACCTTAAGCCAAGGCCAAGGAGAGGCAAAGAACCCGGCTTCTCAAGTGTGGGAGCTGTGATTGAGGGGAAGGATAGCTGTTGCTACCCCTTTGGTTCCAAGCCCTTGATGTCCCCCCACGGAGCTGTGTGGCTGGGCTCATAGGCAAAAATCCTAGCTGATGGGTATGGCATTTAAAACTAGGGCAGGCAAAGCACCGAGAGATGTATTTTAGGCAATGATTGTGCCCTGGCCCAGGAGACACAGGCTTTGGTGACCTGTGGGGGTATTTTTATGCTTTTCCTTCTATGGCTCAGGGTCCTTTTTCAGAACGCCCAAATGATTCGTTGAGAAATGATATAGAGCAGACATCACGGTAGAGAAATAGTGCCGGTGGAGAGGAAAACACGAACCTGCAGAGGGTAGACCCTGAATTAACTTCTGATTTGTTGAGTTTCTTGTTTGTGTGTTACATCTGCTACTTGAATGAACATTCCCATATCTCTGGTCTCCCGTGGAGTCCACAGGACGCCCACAACTTGGACCCAAAACAATCCGATAAGATGCTATTCTATTCAGTTCAGCCTCATGGACTATTGACAGTGTGCACAGAACCTGGGGACTCGGCTGAGTTTTACAACAGCATTCCTGCTGGCTTCCCGGTCAATACATCCCCAGGTGGTTAATATACTCCTAGAAATGTTGCAGTCACCAACTGGCTTCTGGGTTCCCTTTCTATTTATGGGGGTTTATCACGAAAGCTGCTGCTGTAAAACTCTAAGAAGAAGAGCTCACATAACTTTCCTTCCAGGCACCGTGCAGGTTTAGGTGAGAGCTGAGTCTGTGACCTGGGCAGCCATGGAGTCTGTGCCTTCAGTGAAGTGAGCCTGGTGACACCGGGCCACGTTTTTACTGAATTTTAACTATATGTATTTATATTTTCATGGGGATGATGGATGTGTGTGAAGAGAAAGCAGATGACTTTGCAAGTGACAAATTCATTTTAAGGAAAGACTGGCCTCTGGTAAGGTGTGTGTCCTTTCTCTTCAACCCCTTCCAGGCAGGCAGCTTCCAGCTCCCTGATCCCAGGGCATGAAGTGCTGGAACAAGGAGGCCAGGACAGCTGACACATTTTCACAAATGATTAGGGAAGCCGGTGGTTGAGGAAAGTTTGTGCTTTCATGTTTAAGAAGTCTTGGTATAGGTTTTATGCCGTGTGGAAGGAAGCCAAAGTCATTTCAAATGTCAGCCTAATCCAGGGTAGATTCAAGTAAAAGGTGCTCGCTGTCCAAACTTCTTCTTTTCCATTGCATCAGTGACCCTCAGTCGTTGACTCCCCCACATCTGCTGGGCTGATGCTCTTTGGATTTGGGGGGCTGCCAACGGCTGCTAACAGGAGGGGCGGGCCACAGGCAGCCTCTGCCATTGACAGCTGTGGTGGTCAGGCAGGCTCCTTCCTGCCAGCCCGCTCTGCAATGGCAGGGAAAGGAGTGGGGTGGAATTCTGTTTCCTCTGCGGTCCAGTGCTCGGGCTGGGTGGCCAGGGGAGTCTGGGCAAGTGTATAGGAGGGTGAATTCACTCAGAAATTCAGGGGGCATTGTCACTGCTAGAGGCCTCTTTATTCACAGCTCTGGCCTCTTCGTGGATGGCCAGCTGAGCAGAGACCTGGTCTCCCCTGCCGGTGAGCATGGTTTCAGGTCCTGAACCCTTGTAGTCTACGGTGCACCACACCAAAGTGAAGGAAGTGCCAATGGGCAGGCCCTAAAACCCCAGTCGGGATAATAGGGCGAGACTGAGGCATGCTTGGGTTCAAACCACAGGGTTCAGGACATTGGCACAAAAATGAATTTGGAGAGAGCAGTTCAGAGGCTGGCAAGCCTTAACTTCTCCTATTGTCATTGTTTAGTTGCGCAGTCATGCTGACTCTTGCAGCCCCATGGACTGTAGCCCCCCAGGCTCCTCTGTCCATGGGATTTCCCAGACAAGAACAGCCGAGTGGGTTGCCATTTCCTTCTCCAGGGGATGTTCCTGACCCACGTCTCGTGCATTGGCACGTGGATTCTTCACCACTGAGCCACCAGGGAAGCCCTTAGCGGCTCTTTGTTTTGCTGTTTAGTTGTTAAATTGTGTCTGACTCCTCTGTTCATGGGATTTCTTGGGAAGCCCTAGCTACTCTTACCAAGACCTAAAACAAGGATGAACTGCCCAGAACAGCCCGAACACAGGGCTGTTAGAGCTCACCCTCATCCCCCCTGGCAGCATTCATCTCTCTTTTCCTTTTCCACTCCCTGGAATATTATTTTTCTTGAAAGAGCAACAAAGTTATTGGGAAACTGCAGCCTAAAACACTGCAGGACTTTGAAGGAATACCCCCAGGTCTCAGACAAGACCCAATCACAGAGATAATCCATTTAATCATTATTTACTCAGGGCCTGTCTTGTGAATGTCTGACTGTCAGAACTGAATTCCACCCCAAAGGAAAGCCATCTTCAGAGAAGATTTGCAGTTGTCCTTTGTAAAAAGGAGAGAAAAAAGAGGGAATTTATTTAAAATAGACACGAGTTAGCTCCCAAGGGACAGGAGGCATAAACTGCAAGAACAGCTCCTATCAGACTCGAATCCTCCTGGTTTAGGATTTTACTAAGGAGGAAGGAAAATGAAAGGGACCAAATATCCCCACTCACTTGCAAGTCACATCAAGGCAGTCAGCTTGTGACAGGAAGATTACCTGCAGGAGGGCTTTATTTGATGGGAAAAGGGTTAACATCATCTTAGTAGATTGGAAATTCTCTGGGTCTCTTTGGAGTGAAGAGCAAGCTCAGAGCTTTTACATGAAGGGATGTGCATGGACCCTTTCAAGTTACTGAAAACCAAAAGGGGAAATGGCCAGACTCTGTGTTTTAACACACAGGCTCGCCAGGATTCTGGTCTTTCTTATTCTCAGTGTAGGGATGGACTTGCTGGGAGGGGATGGGGGGCAAGACTGTGGACTGATGATGTAATTACAGTCCATCCCCACAGAAGCACATACTCTGGCTGAGAAGGACTACACATAGCCAGGAATCAAAGCTGAACTCCATGAGAGGAGAGTAGGCCAGAGGACTCCAGGGGAGGGGACTTCCTTCAGGCTAGTTGTCAGGGAGGGCTTCCCAGGCAGGGCAGGATGGGAGTGGGGTGAGCAGACTCTGGCTACTTGGGGGAGAGGCACGTGAGGCTCAGCAACCTTCTCTGTTCCCACGCCACCGTTTTCTCCCTTTCTGACTCTTTTCTCTTGTCACCACAGCTCTCTGTCCTCCACACCTCCCCACAAGCCACCTCTACCCTCCCCAGAGACTGAGGACACATTTCAGGCCAGCCGTGTTATTGGATTTTAAATGATGCTATGGCTTTTTAATTCTTGTTTTAATTGCCTTTCCATGCAGGGCACTGAAAATGGTTGATTACCAGGCATTTGGGCCCGGTGGTGACATTCCTTATCCGATGTCCCCTCAAGCGGCGGTAAAAAGGACAAACTCCCAGGGCCTCAGGAATGGGGTTTTCTTAGGCCCAGCATCACTGGCTGCCCGTCCTCCAACCTGAATGGTGGTGGCACCGGGCTGGGCTCTGTCCGTGGTACTGAAGGCCCAGGCGGCTTCAGTTAACCAGGCTCCCTGGCCACCCCGGCTTTGGAAGGGCACTCCTACAAGCAGCTTTGGAACTTAGAGGGCTGTATAGTTTAAACGAATGGACTTGGACATATTTTCCTTTTCCCCTAAGGGCAGAAAAACATTGCCTGCTGTGTCTCTGGAGTGATTACCCCTCATTCAAGGGCACTCAGCAGCAAAGTGAGGTTGAATGGCCCTGACGATAGCTGGGAGAACAAGGGATTTGGAACAACAACCTTCCTGTTGTGGGTGGGGTCCAAGGAGAGGGGCCCTGCAAAGAAGAGCCGGCCTGGCAACCACGCCTGGCTCCTTCCCCCAGGCTCTGGCCTGGTCAGGCCCACGCTGGAGGTCCAGTCTGTCCCTTCATCATTTCCCCTCAATGCTCCTCACAGCAGGCTCTGCACTGTGCCAAAGAGAAAGCTCCCACTTGGTCCTAAATGACTCTCAGCTGCTTAGTGAGGCCAGGCTCCCACAGAACCACATGGGCAGATGCTGTGTGGGGATGAGACGGCTCATTAGAGGTTTAAACATTCTGGGTGTGGTGGTAACTGCATGGGGGTGGGCAGCAGGCCCTTCCCTCCATCTCGTAAGCTGCCGCCCAGAGGTCCTGCGTGACGGCTGCAGGCCTGGGCCCAGCTCGGGTTCGGGTTCTATGGAGGGGCGTCCTGAAGGTACCCAGGGAGCAGTACCGCTCCACCTCTCTGGCTGCTGCTCTGAGTTTCTGCCCCCTTCCCCAGGGGTTCTCTGCTCCCTCCCCCACACCCCATCTCACAGTCTAGCAGTGAGTAGCTCCATCAGATGGGTCCCTCTCCAGAGGTGTCACACATCTCTTTCCCACTTTTCTTTCCCCTGAGAACCTAACCCACTTGAAATCCTCCTGTGTCCAGTAGACCCATGGTCATAGTCAATGACTAGAGGACTATGGGTTCAGTGCCTTGGAAATAGGAATGCAGTCCACTTCCTAGAGGGCCAAACTCCCCCTAGGACAGAGAAAGGGCAGGAGGGCCACTTCCCATCCACGGGGTCTTGAAAGGAGTGATTTATAAAAAGCCAAGGAGGCCACAGTCTCTTGCTGAGTCCACCTCGGCACCACCTGTATTTTTTCCAACGCCAGGAAATGATTCTGTGTCTAAGGATACAGATGAACAGCCGGATAAAGATAGACAACACAGGGTGAGGCCTGGGAGCTGCTGTCTCCATGGAACGGGGTGCCACTCCTGGTGTGTATTGCATTCACCAACCCGGAAGCTCTCCAAACCCTGTCCTTTTGGTTTTTTCATGAAGGCTTCATTACACAGGTATGATTGATTAAATCATTGGCCCTGGCGATTGAACTCCATCTCCAGCACCTCTTGCCTCCCTGGAGTGGGGGCGGGGAGGGCCAGAAAGTGCCAACCCTCAAATTATGCAGTTGGTTCCCCTGGCAACCAGCCCCCATGCTTAAGGGTTTCCAAAAGTCACTTCATTAACATAAACTCAGGTTGGTTGAAAGCGACTTGTTATGAATAACAAGACTCTTCATCTTTCTGGCTCAGGCAGGGGGCTGTTCAGGAACAGAGGACAAAAGACCAAATATTATAAAAAACAGTGTTCCCCTTGCTCTCATCATTTATGGAATCTCAGGAGTTTTAGGAGTTAGGGGCGGGGGAGGCAAAGATGTATTTCTTATTATAAATCCATATCACACCACCACTAGGGAGCACTCTCCTAAATGATGAGGGGTGTAGGGAACTTAAACAGGATGCGGTGGGGGAGGGAGCTCAGGAGACTGCAGAAGGGGGGCACTGACGTCAAGCCCCCCAGCCAGGCCCTGCCTGCGTCCCCCACCGTCTCCACACTGTCACTGTAGGCGCGGGTGTGACAGGCTCCACCCCGCAGTCCCACTTTCATCTCCGGCATTTCAATTCGCTGATTTAACGTTTCCCCGGAATGCAGGGCTGAGTTTCTTCCCCACTTGATTTCCTAGGGTTTGTCTCTTTCATTGTTTTTCTTCTTGAAAGAATAAAACCAAAGACAAGCACCTGTCTCTTATGCTCTCCAGCTCTGAGATCCTGCAGCTGTTGGTGGTGAAGAGGTGGGGGGAAGCAGGGGAGAGGAGGGAGGCGTGTCTGGGGAGAAGGGACTGGAGGGACTGGGTGCCCATGCCCATCAGGGATGGGCCTCGCCTCTGGGAGAAGATGCTGGGCCTGGAGGAGGCTTCGGCGGGCACCCAAGTGTGCTCCCTTCCAGAGGGGAGGCCCTAAGCGGCCCTGGCAACACTCCTGACTCAGAAAAAATGTGCTGCCCCCAAGGCTGGGTGAGGGTCACACCACAACGGACTGGAGCATGGCCTGGGCACTTGCTGGACGTAGGATGAGCTCCTTCACCCCTCCAGCAGGGGAACTGGAAGATGCAGGGCAGCTGGGGTCACAAGTCACCATTCCTCTTTGAGGGGCAGCCCTGAAAGGGAACATAGAGAGAAGGAGGAGTTTGACTGTGTTCTAGAAACCGACAGGTCAGCACGGTGTGGAGTGAACCCCAGAGGGGTGGTGGTAAGGGGTGGATAAGCTGGGGATGAGGGAGAAGCAGAAGCTGGATCTCGATCATGTAGTGTCTGAAGGCCAACTGCGGGTCTCCATCATGCTTTGTCTGCCCAGCATTCATCTGCTCTTTTTTTGGGGGGTGGGGCTGAGCAACAAAAGGCAGGGAGCTAGATCCTTTCTCTCTTGACTAGGTTATGGCACTTGAGCGGGTTCGGCTGACACCTCCCTCCTGCTTTAGACTTTGAGTCTCAAGTAGCCACAGCTGGGAGGAAAGTCAGGCTCCCTCTGGGCAGTGATGGGGGATGTGGTGCCCAGCAGACTTGCGCATGTTCTGACCTGGCTGTGCTACCAAAAGTGGCTTCATGCTCGTTTTCCAAACGTAGAATCTCCTGTCGTCAATTCTGAAGGCCCAGGTATCTTCCAGCAGAGCCTTTTTTTTTTTCTTATGTATTTTGCCAGGAACAGGTGATGTTATATATGAATGGACACACCCTGATTGAGCCTGGACAGGGGTCTGGATTCAAATGGGGTCCACTGGGAGGTTTTAGGCAGGGGGCTGGGGGACGGGATCTGAGTTTGGTTTCTAAAAGCCCATTCAGAGAGTAGATAGTGAAGAGGAAAGAAAAGAAGCCTGACACCAGTTCGGAGGCTCCAGGCCAGGTGAGAGGCAATGACGTTGATGGAAACCAAGGGTTCAGGATACATACTGTGCAAAAGGACTTGGTAATAAATTGGACGTATGGACAAAAGAAACAAGGAGGGTGTTCAGCTTTCTGACTTGAGTGCTGTGCTGTGTGGACAGGAGAGGTATTTACAGAGCTGGATAAGACTGATGAGGAAAGAGGGGAATGTCTGGGGAGGTGGAATTAATGGTTCCACGTTGAACATTTGGTGGCTCAGTTGGTAAAGAATCTGCCTGCAATGCACAAGACTGCCTGCAGGACACTCGGGTTCCATCCCTGTGTCTGGAAGATCCCCTGGAGAAGGAAACGGCAGCCCATTCCAGTATTCTTGCCTAGAGAATTTCATGGGCAGAGGAGCCTGGCAGGCTATAGTCCATAGGGTCACAAAGGGTCAGACACAACTGAGCAACCAACTCCCATACACCTTGAACATTTTAAGTGTAAGCTGCTGTGCAAGTTGTGGTCCAGGTGAAAAAAAAAGAGAGAGAACTTTTGCCAGGTAGTTTCAATAGAGGAAACAGAATATGCAGAACCAGTTACAGAGGTGCTGGGAGAGCTAAAACAGGAGATGGGGAAACAGCCCAGAGGTTGCCGATCGCAGGAATCTGCCCCAGCCTAGGAGGAGGTACAAGGGAAAGAGGTGATGGTACCAGCCTAGGATCTGGGGGGATCAGGTAGGAGCTGGGAATGTAGGCAAGGGGCTGCCCAAGGCTGGAACTGGAACTGTGAAGGGGACAAACTGGGGAAGCTGAGGCCACAGCAGAGACGCGGCCACATAAGCAGCCACAGGCTGAGACCACAATCAGAGAGAGGGGTGCTCCTCACCTCCCCCCTACCAGTCTCCAGCCAGAGGCTTTCATTGGCCGAACCTGACAGGAAGCCAGCAGAGGAGGAGCCTGGGAAATGTAGTTTTCTGGGAGTAGCTGCTGGGATAGAGCTGAGCAGGAGAGGGCGAGCAGGGATCGGTGCAGGCGTCTACTGGAAATCACGGGCAGTTTTAACTAGTCTGCCTCCAGAAACATTTATGTTAATAACATGCCCTTTTCAAAGGGCTAAATCTCTAAGGAGGGGATTCAGGCATCAGGGACAGGTGAGTTGGGGGCCACGGCGACATGGGGGTCTCTACCAGTTTCCCTGCTGAGACTGGATGTGATTTTCTGTTCCATCTTGGACAGGCCCACCTTGGAAGTCACAGCCGGCCTTGTCATATTCTAAGAAAGCCACCCCACACCCCCGCATCCCCCAGCCTCCCTCTCCAACGTCCTTCCGCCAGACTTGTCAGGAGCCTGTCCCCAGGACAGAGAGAAGGAGGAGAAATGTGATTAGGAGGACCGTGAAGTGGTGATGACAGCAGCTGCTTAATATGGAAAAGGGGACCCTAATTATTGCTTGGACAAGCAGGGAAGTAAAAAGTCAATCAGAGCTGATGCAGAAGGCAGACACATGTCAGGGCAGGCTGCCCCCCTGCCAAGAACCTGGGATCTTTGCTGAGAGCCTCTGATTAAGAGGCAAGGAGATAGGGACCCAAGGGAACCTGGCCAGCCACTCACTTGGCCCAGAGTGGGAGCCGATTTCAATGAGGAATGGGGAGCCCTGAGCCAGGAGAGCTGCTTTCATCTCTTTATTTCAGGGGGAGCAGGGGCTTTGGGGAGCCTAGCAGGAACCAGACTCTCACTCTTATGGGGAACCTGCAGGGACTGGGCTCCCTTCTATGCCCACGTGATGCTCTGAGCTCCTTCCCCTGTGCTCAGGAAGCCCAGCCCTCCCCAGAACCCTCTCCAAAGTGTCCTGCAATCCATGGTGGCAGGTCCTCCACCAATTAACCGAATGGTGCCCGCTCCTGGGCTCTACCCGCCACCTCCCCACTGTGGGCATTTTCAGGCCAATTCCCTCCTCCCCAAACCCCACCCCTCCAAGCTCTGACAGGATCCTAATTTCCATAATTTGCAAAGCCTGGCTAAGACTAAGCTGCAGAATTTAAGCAAGATTTCCTTGGGGGCTTAGCTAGCAGTAAAGTAAAATGGGTGAGCAGGTGCCCTGATTCCGGGGTCTGAAGGCCCTGTGCCTCTGTGGACATCTCCCCAAGCCCTCCCGCTCTGGGCGGCTCTCACCTTAGCTGGACTTGATGCCCTGAGGCCCGCTCATACCCTTAACGAGAGTGTCTTTGGCCACAGCCCTATGATCCAGGGCCCGGGCCCTGACCTCGGCTGGCCTGGTGGGGAGAGAGGGGGTGGGGGAAGGGACACAGAGAGGTGGGGGACAGAGTGAGGGACGATGGGGAGGGAGATGGGGGGAGAGAGGAGGAGAGAAAGGCCATACTGCTTCCAGAATCGTGTGCTTCTCAGCTCCATCTTCTTATCAAGAAGAGCAGTTTGGCTGCACTTTTACACCAAAACCTGCTAAATTATTTTCCCACAGAACAAAAGAGCTCTCTTTCCACAACATGGATCAGAGCATTGCTGACAGCTTTGACACAGAAGTCTGTTCCCAATTCTGGCCGTTGAGATTGCAGAAATACTGGGGCTCAGCTTGGATAAAATGCCTTTTCATGTGAACCATGGGGATCCTAAGGTCAGCCTTGCTGGGGCTGTGTGAGTGTTAATTAGATGGTGGGGGTAGGGAATCTGGTGTGTGTGGAAGGTGTTCAATAAAGGCTGAGGCGTGTCCCTATTTTGACTCAGTTACTTCAACTGTAACATAAGGAGTTGGGGAAAAAGAAGGCCAAAGAGCAGGGTTTTGGACTCCCCTCCCACCTCTGTGACCCCAAAGACAGGAGGGAGGAAGGCTTTCCCGGGTGACTGTAGGCGGGACCGGGCCCAGCGGGCTGTGGGGCCAGGGCTCTGGTCAGTGGGGTGGTCCCTGCAGGCCGGCTGGGTTTCCACCAGGTGCTCTCCCTCCCTGTGTCGCTGTGTGCCCCTTGGGCAAGGCACACCCTTTCTGTGTCCTCCTTTCACGCATCCACAGCTAGACCTGTTAACCCCATCGAAGCCTGCTCCACTCCTGTGTTGGTCTGAGGTTTAACGAGATGTGGATGTGAAAATGTTTTTGCAGTTTGAGTCATCTCTGCCAAGGGCAGGCCTGAGTGTCTGACTTTTGAGTTGCAAATGCCTGGGTGTGCGGCATATCCAGGCCTAGTGGGGAATCTTGAGCCTCCAGACATGTGGAGGGCTTGGAGAAGCTGCAGGCAGTCATGCCAACCGTGGTGTGACGCTGTCCTCTGCCCTGCACCCCGCTGACCTCGCTGCCTCCTCTCTCTAAGCCCTGAGGATCTGGCCCTGCCCTGGGCACACAGTGGTGCTTAATTACAGCTTGTGAAATGAACAGATTTGTGGGTGAGAAGCCTGGTTTAAAAAGCAAGAAAATGGCCAAGGGGGTGGAGAGAATCAGTAAGGGTGGGATGGAGAAGAAGCATCTCAGGGTGGAAAGAGGCTGCTCCTCATTCAGCTTTGAGTAGTTACCGAGAGCTTGCGGTGAGGGAGGTGGGAGAGACAAGGCACAGCCCCCGTCCTTCAGGAGCTCGCAGTGAGTGATCCACAGTAAAGAGTGGGCCAGTCTGGAGGACGAGAGGACAAAGGCTGCTGGGCTTTTAATGGTAGGTGGGCTCCTGGAGGGCTCCCTGGAGGAGGTGGCCTCTAGATGCAGAGTAGAGAGCAGCGTACTTTGGAATAGCTTCTCACAGGGCCTGAGGGAGTTGAGGAGAGGTTAAGTGGGTGAGCCCCACCCCTCACCCCTCAGGAGAGTGGCTGGGGATGCAACCCTATTCTGGACAGCAAGGGGGAAATGGACTCTGTCCCCGACCCCATGTCTGGACCTGGGTCCTTTCCTGGTGGGCCTGCTCCTGCTCAGAGGTGGGCTGCCCTCTGCTTGTCACTGTCTCCCTGAGCTGTGATCCAGCACAGAAGTCCAGTTCAGGGTAACTGAACACGTGTTTAAGGAGCGTCCACCATGGGGCCCTCAGCGCTGGTCCTGACCCGCGTCCCCCCTGTGGTTTTGGGGAGAGAGGAGGATTTTGACCTGGTTTCTGGTCTCAGGTTGTTGGAGGAGTGGAGCAATGGAGACCAAGGCCCAGTTACAGTCCAGTGACAGAAGACACGAAGGCCGTGGCTGCCTGACTTTTCAAGGATAAGGAACCATGTCGGACACAGAGCACTTCTGACAGTTTTGAACACGGACTGGGATATGAAAGAATTACCGTTAAGTGCAGCAGTATGATTTTGTTTACAGTGAAGGGTCCTCATCTTCTAGAGATATTCACTGAAATGCTGACGATGAAATGATGCCATGGCTGGGATTCTCTTCACAATAAGAGGGGAAGGGGCATGGCTGGGGTGTGGGTGCAAGGACTGAGATGATCTGGAGGATGGACACCTGGGCTTTCATTAGATCCTTTGCACTTTTGTGTGTTTAAAAAATTCTCCATGACACAAAAGTTTGAAAAGAGAAAAACCAGCAACACCACTTTGTTTGAAAACAAAAACTCTTCAATTCTATTTTTGGTTACCCAGTCACCATGTAGGAAATTCACGAGGATGAAACCTACCACGGACTATGGTACGCTTTGGATGCATCTGGAATTTATTCACCACAATAGCATCAGCACGGTAGCCCAAGCGTGCGGAACGTTAGGTTCCCAGTAGGCTGTGCTTGGCTGGCCTGTGATGCAGGGAACCTCTGATGGAATTTGACAGCTTCCTGGGGGCTGGGGTGCTTGGGTTAGGATGGGCCTTGGGGGATAGACAGGGTTTAGGGTGATGTGATCCAAGGTTCCCCAGGAGACTGGAAACTCAGGGGGCTCAGGGCTGCTTGGGAGTGTGGTGGAAGGGGCACTGGCCAGACCCTGCTAAGGATCTGCCGTATGTGGCGATGTGTGGCGCAGGTGGGGGGGGGGGGCACCTTTGCACCTGTGACCTGATTCCACCTGCTGCGTCGCATTAGGCAGGCAAGACGAGACTCTTCCAGGTTCAGGGAGGAAGGTGGATCGCCCAGGTCCCGCCCCCACCAGGACGGGGCTCTGGGCACTGGCTCGCTTGCTCTTGGGACTGAGAGTTGAGGTCAGTCCAGCTCTCTCTCTGCCCACCCGAATCCTCCCTGCGGGCCATGCCAATAGCTCTCAGCTCTCCGGCTTCTCCTTTCTCCATCCTGTCTCCTCTTGTTGCTGCAGTTCACGAAGCGGGGCCCAAAGGGGTCAGTGGGAGTCCCTTGGCCCCCACCGCTGAGGATGGGTGTGCTCTGCACCTGTCCGCCTGTGCTGTGTTTTCACTTTCCTCCTGCCAGGGCCTGCCCTGCCAAGGTCTCTCTCCGTCATCAAAGGCAATGGCTGATATTCCCTGAGCACTTCCCCAGGGGTGTTCAAAAAGAGGACAGAGGAGGAGGGTGAGGGTTAACCCACAGGAATAACCTCCAGGGAGGAGGAGGGAGGGGGAGGCAGGTGGGGAGAGACAGGCAGGAGGGAGAGGGAGAAAGAAGTCCAAACCCAGGTGGGGTGGGGTGGGGTGGCGTAGGCAAGGTTTGTGGGAGAAAGAGGGATGGGGGGTGTGGTTGGGGAGAGAAGGGTTTGGTACAGTGGGCAGCAGTGTTACCTGCTGCCGCCTAGCCTGACGGGTCACCAGGGTGGGGTTCATCCCCATTTGGGGGGGGACTGATCTGCATCCTGCTGCACACCTGCCTCCACCGGACGCCGACAGATCGATGTGCAGGGCTGGGCGCGGGCGCCTGTCACGCTGTCGCTTCCACTCAGGCCCCCGCTGCTGGGGAGGTGGGGAGGGGTCTCGGCTCCAGGCCAGCGGGGGCCCCGCTCGCCCTCACCCACCACCTGGAGGCTTGTGGCTGATGCTGGACAGAAGGCTCGGAGGACCCCCAGGCCAGGGGGCTGGTCTCTAGAATGAGGGCTAGGAAGGCCTGGGACTGAGGTTCCTGAGGTCTCCTGACCCCCTTGCCCCAGCCCCAGCATCCTCTCCCGGCCTCAAGGGGCCTGCAGCTGAAGCTGGAAGGGTGTCTGGGGGCCTTGCATCAGGCCAGCTGAGCCTCCCAGCTCCGGGCCCGAGTCAGCGTTCCCAGGCCTGACCTGGTGTCCCACGTGGGCTGCGAGGTTTGGCCTGATCACCTCCGCAGGGCAAAGAGGCCTGGATTTGAGGCCCTGCGGGGCCGCTAACTGGAAGTTTGACCTGAGGCCAACGGCTGCTCCCCTGGCTCCTTTCTGTCGCTTCGGGGAGGCCGGACTCTGCCAGAACTGCGCTCTGAGAGCAACAGCCCTGGGGGCAAAGGGGTGGGGCGGCCAGAGCCCCTCCACAGGGGCAGGGCACCTAGGCCCCTCGCCTGAGGGCTGGAGGGGGCTGGGAGTAAGGACCTGCCTGGCCCGTGCTCCTGCCATGGCTCTGCCCTTCCCTCCGCCCATCTGAAGCCAACTCCCTCCTCCATGAAGCCCTCCCTAATAGCACCAGCTCTTTCTGCCCTCCTTTTCAGTGAATACCATGCTGAGGCCCCAGTCCTGTGCTGGGACCAGGAGGGGGAGGGTATCAGGGCTGAGCCCTTAACTATACATATTTTGCAAAGGAATATTCTGGAGCAGGTCTCCATGCCCCCCTCCCAGATGCCCCTCCCCCCATCAGCTGGATCACGGGCCTGGACGTGGACCACTTGGCTCTGGGGAGGTAGGGCAGGGTTCCAGGACAGACATGGAGCCACTGCAGCCCCGAGTCCAAGCTGGAACCTCAGAGCGGGTCTGCTCCTCCCTGCTGTCTCTTCCCCAGGCCAGGTATCCACAAGGCCCTTCTCCGTGTCCACACACTCACTGTCCCCCAGCCCAGAACCCCATCACCCCTCTCTGGTCTCCAGTGTCTCTTTCCTGCCTCCTTCCCACTCAACCGCCTACCTCTGAGATGTCTTTCTGAAATAGCTGAGGGGCTCTCTGCAAAGTCATAGCCACTTGGCTCCATAGATGGGGACTCCTGAATCCACCTCCCCCCCCCAGTTTTTTTCTGCCTAGCCTCCAGTGGCTTCCACCCACCATCCTGGAGGCCTCCTGGCACCCTAGGTGTTTGGTCCAGTTCCCTAAACACTCAAGTACCTTTTTTTCAGGCTCTGTTCAAGAAGATCTCCTTGGCTGGGTCCTTCAAGGCTGAGCAAAAATGCCACCTTCCCTCTGGCAGTGTCCCTGCTGCCTTGGGTGGGATTCACTGCCACCTGTGCTCCCACTGTGCTTGCCAAGACCTCCAGTGAGGACCCTCCTTCCTAGGAGCGTGCTGTCTGTCTCATTCTTCGTCTGACTCTTCCCTGTCCAGACAATGGGATTCTGGGTCTTACTCTTTAAGATTTTGCCCTGCACACAGTAGGAGCATAATTAATGTTTGTTAGGTTGAATAGATAATTGCCATTTGCACCATGCACGGATCACTTGTCTTTCCTTAAAAACTTTAAAAATCATCCCTATGGGCTTTTAAATATCCCTCACCATACCAAAATGGATAAATAAAAAGAAATCCCTTGCTCCCTTCTCCCTCCATATCAACATCCCCAGTGGGAGCCTGTGAAGGGCCGGGAGCACTCTTGCCAAGGTGGAAGTTCTAAGACAGGGTGCCCCTTCCAGCCTCACGGGCTTGTGGGAGGTGCCCTCTTGTCTGCAGGAGAGAACAGCTGGAGTCCCAGCTTGAGAGACAGCTGCAGAGGTGCTGGGGCCCCTGGTCCCAGCCGGAGTTGCGGGGGCAAGTGCAGCCTCCCTCGCAGGAGTCTGGAGCAAGACCCCAGGTGAGCTAAGGGCCTGTCTTTTGCCTCCTCAGCCTCAGTGAGTTGCGGAAGAGAGTTGATGGCCTGATGACCAGCGTCCTCCCCCCAGCCCCAGGGCTGTGCCTGGGCCACTAACTTGCTGTGTGACACTTGGCAAATCACCACACTCCCCTCATCTCAAAAAGGCAGTTGCTCTCTACATGCTGTCCAAACATGCCCTAGCAAATATTAATACATGAACGGCAACAATAGAAATCTGCGCTCTGAGCTCTCTTGAGGGCTTATAGTCCAGACACAGGGAATTTTATGGCGGAAATGCCACCAGTTTTTGGATTTTCAAGAGAAACGGCAAGACCCGAAAATGCCATAAGAGGGCTCATCTCTTCCCTGCTCGATCCCAGTGTGGACACACTCTGCCCGCCATTGCTCACATCACTGCACCTGTGGATCAAGGCGAAGAAAGACTTCGGCCCGTAAATTCAACTCTTTGGAGAGAATGGGACATAACAAACATTTCTTTAGCACCTATTATGTGCCAGGTACTATTCCAGATAGGCTATGGTTACAGCCATAAAGAAATTGGGCAAAAACAGCTGTCCTCATGAAGCTTACATTCTAGTCTGGAGAAGCAGATAATAAGCAAAGAACTACGGAGACAGAATGTGGGGGAAGGGCTGTGGGAGGAAGAGAACAGGCAAGGGGGTGGATGGGAGCGCCTCTCGGAGCACAGAGCCAGGGGCCCAGGGGACCCTCCTGCCACGCTTGAGCCAGGGTGAGCGCCAGGCTCTGCCCTGAAGGGGCTTCTTATGTATTTGGAGAGACACACTGGACCGTGCTGCTCAGGGCCCCATGGGATTTCTTCCCTGGACAGGATTCCCCTCACAAGCTGGCTTCAGACAGGTTGGGAAGGTGGGAGTCGGCAGGCTGGAGGCTTCAAGGTGGGCTTCCTGAAGGAGGTGGCATTCTGGACTAGACCTTGAAGAGTGAGGAAACTCACAATTTCACGGGAGGGAGAGGGCACTCCAGGCCAAGGTACAGAGTAAACTGAGGTGCAGCAGAGGCTGCTCCTCTCACCCTGGCCCCATGCAGGGGGTATGGGTAGGCCCAGCCCCCAACTTGAGCTCAGCAGGGGCTGCAGGCACACAGCCCTCCCTGTACCTGTGCAAACGCTGCACCCTCCCTGCCTTGACCCCTTTTAGAGGACTGTGGTGCCAACCCCTACCCTCGGCAGGACACTGACGTCATTCCTTTGTCTCCTTTCTCTCCTCACTGCTAGCCTGACCCAACACAGAGATGTTTCCAGCACAGACCCAAAGAGAGCATTTCCATCTGGGGGTTGGACCCCAGGAAGGCACAGATATCTCTTCTCCTCTCTTCAAGGAGACCCCCAAACGGTCATCCCCTGATCTCAAGGACAACTCTGGGCCCCTCAGTGCCCTGAGTGGACTGGGAAAGCCAGAGCAAGGCACAGGCCTGGGGGTCCAGAAAGGGGTTTGGGAATAGCCCTGTGCTGCTGCTCTTCGTGGAGTCGTGTTATGGAACTGGGGTGGGACGGTCCAGGCCTCCTGAGCTCTGGGTCGAGCATCAGAAGAGCCTGGCTTGTGGGTGAGACAGAGGAGGGGGTTTTACATCCGTCCTGCAGCTCATTACGGGCTTATGGGCAAGTCTGGCCTGCAGGGCGCTGGGGTGAAATCTGGCCCGGGGAATGGGAGGCTGGTGGACAGCTGAGCCTGATGAAGGCAGCCAGGCTATTACCTAACCATCTTGATGGGCTTTACGCTCCCAGCAGTGACATTTTTGCTGCGTTGCTTAAAAAAAACAGTAGCGGCGCCTCCCCCGGTCATTTTCCTACTTTTTCTTCATAAATGAAAAGGCAGATGTTTCCCAGAAGAGTTGCAGCTAGAATCTCATTTCTCCCCAGCGCCTGAGAGCTTGGGATGAGATGAGAGACCGCGGGCCCCTTGGTGCTGCCGCTTCCCGCCCCCGCCCACCTGTCTTACACTCACGTCCATCGCCCCCTTCCTCAGGCCGTCACTTCCCTCCTCATTCTTGTTTTCTCAGTGAGACCCCTTTGTCTTCAAAGTCCCTTAACTGCTGCCCCCTTCTGCTCTGCCCTCCCCTCCTTCCTTGTCCATCCTTCCCCTCCCCTCCTCCCTGTCCCCTCCTCTCCCCTCTTCCCTCAACTCTTTCTTTTCTCTCCCACTTTCTAGGTCTCCCCTGGTTTTGCCAATGAGCAAACAGAGACAGAAGGAACTTGCCCAAGGTCACACAGCTCATCCCCTTGGGTGGTTTGTGATGCTGCAGGTGCTCAGGCCTGGGGCTCCTGTCCGAGTCTGCAGCACAGGGCGGGGGTGGGCGATGGACCCTTGGGACCGGTTGTCGGGGTTGCGGTGTCCACCTAGAAAGCCACTGGTCTGGCTCAACCAGACCCTGGCTCTGTGGACCAGCAGCAGCGGGGGCACCTGGGAGCTGGTTAGAAAGGCCGAGTCTCACTACGCGCCCCCCACCCCCACCCTGCTCTCCTCCAGCCTGGGAACTTCCGTATTAGTTTCAGCATTTTAACAATATTGCCCAGGAGAGTCATGGGTGCATGAGAGTTTGTGCCGGAGTGTTTTCAGGGCAGGGTCTACATTCCACCAGGCTTGGATATATAGACCCCTCAGCCACCCCAGGTGCGCTCACAGCCTCTGTATCACTCCCTACCCCTTCCCCCCCAACCCCCACTCCGTGTCCCTCTTCATCACCAGGGAAAGCATATCAGAGTTCCCACCAGAGTCCAGAGCGGGCAGCACTGGGCAGCAGATTGGCGGGCTGCCTCAGGGTCTCTGGAGGCTCAGTTATCTGGAGGGTGAGATAACTGGGATGTCATGATGTCCTCCATCCAGAGGTAAGGGGCCCAGCCCCCAAATCCTGGAGTCTCCCTGACTTTCTCTCCTGATCAGTGGTGGCTCAATGTTCCTCCTGCCACTGAAAGATGAAGGAGGCTTCTAATCTCCCTCCCCTGAGTCAGGGCTAGGTCTGGTGACTCACTTCACCAAAGGAGACCTCGGAATTACTTTCTGGGACTTGATCCTTGATCACAAGGCACCTCCTCCTTGGTCTCCTGGAGCACCTGCTCTTGCTATCCCGCTACTGTGTTATAAGAAGCCCTGCAAGAGGGCAGTGTGAAGAGGAACCGAGGCCTGGGGCAGCAGCCCGGGCGAAGAAGCCCAGCACACTTGCCGAGACTGGCCCACCTTGGCAGTGGCGCCAGCGCCTCCCGTCAGGCCGGCGTGGCCTATGTCACAGGCAGCGGACGAGTCTTCCTTGTCGAGCCCTGCCAAACTGCAGACTCATGAGCAAAATAAATGACTGCAGTGGTTTGAAGTTACCAAGTATTGGGGGTGGTTTGTTATGTAGCAATAGGAAACTGGAACACCCCTGAATCCAGTCTGTCAGCAAATCTTGTCAGCTCTGCCTTCTAAATATACCCAAATCCAACCTCCATCATTCTTGCTTGGAAGTTTGCAAGAGACTCTTAGTGGGTCTCCATTGCCCCCGGAGCCCCTTGGCCCCTACAGTCTCTTCTCCTGCTAAAGCGAGAGTCAGATCCCACCCTTCTGCTTAACCCTCTATAGGTTCTCCATGTCTCTTGCAGTGAGAGCCAGAGTCCTTCCCATGACCAGAAAGCCTTGCCCAGAATGTCTCTGATGCTACCTCTCCCTACCCTGGCCTCTTCCTCCTCTCTCCTCAACTCCCTCCACTCTGGCCACCAGTCTTCCTGGAGTTCTTGACCATCCCAACTTCACTCCTGCCCTAGGGCCTTTGCACCTACTGCTTGTTGAACCTGAAGCACGCTGCTTGCAGATACCCTCCTGGCTACTCCCTCATTTCATTTGGGCTCTAGTCAAATCTTTTCAGAGGGGCTTCCCTGCTCACACTACAGAAAGCTGCACTCCTTTCCCACCCCCAACCCCGTTTTCTTTCTTCATGGCACTTAGCACTGGCATTCTATATGCTTATTTTATTATGTTTCTCCCGGCTAGAGATAACATTTCTAACATAGACTTCTTGAGAGGGTGGGTTTTCGCCTGTTTGCTTGAATCCCCAGCACTCAGTGTCTGGCCTGCGGTGGGTGCTCGGTACATGTTGGTGGAGTGAACCTAGGGAGCCAGGCAGGGTTGGGTACTGCCAGACTGCTCTTTCTCCTGGGAACTACACTTCCCAGGGCTCCTTGCGAGGGGCTTCCGGCCCGGGTCAGAGGGCAAGGAGGAAGCACACGCTGCCCAGCGGCCCTCCAGCCTCCTCAGCGCCTGGCGTCTCCCTTTGGGTCTGGCTCACCTCTGTCCCTCCCCCACCCCTTCCTGCAGTCTCTGCTGCTTGTGGAAATCTCACCTGGCTGTCAAGGTTTGGACACCACTGTCACCCATCTGCCACCTCCTTCCCCAGGGGTCTACTCAGATGGCCATCTGGGAGTTTACCAAGGCTCCCCCAGGGAGTCTGCCTCTGGGGCCTCCTGGCTGCAGGGGGCCAGATGAGGTCTAAGTTACCCCGTCCCGGCCGCCCACCCGCCTCACCCCAGCCTCCCCGCTCCTGGTGGCATTCTCTTTCTTGGTTCCCAGGCTTTTAACATCTGGCTCCCCGAAGGGTTGATCTTACCTGGAGACACTGCCAGGCCCGTCACCACTTTAAAAGGCCTGGATTTAAAAAGAGAGCCCCAAGCCCTCTTCCTGGGAATGTCTGCACCCACATTTACATCTCTGACATCCTCCCAGCTACGAGGCAGCAGAACCTGCTTCCAGCTACTTTTATGTAGGCTTCAGAAGGAGGTTGTGGCCTTCGGCAGATGAGGTCTGCAGGGCCCTGGAAGCAAATCTCAGCCTAGAATCTCTAAAAATAATTTTCTATTTGGCTCCGGAACCTGGTTTTGCTCTTCATCTGCCTGCAGGAGGCCTTGAGAGGGCCTAGATCCTGAAGTTGTGCCCTGAAAAGCTGATGCAGGAGGTGCTGAGAGGTGGCCTGGCTCCAGGCCCCTCCCCTCCCCCATCTCCAGTAGAGATGGGGCGTTGCCTCTCAGCTGCATCAAACCTAAGATACTGTTCAGTGACAATGTAACCATTATGTTAGGTACCATGAAGGGGGAAAAGAATTGCTGCTGATTAAACCTGGGTAAGGCATTGACTGTTAGACATATCCCAGTTTCGGTGTTACTAAAATATGAAAACAAATGTGTGTCTTAGATGAAATACAGTCCTAGTCTGGGTGTCTCCCCTTCCTCTCCGCACTTTCCCCTGTCTGGCTCACGTCCTCCCTTGCAAGGAAGGTGGGGAAGGTTTGTCTTGGATCCAGAGGTTCTCGGCTCCCACTCTTGCTGGGGCTGCATGTGTGAGAGGAGACTGGGAAGTGCAGAAGGGGGTCCTGTCAGCCAAAAGCGGGAAACAATTTTCCTCCCACAGAGCCTGCTGAATAATAAAGGCACAAGCCCATGCTGCTGCCTTGTGAGCCCAGCGCAAAAAAATGGGTGGCCTCAGCGTGGGTCCCACTGATCTGAGTCGAGGGGACTAGCATGTGGGAGGGGCCTGTCCTCAGCCCTGTACTCTGAGCGGTTCTCGGCCCCGCCAGAGGAGGGCGCTGGAGGGAGCCTTGTTCCTTGCTTCCTGAGAAGCCTGCAACCTGGAGCTGTCAACACCAGTCCAGGGAGATGGGATGACGTAGGAGGGACAGACAAGGGAGCCGGGCCCAGAAAAACTCCTGAGAGGAGCATCCAGCTGCAGCAGGAGAGACTGGAGGGAGACTGCAGTAGTGATGGAGTGGAGGTCTCATCCTCTGCAGACAATGGAGGACATCACTGTGCTCCCCACACCCCCAGGGCCCCCAGTGCCTGTTCTCCAGCTGGGGAGCGTGGGCAGCTGCCTGCTCCAAGGTGAGCCTCTTTTCCTTGTGTTCTTAGCTGAAGGGAACCTCCTCCCTCAAGGTTACCTTAGTTTCTGGAGGCAGCCCACATCCAGTGACTAGTAAAGGCATAGGATGCTCTGCCTAACACCGAGTGGGACCACCTGCAAGGCCAGCCCTGCTCCACAGCTCCCAGGGGGTGGCTGAGACCTTGGCCATGACTGTGTCACAACCCAGCTTCTCACTCTGCCTAGTCCTGCCTCCCTCACTTCCCGGGGGTGAGGTGACTACCAGGAAGTCTACATATGAATCTCCATCTCTCAGTCTGTTTCACAGGCCCCTGACCTGTCACAGAACCCTTGGGTGACTGAGAGGGAACTGGAGAGTTCCACTCTGAGCCCTTCCTAGCCTGTGGGTCCTCCAGGCCATGGGTGGTGCTAGGGGCTCCCTAAGAGTCTCTCTCCTCCAGGTCAGTCACAGCTCCCTGCCCGCCCACCAACCCAGAGGAGAGGCTGCAGATCATGGCAGGGGCCCAGGGATGCAGACGGAGCCCAGGCAGGGGGGCTCAGGGACGTCTGGCAGGTGATCTAGCTGCTGGGGGACCCCAAGTGTGGCTTGGGGTAGTGCAGGCCCCCCACCTGTGTGCCCAACAGAGCACATCTGAGCTTGTACAAAGCTAGGGGTTGGCCTGTGTGTTGGTCTATATATGATCACACATGTATGGGTACGTGTACATAAATGCATGTGGGCATATCCGTGTGTACACATGGAGACAGGAGAAAGCTCCTGTGTGTTTACACCTGGCACGCAAGCATGTGTTTATGAGTGTACATGGAGGAGTCTGTGTAAGTAGGCGTCAGTGTGTGCAAACAGGCCTGTGTGTTTACCAGTGTGCCTATGAGTGGGTACAGACAACTCACAGAGGCAGCTCACTGTGTGTCATCTCCCTCCGCAGCTCCAGCCTCTCTCCTGCCTCAGATTTTCTGTCTAAGCTGTCGTGAGATCAGCTTCTTTTTTTTCCCCCCAATTTTTATTGGAGTACAGTTATGAAAGACCAGCCTTTTCTCTTTATGGCTCAGCCTCCTCCTAGAAGCCTTCCATGGTGAAGCCAACAGAAATTCCAGCCTACTCTGTCTTGTCATGGGGTGTTCTTACTGAAATGATTTACTTGTAGGCTTGGCTGTCTGCATTTGACTGTGTTGCCATCAGACTGGGCGCTTCCTGAGGTCAGAGTTGTGCCTCCATCATCAGATTGACGTTTCCAACCATGGGAACTGCCTCTCTCATCAGGCCAGGATCTCCCCAAAGATGGAACCTAAGTATTTCCCAGATTGAGCTCAATAAGCCCCATGGATAATGCCCTGAGATAAGACAGAGAGCTGGGGACCACAGTCCCCGTATCAAGCCCAGTCCCTTTCCTGGTGACCTGTGCAGGTGTCCAACAGAATGAGCCGTGGTTGGGTGTCTGAACACCTGAGTTCCAATCTTGACTCAGTGTGACTCAGGAAAACGTTTGCCTTCTGGGATTCAGGTACCCAATCTCTAATGTGAGTCAGCCCCAGGGCACCTCATGGCCCTGCCCTCGGCCATCACATCTCCGGGGACGTCCATCTCCAGGGTCGTGTGTGGCCCCTGTCATTTCCCCTGACTCTGGCCCACCCGTCCATCCCCACTTTAAGCTTGTTAATTGACCGGCTGCCAGCTGCATCCTACCCCCTCAGCCACGTGGAGGGAATGAGGAAGGTCAGTGGGCCACGTGTCCTGGGTTATTACATTGAATAAGCTGACAAAAGCCATCAGAAGATATATTGTTTAACAGGAGATTAAAAACCAATGAGAGCGGCTGGGGTTCTGACCCCGAGTCTCTGCGTTTTTTAATTTAATTTCTTTTGCTGCTCAAATCACCACATTCTAAAATGATAAAAGTAGCTGTGTTTGCTCAAGGGTTTTATCATTAATTGATTTGGCTGAAGTTTTCCCATAAGACACATCTACTGGAACACGCTTCTCATTTTAAGCTGCTAGATTCAGTGAGAAGGGAAAGGTCAGGGGCTGGGGTCCAGGGTCAACTTGGCAAGCATCTCCCTATAGGTCAGCAGGCCCAGGTCCTATGCAGAACCCCTGGGCCTTGGAGCAGGCTTCTCCCTACCCTTCAAGCTAAAGGCCAGAGTCTGCACAGTCTTCCCCCACCTTAGGTGGGTCAGAGCCTGGGCAATCCCAGGCTCCAGGGGCAGGTTTCTGGTCAGGCGTCATCTGCTAAATCCTTGCTATTCAGTCGAGATCAGACCCACTCGGCCCCCCACTTCCCTAACAGACCTTCCCCTATGTCTGTCCCTCCCTTCCCCATCTCCACTGGGGCCCCTTCCTGGGCCGGGGCCTCCACACACTCCAGGACAGGCCTCGGCAGCTGGTCCCGGCTCTTGGTTGCGGGATCAGAAAACCTTCATGGAAGAGAGATGTTTGTGCCTCACCTTGAAAGATAAGGAAGATTAAACAATGACAGTGTGTTAAATTTCTGATGACATATAGTAACAGATGTGCCTATCGTATTAACAGAACACTTGAAAATTGCACACAAGTCTTACATGTGAGCATGAACCCTCCTGGGTGCACATGCAGGGCTGCTGATTGGAGCCTGTCCCCCAGGGCAGGAGGTGGGGGCCCCGGTAGTGACCAGAGGGCTGAAGCATGTTAGACATGGCTGGCGGACCCTACTCCACCCTTACTCAGCAGGCGGCTCTCTTGGTCTCAGCCCCCTTGTCTCAGTGAGGCTGAACCTTACACTCCCAAATTTCAGGGTGAGGGAAGGGTGGGGCGCTCTCCCCCAGCTCCAGTTCCGGAAATCCCAGGGAAGGGCTCTGATTGGTCTGATTTGGGTCACAGTGCCCAAGTCTGGGCCAATCACAGGGCAGGATCAGGGAAGAGGCTGGCAGCTCCCATTGGTCCACGTGGTGCCAGCTGGTGGGAGGGTGAAGACACGGGGTTGGGTGGGGTGGTGTTCCCTAAAGTAGGGGGATGGCCAGACAGGGACATTTCCCCAGATTAAGTGTCCAACCACTGTTAACATTGGGGTGTAGTTCATGCTGATCTACTTTTTATTCGAAAGGCAAACGCAGGTAAAGGGATTTAACAGAAGAGGAAACTGAAATAGACGCACGTGGAACGATGATGGACAGCCCGGTAAACAGGGAAGGCTCACGAAAACCACGTTGAGGTACAATTTCCTCTGGATTGACAAAAATGAAAATGGTTCTTCGTCAGGGATGTGGGAACGGGAACTCTTCACTCGATCTTGGTACCGCCACGCAGCGGCGCCGTGTACAGATGAAGATGAGCCCCCTGCCACCCTCTTCTGCAGGTACATCCCGGGAGACAATCTCACGTGTGCGCAAAGAGACCTGGAGAGTGGCAGCATTTTATAGGAAAAAAATGTTGTCGATAATCTCGGCATTTATTAACTAGAGAAAGGATAAATACAGCATGGGATACTCAGAAATAGAATTCTTGGCAGCAGTTAAAATTAATGTTACACATTATCAAGATGGATTAGTGCACCAACCTATTATTCTTTGGGTAAAAAAGCAGGTTGCAGAGAGTCTCATACTATTTATTAACATGCAAGAACATGTACAAATATGTATTACTTAGGATACATTCCCAGGTAGTAAATGTTTAAAATCATGCATTGGAATCATACCAACTTTGAGTGACAGAGCGAAGGGGTTTATAAAAGGAACTGGGGAGAAGTACACACAGGATTTCAGCTGCATGAGTAATCTTTACCTCTTAAAATGATCTAAAGCAAAATAAAAATGAAATGGGGATCCTTCTGTTTGTATGTATAAATATATAAATGTATGTATATGTGTGTTTTGTGTCTCTCTATATTTTTTTAATGTCCTGCTGTTCACCTACCATTTTATAATGAGCATGAACACATGCTTCTTAATAGCTGCATAATATCCCTCCATAGGGATGTGTCATAATTTATGAAGCCACATTCTGTGGTTACCTGTGTAGTTTTTTTCCCCCTATTTTTTCATGCAGCAGTGAGGGTCCTTATTCAGATTGTTTCCTTAGGGAAGAAAACTGGGTCAAAGATTTGAGTTATGTCTTAAGGCTTGGATAGTTGTTGGGTGGAATGTTAGCCAGAACTCTTTGGGTTGCAAGGGGACAGACCAGTTCAAACTGGCTTAGGTAGGAACATTCATTGGCTTGTGTTGCTGAAAAGGCCAAGGAAAGAAGGCTGCCTTCAGGGATGACCCACAGTTCTCAGGGACTAGTCCTCCTCTCTCCGTTTTCGCCTCTGCTTTCCTCTGACTCGGGGTCATCACATGGCCCAGGTTGGCCTCCAGCATCTCGAGGCTCACAGTCTAGCTTCCTAGGGCTGCTGTAACAAACGACAACAAACATGTGGCTTCAGATAGCAGAAATGCAATCTTTTGCAGTTTTGGAGGCCAGAAGTCCAAAATCAAGGCCTGCAGGGCTGTGCTCCCTCCCCCCAGAGGCTCTGGGAAAGAATCTATTCCTTGTCTCCTCGACTTCTTGGGCTGTTGGTTTTTCTTGGCTTGTGGCCGCCTCTTGGCTAGGTTTGCATATCATCTTCTCCTTTCTCTGTTTAATCTCTCCTGTGTGTGTGTCTAATTTCTCTTATAAGGATACTTGTGATGGCAGTTAAGGCCCACCTGGATAATCTAAGATAAGCTTTTCTTCTTAGGACCCTTAACTTAATCATTCCCTGTGTCATCTTTAGGTAACAGTCACCCTTTTGGCATATAAGGGTAAGGTTTACAGGCTCTGGGTATTAGAAAGTAAATATATCTTTGGAAGGGAGGCTTTTGAAAATTTATTTGACCTTGTGGGGTCTTAGCTGTGGCATGTGGGATCTATAGTTGAGGCACGTGCGATCCAGTTCCCCAACCATGGGTGGAACCTGGGCCCCCTGCATTGGGAGCATGGAGTCTGCGCCCCTGGAAGGGAAGGCCCGAAAGAAGACTTTTGCAGCCTACCACACCATCCCTACAGCCCGGGATCCCAGAGGATCTCAGGGGAGGACTCTAATTCCCCAGAAAGATTCACACGCCCATTCCTAAACTGATCACTGTGGCCAGAGCATGGATGACTTCCAGTTGGTCAGGCCTCAGTAACACTCCTGACCTTGCAGCTGGAGAGTAGGGCCAGCCAGCCCCACCTAACCATACAGACACAGTGGTATCACTCCGGGAGGGAGGAAGGGCAGGTCCCCCAAGAAAGAGATGCTGGGCAAGCAAACTGCATGTCCTTCAAGGATGGGAGGGGCTTTGATGGTATTCTCCATAGAGATACAGCCTGAGCAAAGGCTCAGAACTGGGAGATTCAAGGCATGAGAATGATAATAACCATCCACTTCTGCTGAGTCCTTATATGCTCCAGATCCTGTTCTCAGCATTTTGCACATACTAACTCATTTATGACTTATGTCTCTGCATGACATAGATTGCTGTTGTTACTGCCATTTTCCCAGATGAGGAAACTGAGGCACAAAGAGATCAAGTGGCTTCCCAAGTTCTCACAGCTGAGAAGTGTGGAGGCAGGATTTAAACCCAGGAGGTAAGTGCTCAAGTTTTAACCACTATTCTAGAATTGATGCTTTTGAACTGTGGTGCTGGAGAAGACTCTTGAGAGTTCCTTGGACAGCAAGGAGATCCAACCAGTCCATCCTAAAGGAAATCAGTCCTGAATATTCACTGGAAGGACTGATGTTGAAGGTGAAACTCCAATACTTTGGTTCCCTGATGCAAAGAGCCGACTCAGTGGAAAAGACCCTGATGCTGGGAAAGATCGAAGGTGGGGAGGAGAAGGGGACAACAGAGGGTGAGACGATTGGATGGCATCACCAACTCAATGGACATGAGTTTGAGCAAACCCTGGGAAATAGTGGGGGCAGGGAAGCCTGGTGTGCTGCAGTCCATGGGGTCACAAAAGAGTCAGACACGACTGAGTGACTGAACAACGACGAGAAGTAAGGAAGTGATCCTGTTTGGCAAGGAGGTAGAGGCTGTGTGGGAGATGGCCTGAGAACAGGTTTGTGGAGGGTGGGCTGTAGACAGCCTGAGGTCAGGCTGTGGCACTGGGGCTCTGTTTAGAAACCACGGGGCCCCAGGGATGTCAGAGTAGGGGAGTCAGGGGACCCAGACGGNTGCAGCTGGCTGGGGCCTGGGGTGGGGGGGTGCGGGGGGAGAGGAGGGGCCATGTCTGGAGGACACCCCAGGGGACAGAGGCTTAGGCCTCAGAGACTGGAGACCGGGGGTGCCCCATGGCACCGACCGGGCAGTTGGGAGGAGGAGGAGGTATGAGGAAGCAGCTTGGGTGGGGGGGTGCTGTTCCATCTGGGACACCCAAGCCGCTCCTCGGGGAGGCCCCGGACCGGGGGCTGGTGGAGGAAAGCAGGAGCCCACTGGGAGGGGAGGAGGCCTTGGGCAAGTGGCCCTCCGGGGTGGCCCGGCCCTCCCTGCCAGCAGCCCGGGATGGGTCCTTTCTCCTCCGGAGCTGGGGCCCCTTCATCTTTGCAAGGAGCGGTGAGCCACGGTAGCCAAACTATTCTCTAAGTGCAGGGCAGAAAGCCGCTCCACCCAGGGCTTCGGCAGAGGAGGCCGTGGTCACCAGGCCTCATGGCTCCTGGATTTGGCATCTGTCGCCTGCCGGGGCTGGGGCCCTGCAGAGAGCCGGCCACTGTCACCGTGTGGCCCCCATGCCGGTGTGCTGCATCCCAGCAAAGTCTCCCCCTCTGGGCACCTGAGAGCGTTTGTATCACAACTGTATTTGGAAGAAAGGGACACTCTGCATGGCATAGTTTTTGAATTGGAGATGCTGAGCCCACCCACCAAATACAGGTCAGGGAGAGATAAAGACTTCGGCTTACAATGACTCAGGAGGGCCGGAGGGAGACCCTGGAATTCCTGAGATCCCCCCCTGCCTCTAACTTTGCCACCCAATTTTAACTGTCCTGGCTGCTCCAGTTATCTGAGGCCCCGTGAGAATGTGGGTGGAGCCGGGCTCCATCTCCTGCCTCTAAATGCCCCCTGCTCCTCTTCCCCAGATAGGTGTGTGCGCATGTGTGTGTGAATACACAAACACACACTCATATATATGTACCTTGTTCTTCAGTCCTCTGCCCTCCATGGACAGATAAACCCTCCTGTGTTTACACAGCTTCTTCAGGAGCCAGGCCTCAACCAAGGGCAGTCAGCCCCGACTGGCTGTAGAAGGTGGGTCAAGTCAGCCTTTGGGGTCTCTGTGGAATCTAGGATTAGGCTCTGAGATCCGTGCTTGGATGCGATGGATATTCTATTTCTTCTGGTGCTGCGGAGGCTACAAAGCTGAAGACAGACTGTTTCCCAGACTCCTGTGCACCTAAGGTTTTGGCTCATGAGTCAGGTCCTGCTAAATGGATGCACCTGTATGAGGCTTGGAAGGTGGACGTGAAATGCAGCCAGCCTCCTGGTCTGTGGCTGCTCGCTGACGATATATCTCCTTCAGCTGCAGTCCTGTGTCCAGTCACCAGCTCTGTGGAAACCCAGACACAGGCAGGACACTGATGCAGCCTCTAAACCCTGGGATGGCAGCTGCAGCCCTCTGCATTCCTCACCTTCCTGATGGGCCAGTTCAGCAGTGTTGTTCTGCCACTCCTGGATGCCCAGCCGGGAGCCGACTTCTACAGCACTTCCCCTGGCTTTGCAAGCACCTGATTCCCTGTACTAATTCCGTCTTTGCTTAAAACCCCAACCCTGCTTCTGTTCCCTGCACTGGACCCTGATTGAAAACAGACACAAATGCACTTTCTGCTAACAGTTGGGACTTTTAGCATGAAGCTAGCAGGTCACCAGGGGCCCCAAGGCCACAGTAACTAGGAAAGGCCAAGAAAAAGTGAATCCAGAGTAGAATCTGCAGAAATGCCCACCCCAACCCCCACACTACATACACCTTCCCCCACCCCCCCCAGAAAGAAGCACAAAGGAGGCACTTTTCCCCATCCTGATGCTTCAGTGTTTGGGGTCCCTGGCCACATGTGGCCTCGCGTGGCAGGATGACGCATCAAAATGTTCATTTGTATTCTGTGGTAACCCCCATCTTGACCTTGGCTGTCTCCCATTCAGTAGCTGGCAGGACAGCTGTTGTCTCAGGGAAGGGATGACTCAGCATAAAGAGAGAAACAAGCACTCCTGGGCCGACTTGTGAGTTTCGAAATCGCAGCCCTCATAGGGAACCTGAAATGACTCACGTGGTTGACAGTTCAGGAGCTGGGGGCAGGTGGATGACACACAGCACGATTTGCACCCCTCCTCCCTCCCCCACCACACGGTTTTCTCAACTAAGGACCTGGTGGGGGGAGGCAGAGGCTTGGGTCCCTCAGAAAGAAGAGTCCTGAGGTCACGCGTGGCCATTCAGCTCGGCTCACTCTGCTGTCCAGTTGGGCTGCTTAGAGTCCCAATCCCAAATTTCTCCAATCTGATTGGCTTAGCTGATCTTTTCCAGCCAGGCTCCAAGTCAAGGTCAGTGATCAGGTTATGAGAAGACAGCCTGTGGCTCCGGTGACCACCTCTGGTCTAAGCAGCTATGGTCAGGCCCTGGGCCACATGGATGGAGGCATGTATACTGCACCTCAGAGGCTTGGCAGGGGGGCCCAGCAGACACACCTGGTCCTAAACACACTGCTCCTTCACAGACTGTCAGTCTTTTAAGGTGGGGTCTGAGCACCATGAGGCTCCTGTGTCCCTTCACCTCACTGGTCCATAATGGAGCCACCGCAGTGTCACTGCCAGGATCTAGGATTTTGGCCAGACGCAATGTTTATTTGCTTTTGAATTTTTCCATGTGGCAGGACATGACTGCTTTGTTTAAGCATTCCGGGTATCCCAGCAGCAGATTTTCAGCCCCAGTTTCTGCTGATATCGAGCTTTGAGGCTGTAAGTTTGAGGCTGTAACCTGAGTGTGCCATGCCTCAGTTTCCCCATAGGTAAATGCAGCCACCTCTGGGGAGACTGATGTCCCCCTCACCAGCATAAACAGGCTACGAGAAGCCCAGAGCAGACCCTGTAGATGTAACCCCCTGAGGAATAGGGATCCCAGTTCTTTTCCCTGTCTCTCCCCACAACCCAGCCCCCAGCCCAGGGCCCCCCACACTGTCCTCCTAAACCCAAGGTGGAGAGAGGAGGCGCCTCCTGCACCCCAGGCAGCGCAGAGAGGGCCAGGCTGGGGCAGTGAGGTGCTGACGGAGCCTTTCCCCCATGATGGATGGCCCGCCGGCTGGAGCCGCAGTTCCAATTTGCTCCCCATTTGGACAGACGCTTTACCCACAATTCAACTTGTCAGGGCCACAAATCACTCTGTGCAGTCGGACCAAGGAGGCGGAGGTGGGGTGGGGGATGGGGAGATGGGAGGTGGGCACAGTGGCTCCCAGAGGAACCTGGGCTGGGGAGAGGGGTCACGGGGTTGGGGTGCTGATGGTGGGAGGTTTGGCTGCATCCTGGGCCCTTTTCCCTCCAAGCCTGCCTCCTACAAGCTCAGCCACCCACAGCTCCAGATGACCTGCTCCATGTTCAGTCCTAACCTCGCCCCCCTTCCCCGTTCTCTGCCCAGGTGTCCCCTCCTCCTCCTGAAATAAGTACAATGAACACTGTACTTGTTGTCGTCCTGTCCCAAACTGGCCCTTGCCCAGCTCAACCATACTGGCTCCATTATGCTTAGACATCTCCAGGGCCTTCTGCTGCCTTCCACCCCAGCACAGACTGGACCAACTCCACCTTCAGGCCACCATGAGACTTAGGGCTATTCATTTGTTCACTCATTCATCCATTCTGAAAACACTAACTGAACATTCACTATGGCACAATGGTGAGCCAAACTGTGAGCCCACAGTCCGTGGATGGCGGATGTTAATTGAACAATTAGAGAGATGTATACAACCTCAAACTGAGACAGCGGCTGAGAAGGACATAGAGGTGGTGGGTCTGCCAGGTGTCAGTCTCTCTCCACAATCTTCCTTTAAAGCTCTGCATAGGCTCACCTCCTCCAGGAAGCCTTCCCTGATTGCCCATCCATAAACCCCATTAATGAGCACCACATGATGGGTCTCTGGGTTAAGACTTCTGGTGGTGTCTTGTCTTTCTGTAAAGCCTCCAAGGGTGAAGACTTCCCTAGTTAGGGGTTTGCCTACTTAAGCAGGATATCAGGACTCAGTTCTGATGCCTCCTCCTCCAGGAAGCCTTTCTCAGCAACTGTCTTGGGCTT